>JANZLX010000001.1:8217087-8231022 GCA_025531955.1 Erythroxylum orinocense
GATTCATTTAAGCTGCCTCCACGTGGTTCTCCTTGTGAGTTGATTCAATGCCTCACAGCTGTCTATTTAATTTGCTTAAGCCTCTATTGTCTGTCACGTTACTCTTCTCTGATTTTCAATGCAGTCACTTGTTGCATACTTCTCCAATCAAAAGCCTCCAAACCTTTTGTTTAATCCACGCCAGCCCCCTTTGTTGATTTATTTTCTTGTCTTATTGCTTGCCTCCCTGTATATTGACAAGACAATTAAGATGGGGTGAGTTTTAATTCACGCAGCTGTTCACGCCTTCCTTCCAATGCGTCGACATTCTGCTTCTGTGCTTGCTCCTTGGATTGCACCGCACACCTGCTTAATTTGCGCTATTGTCCAATTTTTTACAATCTCCTTTCACAACTTTTCTTGTCCGTTTATATTAAATTAGCAGACCTTCTGCATTTAATTTCGTGTCTGCCTTAATTCCTCCCAACTAGCTTCAATTTAATAGCGACCCGTCACTTACGTTCTAAGAGACTTTCTTGTTCTGTTGCGTTTTGGACTGGTGTTGAACTGTTCTTTGATTAATTGTTGTTGCAGTCCTTTACAATAAAAATCAAGTACAATTCCTACAAAGTAAACATGAACAATTATACATGAACAATTATAAGTGAAAATTTAGGTGAACCAAGCAATTTAGCAAGAAAAATATATATATAACCCAATAATTAATCCAAAAATTAAGAAAAAATGCTATGAAATTTAATAAGAAAATGCATCCAACACCGGTGCCGACATTTACTAATTTTGTACCATTTTTCGATTGGTATTGGCCGGAACAGTATGAAATCCATATCCGTGGGCTTACATATGACAATAAGACCTACTAACAAATTTAAAAAATAATAAAAAGTGCCACGTCATTTAATTGAAAAATGTTTAAGATCGATAAATTTTTCATCCATTTAGGATTTATTTTGAAAATTTTCAAAATGTTAAGATTAAAATTGGTCGTCCTAAAATGTTAAGGTTCAAGTTAATAAAAAGTGCCACGTCATTTAACTGAAAAATGTTTAAGTTCGTTAAATTTTTCATCCATTTAGGATTTATTTTGAAAACTTTCAAAATGTTAAGATTAAAACTGGTTGTTCTAAAATGTTAAGGTTCAAGTTAAATTTTGATGAAAATATTAAGATTTAAATTCCACTTTTGACTTACTAATTATAAAGTCAAAGAAACATTCTTATTGTAGGATCTTACAAACTAGTATGATAAAACACTATGGTTTTGTGATTCAAATAGAAAGAACCTAACTTAAGTTAAAATCAAAATGCTCGAGTCTGCATAGAAACCTCTCTCTAAAAAATTGCTCTCACCTTTTTCTAAAAACCTTCTTCTTACCCCTACCCTATACCCCTGCTAAACTTAATTTGCTCATGGTTTTAGTAACCCGCCTATTCTCTTCTATTCCCGCCTCTCACCCTCTGTAAATTTTTTTTATAGTTATGGGTAAATTATGGTAAACACTTTGCTTCCTTTTAGCCCCCATTCCATTCTACTCCCACCATCTCTTGCATCGAACCTTGCCTTTCCCCCACTCCCATCTCATTCCCTTGTGGCAGAAATAGAGATAAATAACACCAATTAGGGAAACAAATTCGAGTTTGTTAATGGAAGTATTTCTTGAACAACAGATCAACAAGAAAGTCATACTAAGACTACTTGGAGCAAAGTTGTGGGAGATCCTAAAAATTTTGGCTCACTAAGGCATATGCCTACTGACCCTAAGGAACCAATTAAACGTCATATTAAGGTACTCCAGTTGGGTGTTAAGAAATGAAGCACTACTTTAGTGGGTTATTTCTTAGGGGAAAAAAAAGACATGCATTCCCTGTAGTTCAACAATAGGCCCTAAATTCTTAGAAGAGATTTAGGTTACAAAAGGTACTTATAAGTGAATATGATATGTTTATTTTCAAGTTTACCTTGGTAGAAAACACTCAGAATGTGCAAGAACTTAGTCCTTGACATGTTTATGATAGACCTGTTATATTGACCAGATGGTATCCTGGAATTAAACTGGACAAGAAGGCTCTTCGAACCATCACCATTTGGGCCAACATCTATGGAGTTCCCTTAAAATAATGGTTTGGGGAAGGAATCAGCTACTTTGCTAGTGCACTGGGTAAACCTATCAGCCTAGATGAACACACCATAAACCTACAAATAATTGGACATACTAAGGTGTGTATAAAGGTTAAAATAGATGAAGAATTACTTAAATTTATTAGGATAATGAGGCTAAATCAGGATAATAAGCTATTTGAATAAAAACTCAAGGTTTCCTACTTATAGAAACTAAAAAGAAAGGAACCACTGTAGACATGTATCCGTGAAACAAAGGAATCAATTGAGACAAAGGAATCAACTGAGATCTCAAATATTAATACTAGTATTGTGGCAATCGGGATTCACAAACTCCTAATAAAGAAAAATAGAACCCTCTAGTGCAAATGGAACTACAAAAATCCTTGCTAACCCTCCTAAAATTGAATATGAAACTAACAAGGGCTTAATCACTTCTACTACATGCATCACCAGTTCTTTGGATTGTGAAAGGCCAGTTCATGAAGTATTTGCAACTCAATCTCCTAACAACTCATTACAAGCTCATCCTAATGAAGGCAACCTTGCTAATTTAATCCTCCAAATTGAGTTTGGTATTAGTAAACTAAAAGAGGGAAGGAAAGCAAGGAAGAAAAAAAATCCTCCACCCCAACTCTTGAATGAATTTTCATAGCCCTACCAAACAAACTTCTATTGGAGATCTTATTTCTTGAATAAACCGAATTTTGTAGCACTCCTTAAAACTGAAGCCAAAGACATCATCCATTGTACGGATACATTTGGGCAATCAGCTTTTAACTATTCTTCTTCATATCCTTCATTGTCTTTCTCCGTTACTGCTTCTACCACGTCCTTGTCTCCCATGACCACATACAATTGTAATTACTTCTTCTTACATTTATGGCCTAGGATGTATTATTCATCGCACTAGAGATAGAGTCCTTGGGCCCTTTTATCATCAAATTCCTTGCTCCTAACATGTGTTTGGATTTTTGAATGATTTTGTTGTTGTCAGACACGTTGAAGCTATCGAAGTGGGTAATATTCCATCTGATGTTAAACTTTTATTTATGTTTAGTGTTTGTTACATTCTTGGAACTAAGCTACGACGTGCCCTAATGCTTACGTTCTTTAATGGGTTCCCTCGAAAGAAAAACATGTCCCCTTTTTCCATCATTGTAGCTTCTTGTCTCATTGCCAACATATACATGTGACGTAAAGAAGAGTGTTCATGCAACTGTACAGTTACTTCAATTTCTGGCTTGAGAACCTTAAGAAAGAACCCAATTATATACATCTCTGACATTTGACAAATAACAATGATAACCGATTTGAGTAATGGTCAAATTTGGCACAGTACGCCAACATTGAACCTTCTATTTTAATACTACAAAGTCTCCCACCAGGTCATAAAATTTTTTTACATCAAAATGATGTTTGAGTACACTCGTGAATCTTTCAATCCACCACGTATGGTTTATATCATTTTCTTAAGTAGATACTATACCACTTTTGAGCTTGTTCATCCATGTGGAGGATCACCATGCGTACCTTTATCTTCTTTGGAGTTTGATCCAGTTGAAAAAATTGCTCGCATCTATATAACCAGAGTTTGATTAGCTCACCATCAAACATTAGAAACTCTATTATGTTCCGCCTTGTGGGAACCACATTTTCATCCTTCTCCTGCACAGTTTTCTCACTACAATTTGTGTGTTCCAGAGTGATGGAAATAGTTGCTCTCGGTTCTACTCCTTGTCTCAGCATGAATTGTGCAAAAGTGATTTTAAGCTCCAATGTCCTTCTCATACTTACCAACTATATTTTGTAACTCAAGCAACAGTTTCTCATTCCTGGTTTGTGCCTCCATCAAAATCTTCATATTTTTTTGGATCCTACACATCTCAGCTCCTCTTGTACCTTTTGTTATTAATTTCCTTTCCCAAAATCGACTGCTTTGATACCAAATGTTATGCTATTTTGAGCTTGGATGTGTTAACGTTCAAATAAGAGAGAGAAGAAGACGAGAGATCATAAATCTTGAGAGAATTTTAGAAGGAAGGAAATAACCAAACTTTGTTATATTTGTCTAATACTAATCGTTATTACATCTTAAATACATGTAAAAGAATGACTAAGATTGGTGTGAGTCTCAGATAACAATGGTGTGGTTTTATTTTGTATATATATAATATATACTATATACTTACTAAGGACGAGTTCATGACGACCACGGAGTCTATCCTCTCCGTCCATTTCATCCCTTCATCCAACGATCACGAGACTCTCGAAAACAGAGACTCTTGGCATCCCCTAAAAGTTGTTCTTTCATCATCAGTATTACGGCTCTGACGTTTCTCTCGTTGTTCACCTCCTTCCCATCTTGTTCACCGACCCATTCTCGTTCACCTCCTTCCCATCTCGTTCACTGACCCATTCTCGTTCACCTCCTTCCCATCTCGTTCACCTTCTCGCGGTTCTCTTCCTCTTCCTCATCAGTAGAGCTCGACTTGGGAAAGAACAGAAGACATCGACGGCGGAGCGAAACAGAAACACATGGGAGAGAACAGAAGAGATCGACGGCGGAGCACTGTGTCAAAGAGCGACACACCTGCCAGAGAGAAACTACAACACCTGCACAGAAAGAAAAGAAAAACCGAAGACTTAACAACACAAAAAGAAGGAAAAAACCAAGAAGGAAAACTTATGAGCACTGTGTCAAAGAGCAACACACGATCACAGCGGCAGAGAAAGAAGAGGAAAGTCGAACGAAAAAAATGCAAAGCCAAAAAGGATAATAAAAGAAGGGAAACTCACCAGAGACAGAAGACATCGACGGTAGAGCGCCATACAGGAAGGCAAGGGCAGAGAGGTAAAGGAAGAGAGAGAAACCATGGAAGAGGGAAAGTAACAATAAAGATAAAAGACAGATATAACTGGATAGGCACAACATTCAATGAACAAATAGCTGCAGAACTTTTCAACCGTCAGATTAAATGAAGGAGCGGGATGGCTGTAAAACTTTCACAGAGGGGGAGGGGGAGAATGTCACCGTTGGATTAAATGGGCGGTTGGGATAGATTGCGTGGTCGTTCATCCCAACTCGTCCTTAGTATATATACTTAATAAACTTAAGCGTACGTTAATTGGTTGATTACAAAAATTAACTGGAAACTACTTTTAAGTACTTTCAAATATATTCGATGAGATGGAGTCATACAATTTTATTTAGAATTGAAATGCAATATATTAAATTTTTATAATATTCAAAATATATAGAATTGAGTCTATGTGAGTTATCTACAAGTAATTTGCTTCGTGTCATAAATAAATAAAATATGATTATGTAGAAATGGCCAAATCTTAATAAGTAGTTTTCATTTTTACTTTTAAAAACTTGGTTTATTTATTAATATCAATTTAATTATTTTATTGATAATAATAAAATATTAAATAAAAATTATAGATAAATTAATCTATAATTTAGTTAAATATTTTATTTCATTTCCCTCTTACATAATATTTATTAATAAAAATTATTAAATTTACAAAAAATGAATAATTAGAATTTTGAAATCAATATTAATTTCTAAGATTAAATATTTACTCAATGAAACATTATATATTTATTGAAATTATTATATTTGAAAATAAATTATTCCAAAAAAGTTTAAATTTATTTATCGTAAATTTTATAATAATTAATATTGAGTAATTAAAATTCTATATTTGCTAATAATAAAATCATATTATTGAAAAATATAAAAATAATACCATTTTCTTTTATTCTCACATAAATGTGTAGCTGATATAAATTAAAATAGGATTGAAAGGATGATTTAGGCTTCCCCCACACTAGGACAATTCAGCACTACAAGAAAAATCACCGTTACTGACTGAATATTCCGTCGAAAAAACTAGTATTTTCGTCGGAAAATATAAATAACGACGAAATACGACGAGAGAAGAAACCATCGTTGACAGGGTTGTCGCTATTACTTACCGACGGACATTATTCCGTCGTTGTATTATCAACGGCCAACCGACGAAATATAATCCGTTGTTATTATGTACCGATGGGTATTTACAAAAATTTCAACTTGACGTTGTTTCACCCTCTGCGAATAAGAAATCTTAGGCTTATAGGGTGATGGTGGCACATATGACTTCTCTTCGTCTTTCTCTTCTACATTTTCCTTTTTTTGGCTATCTTTTTGAACACTTGGCTCCTTTAATTGATTGCCACTCCTAAGTATGATTGACTTGAGTTGTTCCTTTGGATTGGCCTCAGTGTTGCTTGGTAAGCTTACTACATGCCTAGAAGACAAAGCATTAGCAAGTTGACCTACCAGTATTTCCAAGTTATAGATGGACGAAGTGTGGTTCTTCGCAATCTGGTCAAACTTTGCCTCTATTCTATTTTCAATCTCTTCTTGTCTTATTTAGCCTTCCTCTTGTCTTGAGAACTTTGAACCCAATACATCCATTAACTTGTCCATTTGGTTCTCTAAAAATCCAAGTCAATCTTACAGAAATTCGGGAGGTCCTTGTGTTCTCACTTGGCCACCTGCATTTTTAGTACTCCATGAAAAATTTCAGTGTTTTTTTTCCACCGAGGAGTGTAAGTATTAGAGTATAGATTATGACCTAGGTGTGGCTAACCCAAGTAATTTACTTGTTCTGTACCACTCGCTCCCAGTAAAAAGCTTTCAACTATGCCATGAATGTTTTGCCCACATAATTCACATTGTAACTGCACGGTTTTGTCAATGGATGAAGAAGCTCTATGCATGTTACTCAACTGCTTGGTGAGGGCAGCAATATGTGCTTGCAAGGCTCTCATCGAATCAAGTGGAATCATTCTTTTTTACTCCTTAGACCCTTGTCTACTTCTTTCATTTGACCACGTACAACTGTTACTCGCCAACTCTTCTAAAAGATCATGAGCTGCATCAATGGTTTTCCTCATCAAAGACCCCCTGTAGTTACATCAATTGTTCCCTTTTGTGCTCTGAGTTATACCATTGTAGAATGTTTACAAAAGAAATTCCCTCGGAAAGTTGTGTTGGAGGCAGCTCCTTTGTAATTCCTTAAATCTCTCCCAAGTTTCATACAACGACTCCCCATCACTTTGTTGAAAGTTTTTGATCTCTTTGATGATTCTTGTTGTTTTGGTCAAGGGAAAATACTTAGCTAGGAAAGCTTAGGCTAGCTGCTCCTAAGTAGTGATTTAGCTTGTACTGAGTGAATTATACCACGTCTTTCCCGATCCCTTAAGGTCAAAGAAAATAATCTTAATCTTACAACATCATCAAACATCCCATTAAACCTGAAGGTATCACAAATTTCCAAGAAATTTGCAAGATGGGCATTGGGATCTTCGTTGGATAACCCATAAAATTGCATACTGCTCTCAAGTATATTGAGGAGTGCCAGCTTAATCTAAAAATTATTGGCTTGAATCGTTGGCCTTGCAAACTCCTTAAGGAATGAAACCTAGCCTCTTAAACTCCATCAATGTCCTTTAAGCTCCTCCTTGTTCTCCTTCTTCTGTCATATTCCTATGTATTATGTCTTGACGTCTATCTCTTTTTAGCTCTCTTTCGTGCCTTGTAATATCTGAAAACTCTTCTTCATTTAGCTCGTTGGACCTTCTTGTGCTCCTTGTGTTCATGCACCTGTAAAAACGCGAGGAAAAGTATCAAACACTCTTAAACCAAAGTCACCTAAACTAAATAAGATGCTAAACAAAACCATCCCCGATAACGGCGCTAAAAACTTATTGATTACAAAATCAATTACAATTTTTGCACTAGAAATCACAAGTATACGGTTCATTACTTATAGTAAAAAGCAGATATGGTCCCACAGAGATTGTGCTTAGGCACCACTTAATTCAGGTTACGCTTTGTTTAAGACTCAAATTCGAATATTGAACTGAAAAGTAAACTAAATTAAACAAACTAGCAACATTTGAAAAATGTAACAATGGAAATCCGTCAAGAGAATTAATCAAGTTATGAGAGAGGATTTCACCTGTCATTTATGCTAATCTAGCCTTTCATGTGTTTATGGGGTGTCAGTTCTAGACGGTCGTAGGAT
This sequence comes from Erythroxylum orinocense, assembly GCA_025531955.1. NCBI lineage: Eukaryota > Viridiplantae > Streptophyta > Magnoliopsida > Malpighiales > Erythroxylaceae > Erythroxylum > Erythroxylum orinocense. The sequence goes on from JANZLX010000001.1 coordinate 8,225,290, forward strand.
TGATTACTCTCTCTCAAGTTATAATCATTCCCTAAAGTGTAAACCCTAATCAAATTATGGACTTGCAATCTTTCAATTCACAAATTACCCACAATTCTAATTAGTTTTAAAGCTCTCTGATAAACAATCAGGTCTCACACAGGATCTCTCTCTATGAAATTACGACTAGATTGATTAAGTGGACAATTAGATCGCCTATCTCTCGTTAATCCAATCTAATCATTTTTATCAAGGTCACTCTCTGGGTTCGTTACCGAAATATGCAAATACATTGATCAATCACAACACCCAAAATCAAGTAAACACAACTCAACTAGATTAATATTAAAAATAAGCAAAATCCTAAAGGAAAAGTTAGAACATCATTAATAACTCAAAATCTATAACCATACAACTAATCTCAATCTTACACATTAAATAAACAAAAAGGTAAATAGGAAGGAAATGAAACTCAAGTTGGATGACTCGGGAAAACAATAGCAACGGGAGATCACTTATTTCGGGAAGCTACGGCATCACCCTCCTCTTCTTCCACCACTTCTTTTCTCTCTCTCTCTTTTGGGTTTCCAAATGTAGGTAGAATGTAGACTCCTTTCTAAGGTTCCTTAATTATCTTTTTATAGTCGTTTCTAATTAAGGTAACCCTAGTGTCTTTCTGAGATCTGAAATGTCCCTCGAAAACTCGAATCCGAAAGTGACTCCGCGTATGTCTACGCGCAATCCACGATCATAGCCCTTAATGCACGATCGTGGCCGACTCATCTGCTCTCTATCGCGATCGTCGCAGATTTCCCACGATCGTAGTCCTATGCCCAAGCTTCTGTCACGATTGTGGTAGATTCTTCACAATCGTGGGACTATGCTTTGGTTCGGCTTTCCTTCGAAACTTCTATGAAAGTCCTAGAAATACTAACAAACTCATCACGACACCTCATATATATATAATTGATGCTCAAAAACATGTTCTCACCCAAAGAACAGTTAAAACACAAATGTTTATGAACTAACACAATTCTTAACCTAAACACACACTAAACAATCAAATTAACCACTAAACATATATCAAATTACCTATAAAAAGAAATCATTGAAAGAGAAAGAGAAATCATTGAAAATGAAAGAGAAATCGCTAATTTAAAGTCTAAAATGGCATAGAATTATACCACATTATTCATTTTAAAAAGAGAATGAAAACTATTAACACCAAAATTTATTATTTACTCCAATATACAAAATAATACAATTCAAAATATAACACATGAATTAATAAAGCAATAACAAAAATCCATTAAAAGTTTTACTAATACTCACGATTTAGAAATGTCTGGTAATATACAGCCTTATCTTCACCTGGTGGAGAAGCTATTTCCGATACATGAACTAAGGAAGTAATATATTAAATTAACAGATGTGTATTTTCATTAAATTTCCATAATTTTAAAATGATCCATATAATTTAAAATTATTTAGAACTTGATTTAGTTTTAAAATTTCATAGTTTAATTCGTAAAAAGTTATCATATTGTATTAAATAAGCAAAAAAATAAGTATTTTAAATATTTTGAAAAAATTAATAAATAACATTATTTAAAATTTTAAATAAAATTTAGGGAAGTAATATGTACACATAATTATTAAAATATAAAATTTTTACTAAAATAATGTACTCATATTTTATCCCGAAAAGAAATTACGTGATAAATGGTGAAGGACATCGAGCCTGACAATCCAGTTTACCCCAACACGTACGGTTGTCAGCCCATTCTCAGTTTTGGCGTTAAGCAAATTATTGGTTCATAAGACGGTGGGCGACCATGATTCACGATGAATATAATTATATAAGACATGGTGGTAGTTAAGTCCTGGTTGATGATCGTATCACGAAGTTAGTTGAATTGAACGGTGCATAATTTTCCACGTTTTTATGTTTTCTCTTAAATTAGCTATTTAGCTCAACATCATGAACAGTATGATGGATATGAAAGTGTGAGACAGCTTTAAAGCAAGAAAGTAGGGTGGGGTCCATCCCCAGTGCCATGTGTTCCATTGTGAGCGACACATGCCTTGGCTGCATAATTAAAGGTAATAGAAGACTATATGATTAGAATGGCCTAATCAAGTTTTAGCTATAGCAAATCATAATTAAGATTTTGATGAAGTGTAACGTAAGACAATATATAATGAACAAGTGAAATTGAAAGTCTAAAATACATCCAGATTTCATAAACTGATATCACAATCAAACGGAAGAAAATTTTAATTAAAATATTCCTTTGCACTACAATTAATGCAAGAGCATCAGGCTTAAGTACACCAGGCAAGTACTTGTTAGTACACTATGACAATTCAGTATCGCATTTATTACACTTACAAGATTTACGCTTCCCCGGTTCCCCTAGGACAATTCAGTATCGCATTTAGTACATTCTCATGCTTTAGGCTTCCCCACACTAGGACAATTCAGTATCGTGTTTAGTACACTCACATGATTTACGCTTCCTTTCCTAAAAAGGAACTTTTTACAAGGTCAAAAAAGCATCCGGCATTGTAGGGCTTAAAAAAAAAAAAAAAAGTGGCATCGCAGGGTTATTGGCGGATTGGACAGGTATATATTATAATAAAAATTTATTGTTGCAATTATTTTTAACAAACTTATAAATTTATAACTTTTTATTATGACGTAGAATCTATGAATAATAATGTTTAGTACGGTTAAAACAACATTTTCCTAAATTAAATGAACGAGTACATCACACAAGATCTTCTTCTGTACCTCCTGATAATCCCAGAAAATTCATATCTTTAAGAATTATTATCATGTTTTAATCAATATTTGAATCAAAAATTAAATTAATAAAATAAAAATTAAGGTTTAAAAATAAAAATCACTATTAACCTACCATAAAATTAGTATATAAAAAATTAAACAAAATTTAAAATTTTTGTTTAGTACAGGTAAAACAACATTTTCCTAAATTAAAATAAACGATTACCATCATGCAAGATCTTTTTCTGTACCTCCTAATAATCACAGAAAATTCATATCTTTAAGAGTTATTATCATGTTTTAATCAATATTAGAATCGAAAATTAAATTAATAAAATAAAAAATTAAGTTTTAAAAATAAAAATCACTATTAAACTATGATAAAATTAGTATATAAAAAATTAAACAAAATTTAAATTTTTGAAAACTTAAAATATTATTTTTATTAATAAAAATTTTAAAATTTAATTAAAGAAAAACTAAAAAATAAAATTTTATTATTATAATTTATAAAAACTAAATGATTAATTAATAAATTATTCAACTTTTAATAACAAAAAATTAATTAATTGATTAAAGATTTACCAAATCAATTAAAAATTTTAATTATTACTTTTACCTACCAACCTTACTAACCTTTTTCCTTCCAAAGCTTATGTAAATGCTTCAGGACTTATAGTCTGTTGCTTACCAATCAATATTATGAATATCTAGTTGACCTATTTCGTGAGTTAATCAATATTGTAATAACTGTAAGTTTATGACATAGTTGTAGCTAATATTGACAAGTACGAGTCGATCCTACGAAAACAATAAATACTAGTAATTACCCTTCCCCTATTATTGATTTTAGAATTTTAATTGAAGGAAACCAAAACTAAGCAAGTAAAAGAAAATAAGTAAAACAGAAAATTCATAAAGCACTTGGAAACTATCGATTTCGAGTAATTAGGATCGAAGTTTCGAATACTGCTAAACCCTTAACAAATTGAGCTTTTATCATGCAATTGTTTTGATAATTTATTGGACTATGGAGACTCTTATGGTATGCTAGTAGCTAACCTTGAGTCTACTAACAACTAATCATAAGGTTTCTAACTGAATTACTCACATTAAATCTTATAGCATTATGTTACTGTTTTATGAATCCCTCAATTAGGTTTTACTCTAATCTAAAAAATTTATGTTATCTTATGTCTAGGGTTGCAATCAACTCTTTTCCAATTACCATGAATCTATTCAAGCCTATGATTTCTCAATCATTACGTATGAAATCAAATTATGGTCTAATATTTCATAACACTAGAACATAAATAAAACAAGTCATTGGATTGTAACAAATCAATGATTCAATTGCATTAATAGACAAAGCAACACATGTTAAGGTATTGAAATAGGTTTCATCTAACCTAAATACTAATTGGACGTTTAGTTACACATAATCGAATACGAAATCAAACATACATTGAAAGAAAAACAAATAGAAAACAACATAATTTTCTTCTATCGAGTATTCATGTGATGTAGAGATATGATGTAGTATTCCGATGGATCTATTGATGATTCCTTCGTGTTTTCCACTTCTCTAAACTGAAATCACCGCTTTTGGATGAACTCCATGTCTAGAATCACCTCAAGAATCTGTTCTCCTCTTCTCCTCCTAAAAATGTCTTTTTATTAGGAAATTTAGGATTATGGGAGATGCACAGACTGTGTATTACCAAATTCTCTTAAAATCACAAAAATGCACAGCCTTAAATAAGTGCACAGGTAGATGCGTTACTATGCATCTTTTTGTTTCTAACCTTGATATCTTTATATTTAGTGAGTTTTGTTACTAAAAAAGACACTCAATAACTAAGGGGGTGTTTGGTTCTTTTTTTTTTTGGTTTTTTGTTGTTGTTTTTGTAAAAAATGAAATAGTCCTGCAAAACTTGCTTGGTTAAAGATATTTTTGTTTTTTGTTGTTAAAAATAAAAAATTAGCAATTATTTTTTGAAAACGTAAAAAAGACGTTTCGATGTATTTTGAAAACAGGTTTTTATATTTAACAAAAAGATTTCCCTACGTCGACTTTAAGTCTTCAGCCTCTTCTGCTATTTCGCAGTCACTGCGTCTTCTTATCTTCTTCTGTGTTTTCTACCGGATGTGATTTTTGCATCTTCTGTCATCTTCTGCCTTCTTCTTTGCTTTCTACCGGTTGTGATTTCTACGTCTTCTGTCATCTTCTATCCTCTCCTGCGTTTTCTACCATCTGTGATTTCCAGGTTTGTTTCATCTGCTTATGTGTGTGTTGTAACTCATTACTCGACTGTTGTTATTTGCATTGAAACATAAACATGTCCATTACCTTCTCTTCTCCGAAATCACGCAAGAGAGTGCTTGTTATGCTACAGTGGCATGTAGCATAATTAAAATTAATTCATTAAATTCATCAACGCTGTTTTTGTTTCATGAGAGAGGCCCTTCTTGTGTTTCTCACTAAACAGTGCTCAGGGATAGCATAATGATGTGATACTTGTCTCAGATATGCAACTTGATCACCTAGCTGAGGGATATATAAATATCCCTCCTCGTGCTTTGACAAATCCTGAAATGGAAAAAGTGAATGGAAAACTGTAGTATGAAAGTATCTTACATATCTTGAGTGAAGATGAGATCATTTGTTTATCTTGTCTGAAGATAAAGTAAAAAGGTTACAATTTTAGAACGTCTAGTTCAACAGTAAGAACTAGCTTTGATGAACAAGTAGTTGTGTTCCTAGGTTTAGAGCATTGGTAACTATCTTAAAGCACCTGATATTTTGGTGGTATCGTTATGTGCGTGTACTACATGGGGTTTGCATTTGATGCTATGGATTAGATTGTGTTAAGTAGCCTTTGTAATAACGTTTCTAATTGGTCAAGGTACTCCTTGAAGGCTCTGTTTCTGCAATAAAAAGCTCGTTTCATTTAAGATCAACACTA
>JANZLX010000001.1:8282649-8313636 GCA_025531955.1 Erythroxylum orinocense
TTTTCTATATATACTTGTAATTGTGTACTGATGAAATATAGAAAAAGAAATACAATTATTCAATATTTCCGCAGTTTTCTTTGACGATATTCTAGTGTATAGTGCTGATTGGGAGGCGCATTTGTTACATCTGTCCAAGGTGTTAGAGGTGTTAAAGCAGAATCAATTTGTGGCGAATCAAGACAAGTGTACGTTTGGGAGGTGATCTGTTGACTACTTAGGTCATGTTATTTCAGGGGAGGGGGTAGCAGTCGACCCAGTGCAAATTCAGAGTGTTCTCAAGTGGCCAGTTCCTTGAAATGTTAAAGGAGTGAGGGGTTTTTGGGATTGACAGGTTATTACCGTAAGTTCATCATGAACTATGGTAAAATTGCTAAACCCCTAACAGATTTGACAAAGAAAGAAGGGTTTCATTGGAATGCAAGGGCTTTAGAGTCCTTTGAGGCTTTAAAGAAGATATTGGCCACATCTTCGGTCTTAGCTCTTCCTAATTTTGCACAACCTTTTGAAATCAAATGTGATGCGTCAAGAAAAGGAGTGGGTGCAGTGTTAATGCAAAATCGAAGACCCATAGCTTATTCTAGTAAGGCACTTTCGGAGAGGAATCTTTCCAAGTCGGCTTATGAGAAGGAATTAATGGCTTTGGTGTTAGCTGTACACCATTGGCGCCATTACTTATTGGGAAGGTCCTTTGTGGTGTTTTCTGATCAAAAGAGTCTTCGACACTTGTTGCAACAGAGGGTGACTACCACGGATCAGCAATGTTGGATGGCTAAGCTTTTAGGCTATCATTTTGAGGTTGTTTATAAACCCGGACCTGAAAATAAGGCGGCTGATGCACTATCAAGGATGTATGATGAAGGAGAACTAAAGACTATCACTTCCTCTCCTCAATGGCTAGAGGGCCGAAATCTACAGCAGGAGGTGCAACAAGACTCCACTCTATGTGGAATCATTAAGGATATACAGCAGGATCCTCATTCCAGGTCGGGGTTTACATGGCATCAAGGAGTCCTTATATACAAGGGAAGAGTGGTGATTTCAGCTTCTTCAGTGTACATTCCTATTTTTTTACAGGAGTTCCATTCAACTCCGATGGGGGGACATTCAGGTTTCCTCAAAACTTATAGAAGAATCGCTAGTAATTTGTATTGGATTGGTATGAAGAAGTGTGTTCAGGACTTTGTGAGAGCTTGTGATACTTGTCAGCGGCAAAAATATGCGGCTACATCTCCGGCAGGTTTGCTCCAACCTTTACCCATCCCGAATCAGGTTTGGGAAGATATTGCGATGGATTTATTACGGGACTTCCTAAATCTAAGAGGTATCAGGCTGTGCTGGTGGTGGTGGACAGATTGTCAAAATATGGCCACTTCATTCTACTTAAAACACCCTTATACTGCAAAATCTGTTGTTGAGGTGTTCATTAAAGAAGTGGTTCGTTTACATGGAATCCCTCAATCCATCGTCAGTGACCGAGATCCTTTGTTTGTTAGTATGTTTTGGAGAGAATTATTTCGATTGCAGGGTACAAGGCTGAAAATGAGCTCCGCTTATCATCCGGAAACGGATGGACAAACGGAAGTCTTAAACCCATGTTTGGAGACTTACTTGAGGTGTTTCGCTTCCGAACAACCTAGGACTTGGTTTTTGTGGATCGCATGGGCAAAATTGTGGTACAATACCACTTTTCATATATCTATGGGGTCCACCCCCTTTGAAGTGGTTTATCTGTGCGATACTCACAAGGGGAAACAAAGGTAGAGGCGGTAGCTAGAGAACTGTATGAGAGGGAATGAATCAGCTGAAGTACAATCTGATGCGGGCACAACAGCAAATGAAGAAGCAAGCTGACACAAAAAGGACTTCTCAGTCCTTTCAAGTGGGAGAATGGGTGTTCCTCAAACTTCGGCCTCATAAGCAAGTATCGGTAATTAAAAGAATTTAACCAGAAGCTGTCCGCCAGGTTCTATGGGCCATTTCAGATAGTGGAAAAGTATGGGGCTGTCGCATACAAGCTCCAACTGCCCCCACAGTCAAGAATCCATCTGGTATTTCATATTTCCCAGCTCAAGAGGGCAGTGGGAAGCTATTCAGTGGAACCTAACTTACCTGAAGGGTTGGAGGTGGAATTGGAAGAGATCATTGAACCAGAAACGGTGCTAGCTAGCAGAGACATCACTAAGGCAGGAACTTCAATCCATCAATGGTTGATCCAATGGAAAGACAAACCTATAGAGAATGCTACTTGGGAGGATGAGATGGTTCTGCGTAGCCAATTTCCTCAGCTCAACCTTGAGGACAAGGTTGTTCTTCCAGAGGGGAGCAGTGTTAGGACCGATCAAGGAAGGGATAAAAAGGGAAATAAGCCAGAAGGTGTCTATTTTTCCTTTCAGCAACCCCATTTTACTGAGGACTACTGACACAAGTACTTTTGTGGACAATTCCATGTTTTTGGAAGAATGTATGAAGATGTTGACTAAAATATTCAGTACCATTGTCAATATGGACTTGAATACTCGTTTGGAATTGATTTTTGATCATTTGATAAAAATTGATGAATATGGTAGAAGTTTCAGTTTTATCTTTCAAAAGAAACACCCAACACAAACGAGTATGGTCATCGATGAATGTAATGAACCATTTTGAATTGGTTCTATTAACAACACAAGATGGGCCCCAAAGATCACTATGGATAAGTGAAAAAGGTTTTGTGGATTTGTATTTGGACCTTGTAAAAGAACTTCTTTGATGCTTAGCAAATTCACAAGCGTCACAATGAACACAAAGATCTTTATTTATTGAAATGTTTGGAAACAACCGTGACATATATTGAAAGTTTGGATGACCTTAATCTCTTATGCCATAACAATAGTTCATCAGTCTTAGGAATAACCACACTATTACCCAGGCTATAAGAAGTAGACTGACTTTCTTCATCTTCAAAGTAGTACACTCCATCCACCTCTTTAGCACTGCTAGTCATCTTCCCCAATGACAGGTCCTGTATAACACAATAACTAGGGAAAAAATGAGCACTACAATTAGCTTCTCTTGCCAACTTACTAACTAACAAAAGATTACATTCTAGATTAGGAACATGTAGAACAGAATTTAGTTTCATAGAATCTGTTACTTTGATATCTCTTTTTCCTACAACTGAAGAGGAATCACCATTTGCTAACTTACCTTTTCATGCCCAGCACAAGGAACATATGAACGAAAGAGATTATAATCATCTGTCATATGATCTGATGCTCCAGAATCAACTATCCATCTCTTCCTACTGCATGAAGAATAAAAAACTTTTATGATATTACCTCTCATAGTAGCATTAGCAATCGTGCATGTCTTCTGTTGGTTGTTGTCATTTTGGAGATTCTTTAGCACTTCCAATAGTTTCCCTAATGAAATATTCAATTCACCACCTTGTTTCTAACTATCTTCAGATTTTTCTGCTCCTCCTTCACTAGATACTTGACAGCCTAATTTTTTCCCCCTTTTTTGGTTTCCAGTCTGCAGGCTTTCCATGAATGTCCCAGTATGTGTCTTTGGTGTGACCACTTTGTTTACAGTGCTCACACTTCTTATGATTTTTCTTATTAGGTTCAACACGTGACATCAGTGCAGATGCTTCATTAGTAGATACTGGAGATACATTTTGCTCTTCTTTTGGTTCCTCTTCCATGGACATCATCCAACTTTTTGTTGAGGTCAGCCAAAAATTCAGACTCTCTCCTTTTCAATTTTCTGGTTGTACATCATATCATCTTCCTTGCACCTCCACTCCTCATCCAACAGAAGGTCAAATTCTTGCCACAATGCTATCATTTCGACCCAATATTCTGTAACTTCTTTGTCACCTTGCTTCATTTGCCACACCTTTGATTTTATCTCGTAGATCCGTGATGCATCCTCTCCATCAGAGTATGATTGTCGCACTCCTTCCCAGATTTCTCGAGCTGTTGGCAGAACCATAAAGGTGCGTTCGATCGGTGGTATCATGGCATTGATAAGCCATGACGAGACCATGGAGTTACCTATCTCCCACTGTCGTGCAGCTTGTAGGTTTGTTGGGTCTGAAACGTTCCCATCTCTGATGATAAAGCTCATCTTCCTGCGTCCTCCAATGGCGAGTTTCATAGCGTGAGCCCAGTCCCGATAGTTTGTTCCATTCAGTTTGTCAGAAACAATGATAACTGAAACTCCTTCAAGACTTGTTAGAAGAAACTAATTTGATGAGTTGTAGACCAACTAAATCTCCTATCGATAGTAACCACAAACTACAAGCAAGAATAGGTACATCAGTAAACATAGGAAGATATCAAAGGTTAGTTGGAGACTCACTAACATATTTAGTTAGTTTGGTGAGTCAGTATATGCATGACCCACAAGAACCACACTTATAGGTTGTATTTGGCATCCTACACTACATGAAGTTTGCACAAGGAAAAGGCCTTATGTTCACTAACAATGGTCACCTTAAGATAAAAACATTTTTAAAAAAACGATGATTGGGCTAGACCTCCAGATGACAGGAGGTCAACCACTGGCTAATGTACGCTCATAGGAGGAAATCTAGTCACTTGGAAAAGCAAGAAATAAAATGTAGTTGCTAGCTCCAGTACGGAAGCTGAATATAGAGTTATAGATCAAGGTGTGTGCAAACTCTTATGGGTAAGAAAGCTGATGAATGAATTACAACTAACAGATGGAGAACTCTCCGCCTTCTTCAACTGGTTTATAGCAAAATACTGCTCCACCATGAAGATCCACACATCAAGGCCCTCCCCATCAGAAAGGGGCAACTCCAACCTTCGATGATGATTGACCCATTTTGTTACTTTTTCTATAAGCTAATTCCAATGCTAGGGTCACACCAAATCTGGCACAGCAGGATTCTACTTGATTGGCTCCTGGAGACTGACTCTTCATGAGCATGTGAAAGCTTTCTTCCATCCTTTGAGCCAGTGAGGCTATGGTGTTAGCTAGATCTGCAACATCTTTCTTTAACCCAAGTAACTACTTATGCTCATTTTCTACTTATTCTAGTTTTGCCTCCATTCTGGTTTGGGGCATTACCGATGGTAGGATTAGGGCTTTGATAACAAAATTTGATACGATGCTTGATGGATAGAATGAAATAGAAGAAGTCGAATGGTATTGATAGTAGAATATGAGGTGTTACAATGCCAATGGTAGTATTTGAGAGGCTACCTCTCTCCTAGTCCCACCTAAATGGGGAAATTCCACACAAAGCTCATGACCCCATCATAAACTCCTACATTCTCTATGTAACTTATCCTCCACTATAACTACCTTGCCATGTCAACTTTCTAACCAACCATAAGACACACTAGACAAGACCACAGAAAATGGAAACAATTGGTAAAATGAGTCTAAGCCCAATTCTTCATCCTGATTTAGCTCTTAGAGCTACCTTCTTACTCCTTCTACAAACATATTTAAATGAAGGCTTATCAATCATCTAGGTATGAACTTAGCCATAAGGAAGTTTATATGGACAACATAATTACCCACAGACACGACATTAGAATTATCTACATATGTTAAAAAGTGTAAATTAGTTTTTACTATTTTATATAGGATTAATTTCTCGATGTAATGTTTTAATCAATATTTACTCTTCTCTCTAGCTTATGATCCATAGTCCATTCATAACGTATCCTCACATTGTTACTTCACGTTTTGGAATAATGAATGTTATGTTGAGATCTCTATCACTGTCCTAAGTTTTCCCCATTCACATCCTCATCCTTATCATTTTCCTACCTCTGCAGCTATGCTATCCTCCTTTAACTTCCTTTTTTCTTTCCCCATCTCCAAATCCCAACTTCTACCACATTAGTTTCTTCTCTAGTCTCTTCATATGCTATTACATTCATCTTTTGTTTCCCTATTCTTTCTACCATTTCTCCCTCAATTCTATAATTATCCCCATATTATTTCCCTATCCTCTTAAATCAATATAAGTAGCAAATCTAGATGAAATGTAAAAGAACTTCATGGCCAATCTATTCATATTTCTAACATCAACCCCAAAACTTTGTTTACTAGACATGTGAAAGAACATATAGATACATAGCTTGACTAATAAAAACTTCTCCTTCCCACAAGAGAAAAATAGATATTGACTTGGTAAAGGGATCTTTTATTCCAATAAAATGAATAAATGCCATCTAGTACATCAATTATGCAAGTTGAAATTACAATCCTTGTAATGGCCCATAAGTTCAAGAATTTCATATCTAAAGATTCAATGGCATGTAAACAAAAACTAAATCGAAGACATCTAATAATCAAAATAAAGAAGTCAACTATTTTAGGCAAGGGAGAGAGGAAAAAGCGACTAAGAAACTTTTTATGGATCTAAATACGATAAGTATTATGTAAATAATATGGATTGAGCCCAACCTGGTATTTGGGTTGTCCAAGAAGAGAGCTAATTTCCTCTTATCAGGTTTGATTGTCTTCGCATGTCCTCCATATAAATAACGCCTGTGACCCATCAAAAAGTGGGGAAAATTTCCACCTTGAGTAGTGACAAAAACTTCACTATGCAGGCAAACTGTATAATCAAGAGCAGCCAACCTAGAGGAGTGTCCCTACATCACATACTTAGATGTTACAAAAATTAATTAGTAACTAGTATCATTATTCAATTTTCCTATATCACATGAGTCTGAATTTCTGCAAGATTAAGAATCGAAGGGGATTTTATGGCCAGATGATACCTTAAATGGAGCAAGTTCGTCAGTAGTAGCTAGTGTATCCTTGGTTTCCAAGAGGGGGAACATTTGTTTAAGAGGAGTCATATACTTATCTGCTTTGTAAATATTACCTGCTGCAACATACACAGAGGTGGCATTATCAAAACCCATACCCCTAAGCATCAGTCCCACCTGCAAAACAAAAAGCCCTACACCTATGTTAAAGCTACTAAATTGGAATCAAGACAATTTCTTTTAATATTGAAATTAAAACTAAACTTGTTTCCAATGAAAAAGAAAGTGTTTTCTGAAATGGAGGAATTTATGTTTTAATGTGGAAGTTATAAATAATTCCCAGTTTTTCGTGCATGCTCTTCTTTATTTTAATGGGATAAGTTGTCTAATATATAAAAATAATATAATTATGATTATTGTTAGAAAATTTATAAGTAGCTAGAATTGCACTTTCAAAAATAAAGATTAGAAATTTCAATTTTATACAATAAGTGGAAAGTTATATTTTGATTGCAATTTTTTTGTATTAATAGGAATTTTGAGATGTTGGGAGTCTCATCTCACAATGGGAGGCTTTTTTCTCATTTATGAATAAATGTTGGCAAATCAAGATCACAAAGTATGTGTAAGCTGTTAAATAACACAAAGTAATCTATAAGTCCACTCCAACCTTGTCTACTTTAGGAGTTAGCCCGAAGTTATACACATGGACATAGTTGACTGGGTTAAATCCATTGTAACAACTACTGTGACAGTTAAGAGTCATTGTAAAGAGGAGTTAACTAGCTTTTGATAATAGAATCGTCTTTATTAACTTCTCTCTCTATAACTTCACGCTTATTCTTGTTCTTATTTGATTGTGTGGTTTGAATGCATGAATCCTTAATTCCATGTCTGCTGTGGAAATAGTTATACCATAGAGTATTAGTGCAATTCAATTCATGAAAAGTGCGTTGCCTAAACATTCTATTTGTAAAACTTCTCCCTTAGTTAATTATCCCTAATATTTTCTCACCTTAAGCATTTTTTTTTCAATTGCTTGTTTATTTTATTTATGTATTTGTATTTTTTTTTGTTTATTTATTTAATTATTTTATCTTTTATTTCTTTTTTTGAGAAATTAAATGAATTCATTGAAAAGTCATGAAAGGCATCCAAAGGGGACCTTAAAGGTTGTACCAAACAAGTTTAGTAAGATTGCATCAATCTTTCAAACTATTATCCATAAGGACTACTAGAAATCAAAACCTAAGATATTAAAGATTCCATCTTCCACTAAGATAATGGCTCATATTTTCAACAGCTTGGTAAGCAACCATGATTTCTCTAATCCAACAGTATATCTTATGACCTAAGGCATGATTATTAATTTTGCAATTTTTGAAACAATCTTTGATTCCTTTCCATCCATTATTTGATCTTCTACTTTTGTTCTATACCTTTTTTATCTTTATTGTTTTTATTACTTTTGTATTTTTACATTTTTATTTTTATTAATATTATCCTTTCTGTTTATTTTATATTTTTATTAATCTTTATTTTTTTTATTTCTATCTTTTCATTTTGGTTATGAATCTTTTATTCTTATTCTTATTTTATTGTTAATTTTTAAGCAATTATTTATTTATAGTTTTGGATTTTGTTTTCGATGAACAATTGTCAAAAACTTTTCTTTTACTTTTTTCTTGGCTCTTTTTTCTTGTGGGTTTATCAACTTAAGCAAATCTAGATTTCATTTCATTGCAAACAACAACTTCCTTTATTACAGACTCTATGACCCCCATGGCTAACCTCTCGACGACAACAAACATTGACAAGACGAGCTAGGAGTAAAGTTGTATACTTCTGAACCTCCCCAAACCTTGCATCTTAGCAAGACTTCTACTGGGACGTTATTGTTGTTGAAAGGGGGTCGAGTTGAATCAATAATGGCAAAAGGAGCTAGATCAAATAATGTGATGTATTTGGAGGAAAACATTAAAAAAAAACAATTTTCAGAAATTGATATGAAGTTCAAAAGAACCATTGAAGACTTTAATGGGTGGGTGCTCCAATTGCCCCAATAGTCTACCCAGCAAAATATGCCTATAGAAGATGAAGTTAAGAAAGCTACATAATTCATTTTAAGGGTTGTTTTTCAGTTCCAACATGTTTTAGCAAAGTGGAGTCTACATAATTTGATAGGAAATAATTGATAGGATGTTTTTATCACCGAGAACAATTTTTTCTCCTTAGACAAATCTAAGAAGAATAATTGAAAGGGGAGCTAAAGGCCTACATTTTTGGCATGATGAGAAGTTAAATCACAAATCTAAGAAGAAACAATTCCACATGTACGTAATAGAAGATGAGATAGAATAGGTTGAAAATGATGAGATTTTGGAGAATGTACATTAGCAACCCAACTATTTCATTTCAAGTTATGGTAGGAGTGACCTTAGCTAATTACCAACAAATGAAACTAATGGGAATTGGCATAGTGTTGGGTGTTCATAAGGGTTATTTGCAAAAACTAAACTTCAAATATCAACAATTGTGCAACAATAAAAGAGGGATTGAGACATTCAAACCATCATGAGATACAACTACGACGGAACCAACGACTATGATTAAACAAATAAACCTAGTTTCCAGCAATTAAAGGCAGGAAAACACATCAACGACTATGATTAACACACAAACCTATTTTTCAACAATTAAAAGCAGAAAAACACATCACTAATAGGTTACTAAAGTGGGTGCGACTAATTCCAAGGCAACAGAGTCAACAAAACGTCATGGAAAGGTGGTCCGTGGGCTACACAAGTCGGTTGAACAACAATTGTCGACAACACATAGGGGCACGTGAGGCACTCTCCAGTATCGCCTCTTCCTCTAACTTGGTCGATGATGGTTGCTTGAGTTGTTTGTGGGTCAGATTGTTAAGGTTAGTCTTAACGTTTTTTAGAAAAGTTTGGGTATAGGTTATCGGTTGTGACAGAATGAAGGAAAAATTAGAGGCAAGACTAGAAAGCTTGCTTTGATACCATGATATGAATTAAGAAGAGGGAAGAGGTATTGTGGGAGTTTGTTGAAATCAATAATTCCCGCCCCCTTTATATAATAGATCATCTTATTCATATAAGGTAAGTTACAATTATAATCCCCAAAAATACTCCACCAAATCACAATCATAATCCTCAAAAATCCTCTTAATCAAATCATAATCTCAAATAAGTCCATAAAAATATTTGGAGTCCAAGTTGAGATTTCAATATTTCGTAATTTTTGTTGATGATTTCTTTTAAGCAACTTACTTATATCTAATGAAAGATCGTTTAGAGTTATTCTCTATTTTTTGTTCTTTCTATGCTGAAATTCAAAATCATTTACATACCGAAATCAAGATTCTTCATTATGATAATTCTAGAGAATATTTCTCTAATTCATTATCCAACTACTTGCAGCAATAAGGTATTCAGCATCAACCTTCCTGCCTATACACTCCTCAACAGAACAAGGTAGCTAAAAGAAAATTCTAACACATCTTTTAGGGAGAAGATGTACACACTGCTTGTTTTCTTATCAATTGAATGGCATATTATGTGATGGCTAGTAAAATTCCATTCTCTACCCTCTTTCCTTGTCAAGATACTTTTTCTATTAATCCTCGAGTATTCAGTTGTGTCTGTTTTGTTCATTAGCTTCAACCTAGTCCAAACAAATTAGCTGAAAGGCGATAAAGTGCATTTTCTTAGTGGACTCTCAGCTACAAAAAGGGTACAAAAGTTTCAGCCCTTCTTTGAATCGATTTTTTTTTCTTTTTAATTATGTTACATTCTTTGGAGACATACTTTTCTGAGGCTCAACATATCTTTACTAACATTGATGAGTGTCTAGTAATTCCCTTTATTCCTTTCCAAACTGCTACCAATCATATTACTCCAGATCCTAATTCTATCACTTATGAACTTGCTATTAACACTTAATCCTATTCCTTGTCTATCTCATCTTGATTTGTAGGTTTATACTTGATGCACTCATCATAAAGTACAACCAGAAGATTCACGCTCATCACCATCGTCTTCTTCGTCTTCAAATCCATCATATGATGATCTTGATTGCCCAATTACTCTTCATAAAGGAAGGTCTTGTACATCTCACCTTATCTTAAACTTTGTCACCTATTGCCCAATTACTCTTCATAAAGGAAGGTCTTGTACATCTCACCTTATCTTAAACTTTGTCACCTATGACTTATTATCACCATCATATTCTGCTTTTGTGTCCACTTTATCTTCTATACTAGTATCCTAGATGGGGGCATGCCATGGAAGAAGAGATTTTTAGCTCTATAGATTAATAATACATGGGACTTAGTTACATAATTTAATTACATTTTTACATGATCAAATAGTGGTGGGTCGTCACCGAGTGTTCAATGTTAAATACAATCATACGAATGGTTAATCGTTTAATGCTTGATTGATAGCTAAAAGATAAACACAGGTGTATGGTGTCGACTATACTGAGATCTTCCCTCCAAAGGTCAAATTGACGTTTGTTTCTTTTTTTTTTTTTTTGGTAAATCAATAATTGAAATAAGTAAGAGTTATGTAAAAATCAAGAGATTGCCCATGATGCAAATCTCTTTCCTATACCAAAAGGAATAACCTTACCTACGGACATGAGGAACCCTACAAAATTGTTCCTTATGACCACTACTAACCACAACTGCAAGTCTATACATATCTACCAACCAAGATGACCAGTAACACAACCATTTACAGACTAACATTATAAAGTAGTAAAGTAAAATAGTCAAGCACTCCTCTACAAAGCCAGTACTTCAGGTCAACACATCATAAGCTGAAGAATCCTAACTGTGTTCTTCTAATTTGCAGAACAATGTACCGATAGTGATGAGGAAAAGCCCTTACCCCTTGCTTCTTGCATCCATCTTGTAGCAACCACATAATTGGCCTCTTCATCAAATTGACATCAAAAATGCTTTCCTTTATGGTGATCTTGAGAAGAGTATGTTTATGGAGTATCCATCATGGTTCATTGCTTAGGGGGAGTCTAAGCTAGTGTGCTTCATTAACAAGTCTCTATATGATCTAAAACAATCACCAAAAACTTGATAATGGACATTTGTTTATGTTTTCATTATATTGGCAACCACATAATTGGCCTCTTCATCAACTCGACATAAAAAATGCTTTCCTTTGCAGTGATCTTGAGGAGAGTATTTTTATGGAGTATCCACCATGGTTCATTGCTTAAGGGGAGACTAAGCTAGTGTGCTTCATTAACAAGTCTCTATATGATCTAAAACAGTCACCAAAAACTTGATAGTGGACATTTGAGAACATATAGATGCAGATTGGGAGGCAGGTTTTTATCACCGTTGGTCTAGTTCAGGCAACTTTGTATCTATGGGTGGAAACACAGTGTCATGGAAGAGCAAGAAACAATCAATTATTACACGTTCCAATGCTAAGTCTAAGTACAGGGCCATGGCGTATACTACATTTGAGTTGATTTTGCTAAGGCATTTCCTTGGGGAACTCAATTCTACGCACAAATCTCCATTGAAGTTAATGTGTGTCAATTAATTCTTACTATTATATAAAGGCTACGAGGATCTTGAGATTGTATCAAGCCCCCAATTAACATTCTTGGATACTATCTTTAACTAGGATGTTGAAAATGGAGTCATTGATACACTATCAAAGGTGAAAAGTACATAATTATTTGCTAGTAGTTTCCAATATTTATAACAAATAATACGAATCTATTATAGGAGATTAAGGAGACTTAGAAGGATCTTTCAACATGAAATCTTTTGAGGAAAATACTAGGAGGGCAAGCTCAAGGGTCAGCATATAGTTGGTCAAATGAGCTATTAACTTGGAAAGGTCAATTAGTGACAAGATTGATCCAACTTTGAGGTTAAAAATCATTTCACAATTCCATGACAATCTAGTGGGGGGACATTCTAGATTCTTGAGAACATATAAGAGGTTGCAATCTTTTTTTTTTTTGGAAGAACATACAAAGGGATATTAAAGACCAGGAGGTGTGTGGTCTATCAAAGAAGCAAATATGAAACTTTAATATGTCTTCGCTTATTGCAGCCTCTTACTAGTCCTCACTGATTTGGACTAAATCAACATGGATTTCATTTAGGGACTACCTGTATATTAAGGGAAGTAAGTGGTAACAATAGTGATAAGGCGCATAAGCTTCACAGTATACCTCAAACTATTCCCAGTTATAGAAATCCAATATTTACCAATGCTTTCCAACAAGATTCTTAAGAAATCAAGGAGTTGCTTTGTAAATCTCAACCACTTATCACCCAAAAACCAATGGATGAATAGAGGTATCGAATAGGACACTAAAAACTTATCTTCATTGCATGGCTAGTGACTATCCTCACAAGTGGCTACAACCGCTTCAACTAGCTAAATGGTGGTACAACATAAGCTTTCATTCAACATTCAAACTTCTCCTTTTGAGGCAATGTATGGTACCCTCCTACACTGTGCATTCTCAATTTTGCTAGTGATTCCAAGTTATGAGAGTGACATCTTTTCAATTGATTTAGATTCACATGAATAATCCTAATGATAGAATGAAATAATTGATCTAGCTTCTCTATTATTCCTTTTTTCAATAAATCCTAATTATGTTGTTTCGTGAAAGAATTTCCAATGCCATTCAGAAGTTAAGCCACTAACGGAAAACAAATGTAGGAAAATTTGGGCTATTAACTATTTTAGCAACATTCTTGCTTATATACTTCAAAAGCAACAAAAAGATAAATTCATAGTTAATTAAATCAACATGCTACACTTTTGTAATCAATGGTAAGGCAATAAATCTTCCACAACTTCCAACCTCCAACACTTTTTTTTGTTTAATGTCATAGCTCCTGAGTTATAATTTGAATTAAGATATTTTTAGTCCTATTATGCTTGATTTCTTAATCATGAACCTCTAGTAAGAAATTTTTAATCTAATCCTTTATTTCTCAATTAAATATCTTCAGTTAAGTTCAAAAGGATATATGTGGCACACAGGTCGTAAGGAAAATGATGTGGACATATAGATATCACATAACACAAAATCCAAAATTATGCTAGTACTTACATATTTAAATTAAGGTAGACTATGATACATGGTACAACACTAACGTGAGCCCCAAATGCAAGTCCTATTATAGATGAATTTCAACTTTGGAAATTTTAATTAAGAAAATTTACTAGTAAGATTAAAAACAAAAGGACAAAGATAACTTTAAAATCTTTTTCATCTGCACCTTCCAACTCCACATTTCCTTGACTTTAATAATACAAATGTTTGATTCTAGCTTTAAAAAGGAATATTAATAACAAATCTAAAAGTTAACCTTCTCATGGTTTTCTTCACTTTAAAGGCTTCACTCTCCTATTAATGTGCCTTCCTTTGGAAAATATCACATGAACAAGTTAGAGAATCTAATCAATGAAAGAAATGACAAACTCTTCTTTGTTGTTTTTATGTTGTTCTACACCTTCATATCTATAACCTAACTAAGATTGAATGAGTCAATAAGCTAACAAACTTTCAAAAGAGAAGAAGAATTGGCCTTCAACTTTATCCTTGAATGTTGTTTTCTCCATATTTGAAATTCATATACAAATAGGACTTACTTTTGAGCCTCACATAAGTGTTATGCCACTCACTTAAGTGTTATGTCATATGGCATAGTGGACCCCAATTTAACCATGTATGCATTAGCATAATTTTGGATCTTGTTCTTATTTGACATCCACATGTCCATGTCATTTTTCTTATGAGATGGCATCCTACATATGCCACTCCATTAGTAGAGGAAGAAATGTACTTGACTAACATAATTACAAACAATGAAGGATTAAATAAAAAGAATTAGTAGAGGTACTTAATTAGGAAGCTGAATATAGTTGGAGTACAAAAATATATTAACCCCTTATCATTTCTAAATAGCTAAGAAAAAAATATGCATGAAAATTTAACCAAAAATTCAACAATGTATCACAAATACTCATAATTAAGTTCAAGTTATGTATCAAAAATGAGAATCAAGTATTAATTTGATCTTCCAACAAAACCTATATCATAGCAGAAAATGATAAAAGAAAATCATTTTCATGATAAAAAAAAGGACAAATAAATTTGTGGGATACCTCCAAAGGAGTTAAAGGACATTTTCCATCCATCCGATTTGCTCCTGGTCGTATTACTCTACCTTTTCTCCTAAACTTTCCTCTCCAACTACTTTCTCGTGCAATATCCATCTCACGTTTCTCGTCTTCCCCACCATCATACTCACAGCAAGAAAATGCAACCATATCCTTGCACATTATAAAATTGACATCTCAAACTGGATAAAATGTGAGCAATAAAGCAATATCATAATAGTATGTGCTAGAATGAAAGAAAATGGAATGAAACCATTTCAAATCGAAGATGCACTGAAACATATTTCCCCCCAATATGCGAGCTATTCTTAACCATTCGATCAACCATTTTCTCTGCAAGGATTCTTATAGGTTCTGAAAATCTCAATGCTTCAAAATTGGCTAAGCATCTGAGCCTTTGAATACGTGGTGGCACTGCATAAGCAAGTCTATTGGAGAAAGGTGCAATCCGCACTGCCCTGAATGGTGAAATGACGATTTAACATACAGCTACATTGACCATAAATATAAAGTTGAATAGCTACAAAGATCAAAAACTCAACCATAAAAGTAAAAACATTGTTTCTTTACTTTTTCCTTTTCCAAATATCCATGCATATATAAGTTCAAGGATCAACCAAAATTTGATTTCACAACAACACTTTTACTAACAATATTATGTAATTATTTTATTGAATAGAGATTCCAATCTCAAGTGTTATGATTATAAAACAAGTTCTACTAATAAATTTAATTCATGTAAAAGGTTAGAATGTAGAATGATGGTCAAAAAATTAGCAAAAGATCATTAACAAAATCAATTGAACAACACTTGAACAAAGATTGTATTACATCAAGAAACCAATTAACAATCAAAATCAACGTCAAGAAATTCGTAAAATTTGATGGATATTTGAGGATCAAAATAGACAAGACTTTAGTATATCCTCATACTCTTGTATTAGCTTTAATCTTGACAAAATTTAGAACACAATCTTAAATTTGTTTTAGTTTATGAAACTGACTGACCTAAAAATTTCTTCATTAAACGGTCTGTGGTCAAAAATATTTTTTAAATACAAGCGTTAGCACAATTTGTTCATTAAGAACATCCTTTATCTCTTCTTTAAGACGAGGAATAGATAGAATTTTCATAACTAAAATAGGAGATTGTGTACCATCACATCTATGATAAACAGTTAAGTCTGCAACATTAGAGATAGGACTAATTTTCATGCCACACTGATCTTATCTTATAATGTCCAACATCCTATGAATGAAGTTTCTTATATTTTCCTTTTGGAAAACACTCTAAACAAATCCTTACCATCATCATATCCCCTTCATTAAATCCCACCAATCAACAATATTGACTAACATGTTCTTGACGATGAAAGCAATTACTTACTATCATTGTTGAATTTTGACCTTGCAAGTGAACCAACAACTTCACTTCTTCATATATTATGTTGATTTTGCATTTTCATTCAAAGCAGCTTCTCCTTCATCACCCACTAAAACATAATCATCATCAATCTAATTTGTTGTTTTCTCAAAATCAAGTATATCATCAAGTTTGGAGCCAAAAAGCTTCGAAACCCATAGAATTTCCAAGTTAAATCTTTTCAACTCCCTATTTTGGTATTTTACCTTGTTGCTCTATTCTTTCAGCCTAATGCCCTGTTGTTTAAACCTGATGTTCTTGTATTTTGATTTGTTTTTAGGTGTTCTAGCGTCTAGTTTAAGTGTTTCAACTTGTTTTCCAATCTTTTCAACTTTAAGATTTTCCAAAGAATCCACTTCCTTGTGCTTTTCTTCATCTTTAACGCTTTCTTCATCTTTAACGCTCTTATCATCTCCCATTGTTGAGCTCTCCATGTTATGATCATCTTAAATTGTCAAACTCTCCATTTCATCAGGTATCTAAGCACCTTCTACATGTAGGCTTGAAGATTTTACTTAATCAGTGAGTTTCATCATCCAGAACAAACACTTTCTCTAACATAGTGCCTAAAAATCTACATCTCTAAGTCTGACATAGTGCCTAAAAATCTACATCCCTCTTAAAGTGTTTAGGTACTTCATTTGTTCATATTCATGACAACAATCAGGGAAACTTGATCATAAAGCACAAAAACGTGTTTTTGTTGGTTATCCTCCCACTCAAAAGGTACAAGTGCTTTGATCCAATAACCAAAAATTTTTTTATTGCCATGGATGTCTAACTTTTTTTAAGATAAACCTTTTTTTCTCTCACCTCATCTTGAAGGGGAGACATGTAGTGAAGATAAGATTTTTGAAATTGTAAGGAAAATGAGACTATGGTCAACACTAACAATGATGTAGAAATTTTCTATAATCCAAATTCAAACACTAATGGTGTCTCAAATAATAAAAATAAGCATTATTCTTCAATGCCTTTACAAATTCAATCTCAAGAAAAGAATGAAATGTGTGCAAGACAAGATGGAAATTGTTTTAAAGGGAAAGTCTTTTCCAGAAAATATTTAGAACTACAGAAAAGCACAGAGAGCTTGCAACATGGTCAAGAGTATAACCCAAAAACAAATCCAAAAATTGGAGACCATCTAGGTAAATCTCAGTTTGAGTCTATTTCTATTAAGTGTCACCTGAGCCAATATCCATTCCAAAGTCGGATGAAACCTTAAATTCAACCATTGTTCTTAGGAAGGTTCTAGAACTTGTAAACTATTCAAAAACTTTTTCACCTATTGCTAAGTTAAATACTGTTAGAGTGTTGCTTTCTATTGTAGTGAATCTAGATTACTGATATGACACCTCCAACACATAAGGATCACATGGGCCAAGATTTAGTCAATCAGTAGTTTGATCCCATTATGCACATCTAGTAGTTATCCCATTATTTTAGCTATTTTGTTATTTTACAGATTAGGTATTATGTTATTTTAGCTTACAGATTAGGTATTATCTTTTATTACGATTAGAAGTCTATCTTTATTGCGATTAGGAGTCTAGCATTATAAATATCTGATAGTTAGAGCAAGTGAGTAGTTTTTGAGAAATTGATTCCTTTGTTTTGGAATTTAGTCCTCTCCATATAGGCTGCTTGAGAGTTTAAGATTCTTGCTCTCAAATTTATCAATAAAATCCTATTATTCAGTTACTTCTATTTTCCTTCTTTTCTAGTTCCTATCAATTAGACTCTAAATGAGTTGGATATGGAAAATGTCTTCCTAAATGAAGATTTAGAAGAAGAGGTGTACATGGAGCCTTCCCTAGGATTTAGTAAAAGCTTTGAAAAAAGGATATGCAAACCAAAAAAAATCTTTATGTAGGTTGAAATAATCACCAAGGGACTGGTTTGAAAGAGTTGCAAGATTTGTAAAGTCTCAACATGTCTTATAGAGACATTCTGATCATACTCTATTCATAAAAACTTCTGTGGAAGGAAGGACTACAATTCTAATTATGTATGCAAATGACATTTATCCTCACTGGCGATAATTTTGAGGAAAATGAAATTCAATCTCTCAAAGGAGTTTAAAATCAAAAACCTAGGATATCATAGATACTTCCCAGTGACAATTGTTAGATTTAAGAAGGACATAATAGTCACCCAACAGATGTATATCCTGGAACTTCTGAAAAAAAAGATCAATAGATGTAAACCATTAGATACTCTTATGGAATTCAACTCAAAGCGGGGTGAAGTTAAGAAAGGAGTTCTAGTGGATACAGGTCAATATTAACGAATGGTAGGAAAGCTAATCTATTTATCTCACACCAAACCAAATATTTCCAATATTGTTAGTGTAGTAAGCCAATTTATGCATACTCCTATGAAGAACAATTGGAAGCAATGTACAGAATCTTAAGATACTTAAAAGGAACTCCAAGGAAAGGATTATTCTTTAAGAAAAGTGATCAAAGGAGAGTTGAAATCTACACTGATGCTGATTGGGCAAGGTCTCCTACTGAGAGAAGATCAACTTTTAGGTATTGCGCATATTTGTGGGGAAATCTAGTAACATGGAAGAGCAAAAAAAAAAAATGTGTGGTAGCCAGAAGTACTGCAGAAGCAGAATATAGGGCAATGGTTTAAGGAATTTTTGAAATAATTTGGCTTAAAAGGGTAATGGAAGAACTTAAGAAACCAGTGGAGCACCTAATGAAGTTGTTTTGTGATAACAAAGTAGCTATCAGTATTGCCAACAATCCAGTTCAACATTATCAAACGAAGCATGTGGAGATTGACAGACATTTTATAAAAGAATAACTTGAAAGTGGACTCATTTAAATACCATTTGTACCTACAACACAACAAATTGTTGAATTGTTGATGTCTTCACCAAAGGACTACTAAGACAGAATTTTGAGTTCTTTGTAAGCAAGTTGCACATGATCAATATTTATGCACCAACTTGAGGAGGAGTGTTGATATTCTAGAAATAATCAATTAATTATCTCTAAGATAATTAGTTGATTCTCTATAGATAATTAGTTTATATTTTATCAATTAGTAGCTGAATTAATGAGATTTTATTACTTAGAGAATAAACAGATTCTTCTTGATTTAAGGAGGTGATTAGGGCTACATTCTCCTATATATTCCTTATACTATTCACACAAAAATTAAAGAAGAATTACTTTGTCCTATTTCTTCATTATGTAATATACATTTGATCGTACATGTACATACATAGGGGTAAGCTAATGAGTCAATCTCTCTCACTTTCTCGTTTGCAATAAAATCTAATACAAACGAGCAGTAATCTATTCTCCTCAATCTCTCCCACAAGGTAAAAGATTAGAAATGGTATAAGGGTTAAAGAATATTAAATAACAAGGTTCAATATGAAGCAATAGTTCAAGTTCGTAAAAGGGAAGCGCTTTTACATGCAAGAATTTCAAATCCAAGGAGCAATCTTTAGGAAAAACATTTAAAGGCAATGCATAATGAGGTGTTTTAAGAATCTTAAGTGGCAAGGTTGTATGATGCAATAGTTAAAGTTCATAAAAAAAAGAAGCGAATCTAAATGCAAGAAGTAGACTGCAACCAAGAAATTTATGGGCAAAATATTGAAGAACCATACATAAGAATAAACACTGATGATCAATATTCTGTTAGAAGTCATTGCAGAACGCACTGTTGCTCCATGAAACGAACTAGCTATAACACCCAAGGTAACAACACACTATTCAATGCAAATTTTCTTTGTAGCAATGTGAATCAACAATTCCCTACCTTTCTTTTCCTAATATGGTAATGTTAAATGAACTAAGCACACAATCTCCAATCAAAATCAAGAATAGGAACCTCTAAGATTGAATAGTGTCCTAAGTTGTTAATGATTATAGGGAAGGAAGTGTAATATGAATGGATAAAGGAGTAGATAGTTAGTGGATAGTTACTCTACATACAAATAAGGATTTGGCTTTACAATAACTAGGCAACCCTTTGGAAATCAACATGTAAATTTAAAGCTTTCTCCTTACTTCTCTCAATTACTTCTCCAACATCATCCCTCTCTTCTCTTCATCTTTACCTCTCTCATCTCCCCTTCTTGTATCATATTCATCCATTCCCCTTTCTTTCCTAATTCCCCTTCTTCTTGCAATTCTTTAACATAATCTACAAAATCAACAGCTCTGGAGAAATAACATACTTGTTCCATGTTGCCTAATTAAGTTAAGCTACTAAACCTGATATATGGAGTTGAGGATGAAGTTATGTTTGTATGGATCTTAATCATTTTGGCTGTATATACAAAGAAGGCAATAAATTATTTTGACACTCCACAACATCATAAATGCAATCAGAGCTAATTAGTTAGTTGTTCAAAAAAATCATAGGAAATTTTGCAACAATTAATTAGTTAACATGTAATTTATTCCATTCCAAAATTGATCTTTAAAACAAATCAATTGTCTAGAACGTTGCAGTTAAGTCCTTATAATATTTGCAAGTTGTTTTTCTTAGTGTATGACGATCCATACGGAAATAAATACAGTGAAAAAAAATCTATGTTTTTTCATCCAAGAGCTTGTCATATGCATACCTCATATGAATCAACTTTGGAAGAACCTTCTGAAGATAGTAGGTTGGGCTTGACCAAGCTTTTACTCTCAGATTAACAATGCTACTTATGTTATTGTCAAACTGCCCAAGTACATCTTTTGGGAGCTCTCTAACTACATTTACGTTGTTCCTCAACACCTCTATGAAGAAATCCTCGTCAAATATATCACCAAATTTGCTATAACAAAACAAAGAAAAAAATGGGTAAAAAGGTAAACATGGTTTCCAAATATAATGCACCTAAAATAGCATCCTCATTGATTTGCTTAGGAAAAAGATTAAAAGAAAGTTTATGGGAAGCAAATGAAATTTATATGCAAAATAAAACTTAATCATTAAGGAATAAGTAAACGCTTTTCCTAGTTGAGCCAAAAAAGGAAGGCATAATATGTTTATATGCCAAGTATTTTCTTAATTACATAAGGATACATTTGGGTTATCCAAAACTACCATCCCTTTACCACATTGTGACACACGTTGCTAGAACATAAAACATGCATTGTTCTCAAGATTTTTGTTGCTTCTAATATAGTGATTTATAGTCACTGTACAATCAAGACAAAACAACCATGTGCTTTTAGATCAAGTCAAATATAACTGAACATAAAGAGTAAATGAACTTAACCCAAGATAATTCCATAAATTTAAGTGATAATTGAAACCAATGACTTTCAACAATAGAACTATTGTAGTATGAAACAAGGAAAACAGCAATAGTCACAATAATCACCTGGAATCTCGCCAAACACTATTTAGATGAAAAACTGGAATGACAAGAGTAGCATTCAATAATCCTGCCACAGCAACCGCATCACATATCTAAACCATGAAACATATCATCAACTTCTTAGATAAAAATGGACAATAGGAACAGACAATATCTTAATCTTGTAACAATTGAAGCACATTTGAGCTTCATGTCATTGTTTCTCTTTTTTTATTACAATTCTCTAAACATATATAAAGGGAAAGAATGACAAGATATCGAGTCATCAACCCATTAATTGCATTGAATTAAAACACTAGGTTTTGTTAAATGTGTCCATTTATGCATATATTCTCCAATTCCAATTGTCAAAAGAAGCATATACTAATTATTACGCCCTATCTTTGAGTTAGGACTTAGGAGAATCACTTATGAATGTTTGACGTCTTCAGTTGACGATAGTAGTGTATTCCTCACGAAATTCTCATTGACTACTAGTCACTTTATATCATTAGGTCAACTTACTTCATAAAAAATGAAATTTATTGAACACATGCTGATGATGTCCTATTGTATGACCTTGTCTTCGTAGCAATAAAGATATATAAAAGCATAGATTGAAGGGTTTGTCTAATATCGACTTGGTTACTAGTGTAGCAACTAAACAACAAAGGCACAAAGAATAGTAACTTCCCCAATCTTTTGTTAAATAACTTATTGTCATTCCTTAATAGACTAACTAATTATAAATCAAAATAGAAATATTTTCTTTTCCTACTAAGGAAAATTAAATTATTTTGTATTTTACATCAAAAGGTATAATGAAACCAAAACCCATTTCAATAATGAACTAAACATGAATAAAAAATGATAATGTTCACAAAAAGAAATGAAACAAAGTAAAAAGAAAATAAAATAGAATTAACAGAAGGAGAAGATTGCACAATAATTGTTATCTAATCATCTTCTTTTATCAAAATAATTACAAGAGTAGACTAACAAAGCTAGCAAAAAGCACAAACAATGCACAATATTATATATGTGGGTGGCACAAAAATGTAAAGTACATAAAGCCATTTCAGTTCAATTCATCTAAAGCCACTTGATTTCACTTCCAACCACCTCTAAACAACTCTCTGTGATACGCCTCTCAAAACAATCATTAATAGGGATGAAACAAGAGTATTTTAGAAAAGGGGTCAAAACTTAACTTTATTCATTTGATTCAAGGAAATTTATACAAGAGTATTTCCTAATTTAATGCTACTAACTATCAGATTTGCATATAGGATAAACTTATCTTATCTATTAGAAGATAAACTTATCTCCTAGAAGATAATCTCCTAAGCTAACAGACTTATCTAAAATTAAGATAAATAATTGCCCCCTCAAGTTGAGAAATAGATATTTATCATTCCCAACTTGTTTAGAATTGTCTCAAATCTACACCTAAGCATGATCTTTGTGAAAATATCTACTTCTTGTGCTTGAGTAGGAACATAGCATAAGTCAATCCTCCTTCTATTTCACGTTTAATGAAGTTTCGGTCAATTCTAACATGTTTCATTCGATCAAGTTGAACTGGACTCTTCATTATGCTAATGGCTGATTTGCTATCGCTGAAGATTTTGGTGGGAGAGGAAATGGTGCCCTGATCCTGCATTAACCTCTCTAACCAAATAACTTCGCAAATTCCTTGTGCAATTGCCTTAAACTTTGCTTATGCACTGCTTCTTGCCACTACGAACTACTTCTTGCTTCTCAATGTGACAAGGTTCCCCCACAACTTAGTACAATAGCCAAAAGTTGATCTACTATCTTCAATACAACCAGCCCAATCTGCATCCGTAAAACCTTCTATGTTCCTTCTCTCATTTTTCTGAAACGTTAATCCTCTACCTAGACTGCCTTTGAGACACCTCAAAATATGGTTGACTACCTCTAGATGTCTTTGAGTTGCAGGGTGCATAAACTAGCTGACAACACAGTGTAAGCAATATCTGGTTTGGTTAATGACAAATAGATAAGTTTTCCTACCAACCTTTGGTATCTTCCTTTGTCAATAAAAGGATCTTCTTCATCTTTGTTGAATTTCCATTTTCTTTCCAGTGGAGTTCCCATGGGTTTGCATCCCATTTTTCTTGTTTCCTCCAATAAATCAAGAATGTATTTTCGTTGAGATATAAAAATACCTTCTTTACTTCTAGCAATCTCCATTCCAAGAAAGTGTCTCAAGGCACTGAGATATTTTACTTTAAATTCCAGCCTCAATTTTTTTTAAAGATCATTGATCTCACTAGTATCATTGTCTGTGATTATAATATCATCCACATACACAATCAAGATGGACTTCTTTCCATTTTTTCCAAACTGCACAAACATGATGTGATCAACTTTGTCCCTATTTGTATCCAAATCTGCAAAGAGTGTCACTAAACCTCTTAAACGATGCTCGTGGAGACTATTTGAGGCCGTATAAAGATTTTTTCAGTTTGCAGACTCTCCCCCCTTTCTTCTTTAGATTCAAAACCTGGTGGGATCCTTATATATATTTCCTCATGTAATGTACCATTTAAGAAGGCATTTTTAATGTCAAGCTAATGGAGTTTCCAATCTAAATTTGCAGCCAATGAAAGAAGAACTCTAATTGTGTTCAACATTGCAACTGGAGCAAATGTTTCCTCATAATCTATTCCACAGGTTTGTGTAAAACCTTGAGCTACTAATCTAGCCTTATACCTTTCAATCTCTCCATTTGTCGTATACTTCACAGTGAACACCCACTTGCTACCAACCACCTTTTTTCCCTCAAGTAGATCTACAATATCCCATGTCTTATTTTCAAGTAAGGCTTTCATTTCCTCAAGTACAACTTCCTTCCACTTAGGCTCTTGGAATGCATCGTGCACATTTCTTGGAATTCTTACACTGTCAAGCTTAGTAGTGAAAGCTTTAAACTTTGAAGACAACTTTGAGTAAGTCAAATAATTTGAAATAGGATATTTAGTACATGATCTTACCCCTTTTCATAATGCAACTGGCATATCCAAGTCACTTGCCACAGTTTCATTAGGAGTCGGTTCTTGGTCCAATGATTGTCCTTGTTAACAAGTTTTAGGCCTTTGTGAATGCACCAAGATTGGCTTTTCCGGAACTAGTTCTCCCACATAATCAGATTGAACAGTTTTGGGTTCAATGGTGGCTGTTTGCAAGTTTTGTGGGAAGATCTGGGCAGAATTTTGTGAGATAGGGAGTGATATGCTTAGGCCCTAATAAGTATCTTCATGGGATTTCTCCCTCTGAAGAGAGGCATTGGATAAGAATGATTGACTTTCAAAAAAGATGACATCATATGAAACAAAAAATTTGTTCGTAAAAGGTGAGAAACACTTATAACCTTTTAGAGTGGGAAAGTACCCAACAAACACACACTTAATAGCTCGTGGGTCAAGTTTGCTCTTATTGGGTTGATTGTTGTGTACAAAAACGGTACACCCAAAGACTTTAGGAGGAAGAGAATTAAGAATCTTTATGTGAGGAAATTGATCTAGAAGAACACTTAAAGAGGTTCGAAATTGAAGAGTTTTCGAAGGAAAATGATTTATCAAGTATGATGCAGTTAAAATAGCTTCTCCCCAATAGGAATTTGAAATAGAATTGGTAAACATCATAGATCGAGCTACCTCTGACAAATGATGATTCTTTCTTTCCGCTATCCCATTTTGTTGTGGGGTATAAGCACAAGAACTTTGGTGGATTATCCCATTTTCACTGAGATATTGAATAAAATCATGTAAGAAATATTCTTTCGTATTGTCAGTACGTACTACTTGAATAGAGGTTTGGAATACAAGTTGAATGAGCTTGTGAAATTGTTTAAAGACATGATAGGCTTCAAATTTGTCTTTCATTAGGTATACCCAACATACCCTTGAATGATTATCAATGAAACTGATAAACCAACGAGTACTTGTTAGACTTGTAGCTCTAGCAGGACAAGGGATGTCAATTTTGGCACGAGTTGACCGAGCCACGGGCGGGCTATGGGCCAAAAATGGTCGGCCCGACCGGGTCATCGACTAGTGGCCCGGCCCATGGCTCCTCCAGGTCAACCCAGCCCATTATTTTTTTTTTTGAAACATCAAAAATGTCGTTTTTGAAGTAATAGTCGGGCCAAGCCACGGGTCGACCAATACCGGCCCATTAGGCCACAGGCCACCTAGTCCATGGTGGCTTGGGCCTAACTCGACCCATTAAGATTCCTAAGCAGGACCGCAGACATCACTATGAATTAATTGGAGCAATTTTGAGGGTCTGTATGAGTGTATGGGATGATTGTTTTTGCTTTGCTTTGCAAGGACACATTGCTCACAACATAAGGAAATATGATCTTTATTAATGAAAAGTTGTGGATATAAGATTTTCAAATATGGAAAATTTGGATGATCAAGGCATTGATGCCATAACATAACATCATGATTTGACATAACTGAAAGGGAAATCTTATTTCGTGATTTAAATTCAATAGGAGTACTCTTTCCTGAGAAGTAGTAAAGTCCATCTTTCTTCTCAACACTGCCAATCATCTTCCCCAAATACCAATCCTGAAATTCACAATGAGAAGGAAAAAATGTCATAATACAGCCCATGTCCTTGGTTAATTGACTGACAGATAATAGATTATAAGTTAACCTAGGCATATAGAGAACAATACTTAACGTCAGATTTTGACAAACAAACCATCCCTCGACCAGTAGCTGGTGACACCTTTCCATCTGCGACCCAGACATTAACTTTCTGTTCACATGACTCATATTTCTCAAAGATATTCAAAGACCCAATTATGTGGTCTGATGCACCCATGTCCACAATCCAGAAATCATGACCTAGAGACTTTGATAATAATGAATGACACAGGTTACCTTTATGTACTAGTGTTACAGTAGGAGTCTGTTGATCATGTGAATCAGATTCAGTTGTGATCTTTGTCTGATTCAAGAGTTGGTGAAGCAGTTCAATCTGCTGGGAAGACAAATTTAGCCCAGTGGATTTGCTGATATCAGATTATGCTACATGTGTCGTTCCACATTTTTGCTAACCCCTTTGGCTTTTAGGCTTCCAATTTGGTGGTTTCCCCTGTAAGTGCCAGAAGGTCTCACGAGTGTAGTAGGGCTTATCACAGTGCTCATACCACTGCTTGTTCTTGGTTTGTTACTCTCGAGGTTGTTGAGTAGAACCCTTCCGAGAGTTTGCCACTAAAGTTGAGCCTCGAGAGACTTGTTCAGAAGTGGTTGAGGTAAGCATGACCTTTTTCCTACTCTCTTCCCTACGAACCTCAGCAATCGTTTCTCGGATTGAGGGCAATGGCTTTAAACCAAGTAGTCGTCCTCGTACTTCATCAAGTTCAACAATAAGTCCTGGCAAGAAATCAAAAACTCTCTCCTTCTCCAACAATTTTCCATATTTCTCAACATCAGCATGACACTCCCAATTTATTGCATAAAACAGATCCATCTCCTACCATAGTTCAATGAGTAAGTTATAACGCTCGGTAACAGACATGATACCTTGGTGATCTGATTTCAAAACATTGAGATGTGTTCTCCAAATCAAAATATATTTCTTGCACAGCCTCCCAAATTTCTCTGCAGTTTTGCAGAATAGATAGGTTCTTCCTATTTTTGGCTCCATTGAATTAATAAGCCAAGTCATAACAATAGAATTCTTAGCATCCCAAGCACCATAAGTGACTGCTGTTTCCTGTGGTTAAGGAATTGCCCCAGTTAGGTATCTAGCCTTGCCTCTTCCGTTGATTACTAGCATGACTGACTGAGACCATTTTCGAAAATTCATTCCATTTAATTTATGATGCGTGATTGCAACGAAAGATTATCAAAAAAAGGAGATGAGGATTGGGTTGAAGGGGTTACGGAACTAATTGTTTGGGAGGAGGTTTGGGTGGTGGAAGACTCGTCAAGGTTTGGTTGAACTCCAGCCATGATGTGGCTGGAAAAAGATTTTAGGCTACCAGAATTGGTAGCTCTGATACCATGAAACAAGAGGATTTTAGAAAAGGGGTCGAAACTTAACTTTGTTCCTTTTATTCAAGGAAATTTATACAAGAGTGTTCCTAATTTAATGCTACTAGCTATCAGATTTGCGTTTTGGATAAACTCATCTTATCTATTAGACGATAAACTTATCTCCTAGAAGATAATCTCCTAAGCTAAGAGACTTATCTAAAAACAAAGATAAATAATTATCCAACACAATCATTGATAAGGCCAAAACAAATTACATTCCAATATCAAGTGTACAAAGAGAAGCTAAAGCCAGCAAAGGAACTTTAAATGGCAAACATACCGATAAGCGTTGTTGATTCAACCCACCATTTGCTTCTATTATAAGGAAGCCATTAGATTGTGGCAATTCTAAGAACCCAAAAAGAGAGAGAAAAAAAGGAAGGAATTAGAAAGCAATTAGCTATTGATTACATCAAATGGTTTTCTATTGGTTTAATTCTTGAAACATTGTTGAGGAAATGTATACCAATGATGCAGCAAGATATGGAGAAACACCGTATAGGACAACAAGTATGAAATTGCAAACATATGCAGAAGTTGTCGTATAACAATGGTTCATAAAACAATCCTTGAGATCTTGAACACATTGACAACAATTTTCTGTTGCAAGAATCAACTTTAGAGTATAGCTAAGTTGACATTAATTCACATGTATGAACCTAACCTGCTTTCAACTCAGTGTTATTGTCACAAGGTTGCCAACTCTGATGCAAAATTGAATCCCATGTTGACATCAACTGCATAAACAGGTCCACATAAGTTATACATGATATAATGACAGAAATTCAAGTGGGAAACAATAAGAAAAGCATGAACGAGGGTGTGTTATTTTAGTTTTATATTTATATATAGAAAACATTGAATAAAAATGCAAGATGTTGGTCAGACAATAAAATCCTTTTGATAACTTGGACTACTTAATATCAGCTATACATGAAATCAAACGTAACTTATCAACTGTGGTAGGCTTCACACAAGTTAATTAGTAGCATTCATTTTATAATGGAAATACACGAGCAGCCTACCAAGTCCTGGATATACAAACTAAGAGAAAAGTCTTCTAAGTCAAAGTATCCAGTCTTGTCGATCATTGGTCTACCATTCACATTTCTATGTTGATTTATCAAAAGATTCAGACCACTTATAAAGGAACATTCCATACTCTACCGCGTGACAGTTCAAATTTGCATACAGCTTACTTAAGTTTGATAACCGATGTGCACACAAAGGTATTAGGAAATCACTAATAACACTAAATTAAAAAGACTTCCATCCAATGTACTGCAAAAAAAGAGTATTTCATCCCCAGCATGAAATCTAACCTGACGAAGAACTGATATACTAAGCAGTAGGCATCTAGCAAATGCAGGACACAAAAACAACAGCAACCAGCTTTAGCTCTTTTTTTGCCACACTCTTTTTGAAATCCAAAACAGGAAGGAAATAAAAAAAATGAACCCATGAACTTTAAAGAGTACCGCATTCTTATGGCTCCCGTTGCTCTCAGCCTCCATATAAGGCCAAAGCTTCTTAAACACGAGAGGACTCCGGTACACCGACCCAGGTTGTGAGCGTTTCCTTACAATAACACCACCTTTCGGTAAATTCAAATCAACGTCGAAATTCAAAGAACCCATGTACAACAACATCCCTGAAATATACAACAATGGCGCAAACAAAAGAACCCCTCTTCGCTTCAGAACAACCGACACTATCACATACACTAATCTCTCCAGCAAAGTCTGTTTGGAGGAACCTCGGCCACTGGAAACGCCTGTGCCGCCGCTGTTGCTACTGCCATCATCAGCGGGGCCGAAGGTGGGCTTGGTCCGAACGGCGCGAAGACGAGGAGAGGAGGGAGGAGAAGGCGTGGTGGTGGCAGCAACAGAGAGAGGAGTGCAGACGCGGGTGTATCCAACCATAGCTAGAGAATGGAGGAAATGGACCAGATGAGTACAGTTCAAAGCCCTTAATATCAATATCAATCGTTTAAAAATGGGAACAGAAAGATCTGTGATGCTTTCTTACGACATTTATGTAAGGTTGTACACAAAAGTGAAGTGAAAAAAAAAACGAAGAGATTTGAAGGTGTAAACCAAGACACTGACGGGAAAGATGAGTTCTTCTATTTTTTTTACTCAGAGAGATGTGTCGGTGAATGGAAGAGACAAGCTTCGGTTGAGAGAGAATGAAGGAAAACTTTGGCACAAGTAGGAATGGGAACTAATGAACATCTAAAGAAAGATATGACTGTGTCGGCATGTTCTTTTTCATCTCTTGTTTGACCGTGTTGAGTTAATGTCTTTCTCACGGAGTTCGCCTCGTGCCATTTCGATTGATTGTGTTATTCTTCACCGTTGGATCTCGGTCTCGGGTATATAATATATATACATCTATATATATATATGAGGTAATATATTATTCACTTATGATTAAGGCTATTTTTAAGTTTTCACATAAATTTATTAAAAGATTAAATTAGCCTTAGTCGGGTCGGCCTAATGAGACCCAACTTCAAGCCCAAATTTAAAAAGGCACATGGGTTAATCGGCTCATTCCTCCAAGATGACCTAATTCCTACAGGTATTTACTATATAAACTCATTATCTTGCCATAATAGAGGTACGACTCCAAAAATCCTATTTTCTCTTGAGAAGACTACTAAAAACTCTGACAAAATACTAACTTGAGCGTCGGAGGGGCCTTCCGGGAATCAACTCCTGGCGCGCCTTTATTTATTTTGCAGGTATTCGATAGTCGAAATCACGCAAGGTTATGGATCAAAACCATGATATTCTGGTCCAGCAAAA
Source organism: Erythroxylum orinocense (assembly GCA_025531955.1). Lineage (NCBI taxonomy): Eukaryota > Viridiplantae > Streptophyta > Magnoliopsida > Malpighiales > Erythroxylaceae > Erythroxylum > Erythroxylum orinocense. The sequence continues at coordinate 8,313,245 of JANZLX010000001.1, forward strand.
TCCGGCTGAACCAGTATGTATAAATTTTAGGGCCATAATTAGTTTCTGGTTTTTGTCGTTAAATAAAAGCAAAATTTCATGTGTTAATTTTAATGGAATTATATTTTTATTATTTATAATAATTAAATATTAAATAACATTTAAAGAGAAATTAATTTTATGAATCAATTAAATAAATTATTTTAATTTAATTTTGTATATTTATTAATAAAATTAATCATATTTTGTTAAAATAAACTAATTAAATGATAAAATTTTAAAGAAAATATTTTTATTTTAAAAATATTAAATTAATTTTAAAATTACAATAATTGAATTGTTGGACCAATGGTGGTTGACAAATTAAATCCCTTTATGTTTTGATAATAATAAAATATCTAGAATTAGTTAAG
>JANZLX010000001.1:8322417-8345849 GCA_025531955.1 Erythroxylum orinocense
ACTTACTCTAATTTCTCCATCAATCATAATCCAGTCGGTTCAATCAGTTCACAGTCCAATCAGTTCAGTCAGTTTCCAGTTCACAATCCGATCAATTCATACTTACAATTAAAAATGCCGGAAAATCATGAATGCATGTACCTATGAATAAATGCATATGCAAGACACCTGTTTCTCTATGAATAGAGGCCAGTAACATGCTCAGTCAGTGAATGCAATGAAACCTATCATTCTGACCCAATATTACCAGAATACCCTTTACTACAGTAACGGGATGTTACATGGGTGGCTTAACAAGGGAGGGTGGTGTAGGGGTATTCGATCTCTCCAACTTCTTTTGCTCACTTTCCTCACATAACTCTTTTTCATTCATACCTTCATCCATATTCACTTCAACAACTTCTGCAACCTCCTTTTCAACTTCCTTTACACAATCATCTACAATACCAATCTTCATACATGCAGTACCATCCATCAGTTTCTTTAAATTTTTAGATATATCAAATTCAACCTGTTTATAGCCAATTCTCAAAAACAAGTTTCCTTTAATACACATCAACTAATGCCCTACCAGTATTCATAAAGGGCTTACCCAAATTCAAAGGACAATTCCTATCCTTTTCAAATTCCAACACAATAAAATCTACCGGAATGATAAATTTATCTACTTTTACCAATACATCTTCGACAACTGTGAATGGCCTCTTGATGGATTGATCCGCAAATTGAACGAGCATAGATGTTGGCTTGATGTCTACTAAGCCCAGTTTCCTGAAAATAGATAAAGGCATTAAATTAATGTTGGCACCTAAATCACATAAGCATTTAGCAAATTCAAAGTCACTAACAACATATGGAATCGTAAAACTCCCTTGATCTTATAGTTTTGATGGCAAGGTACTTGAAATGATTGAACTACAATTATCTGTCAGGGTCATCATTTAATTGTCCTCCCAAATGTGTTTGTATGTGAGTATGTTCTTAAGAAACTTCGCATACTTCGACATGCACTTCAATGCTTCCACCAATGATAAGTTAATCTTCAGCTTCTCCAAAAACTTGGAGAACTGAATGTCTACCTAATGTTGTCTCACCCTTTGTGGATATAGAAGTTTACGCTTGTAGGGTGGTGGTGGAACATATGTCCTCTCTTCTTCTTGCTCTTCCTCCTTCTTCCCTTCTATCTCCTTGCCCTTCTCCTTTATTTGACTCTCCTGTTGCACACTTGGTTCTTCTAGTTGCTTACCACTCCTAAGTTTGATCGCCTTGAGTTGTTCCTTTGAATTTGCCTCAGTGCTGCTTAATAGGCTACCTACATTTCTAGAAGATAAGGCGGTAGCAAGTTGGCCTACATGAACCTCTAAATTGTGGATAGATGAAGCATGGTTTTTCAAGATTACATCCTAGCTTGCAAGCATTCGTTTCTGGTACTCTTCTTGGGTTATAAATTTAGAATTCATCGAGTTCATCACATCCATCATCCTATCCATCTTGCTCTCCAAGGCTCCAAATTGATCTAGCTGAAATCTGGGAGGTCTTGCTAGGCCACCTGCATTATTAGCACTCTAAGAAAAATTTGGGTGATTTTTCCACCTTGGATTGTACGTTTTAGAGTATGGATTATTACCTCTTTGTTGCGATTGGTCCAAGTAATTTACCTGTTCTATGCCACTGGCTCCTAACAGGAAACACCCTGCTATGCAAACGTTTTCCTATCCACATAACTCGCATTGGGTTTGCATAGCTTTGACTATGGATGAAGAAGCTCCTTACATATTGTTCAACTTCTGAGTGAGAGCGGCAATCTGGGCTTGCAAGGCTGTAACAAAATTAATTGGAATCATGTCTTTTTGTTCCTTTGTGCCTTGCCTATTCCTTTCATTTGACCACATGCAACTGTTACTAGCTAACTCCTCCAAAAGATCATGAGCTACCCCAATGGTTTTCCTCATCAAAGACTCTCCAGCAGCTATATCAATTGTCCCTCTTGTAGTTTGATTCACATCACTATAGAATGTCTGGAGTAAGAACTCCCTTGGAAGGTTGTGATGTGGGCAGCTTCGTTGCTATTCTTTGAACCTCTCCCAAGCTTCATAAAAGGATTCCCCATCATTTTGCTGAAAGTTTGTAATCTCCTTAATGATTCGAGTAGTCTTTGTCAAAGGGAAGTACTTGGCATACTTGCTCCTATGTGATAATTTGAGATGCACTAAGTGAGTTATACCATACCCTGGCTCGATCTCGTAAAGTGAATGGAAATAGTTTGAGCCGCACAGCATCATCAGACATTCCTTAAAATCTAAAAGTATCACATCTCTCTAAGAAGTTTTCTAGGTGGGCATTAGGATCTTCAATTGATAACCCATAAAATTGAACACTATTTTGGAGTATGTTGAGGAATGCAAGCTTGATTTCAAAATTGTTTGCTTGAACCGCAAGCCTTGCGACACCTTATGGATTAAATCTGGGGCTCTTTAAATCCATCAATGCTCTTTTGGCCCCTCCTAGCTCTCCTTCTTCCTCTATATTTCTTTGTAATTCCTCTTGGCACTTAGCTCTTCTTAGCTCCTTTCCATTTTTTATGACGTCGGATAACTCTTCTTCACTAAACTCAGTAGATCTTCTTATGCTCCTTGTGTTCATGCACCTGCAAATACAAAAGGAAAGGTATTAAAAACTCTTAAATCAAAGTCACCTAAACTAAACAAGATGCTAAACAAATCAATCTCCAGCAACGGCACCAAAAACTTGTTCGTTCACAAACCAAACTATTAGTTTTACATGAAAAACTGCAAGTATATGGGTCAATATCTGTAGTTGAAAACATATATCGTCCCATAGAGATTGATGTTAGACATCACTCAATTTAAATTAAGCTTTGTTTAAGAAAATGATTTCAAAAGATTAAAAACTGGAAATTAAATAAAAATTAATTAAACTAGTAATGAACAACCAATTAAGGCAAAGTGCAATAATTTGATGGCCAATGTTTAAAATCAAGAGTTACTTTATCCCTATTTTGCTTTCCTCTTTTTTTCTTGATCTAATTATGCTTGACCCAAGATTTTTCTAATGTTCAATTACCCTCTCTCAAGGTGTAATTAGCTGACCCTAATTGAATGCATTAGAATTAGAATACTATCTTTAAACTTTACTAACTTCTCCTAATCCTTCAACAAGATTTTAAGCACTCCTATAGGTGATTTTAAGCAAACAACTAAGATCTCTCTTCAACTATTTGGGAAAGCCTGAATATTTATCAGGTCTATTGGGAGCTAACTCTCGTTACACTACCCAACTCAAATTCCCACACTCACCCTCTCAGTCTATTGTATGGTATAAGCACAATAAATATCACATAAACATCTTTTATTGCATCCAAAACAACAAGAGTTTCACAAATAGTTCAAGAATAACTCCTACAAGGTGTTTAGCTACTCATAATTATGAACAATCCACCAAAATCCATGCTTTTCATACTAAAAGTCATAAAGAGAAAAGAATAAAAACTTGGTAAAGTGAAAAACTCCTTCTCTCTACTCCAAAAATCCAGAAAATTATGAATCTTGATGTTGTCGCCATTTTTCCAAGGTAGATTATATGTTTCCCTTCTTTGGCTAGCTTCAAAAGTCTCACTTTTTTTTTAGCGTGTCTTCTGCTGGATGGAGCTCCTAGGGTTTAGAGCCTTAATAAATGTCAAGGGGAGGGTCAAACCACTTAAAATCCCTTGTTTAACCTGATCTTGGTGAGTTTCGCCTATCACCCTCCTGCTCAAGCATGAGGGTGACAGAGAGCTGGTCATCTGGTAGATACACGATCGTGCACTGCTGTTTGATAGTTTTCTACACTCTTTACTCTTTTAGCCATAACTTCTTCTCTGGACCTCCAATTGACTCGAAATTTGAACTACAAGCTCCTTACACATTCTCCTTCCTCTTTATCAGATTTCATTGTCATCTGAATTCTCTAAGTCTGCCCACTAGTCCCATTAAATCACCTGTACCACATCCAAAGTTGCAAATCTAATACCTACACAATTCATCAACAAGGTGCATCAATCTATCCTACAAATAGGCTCCAAAACTACCCTTAAACACTAGACAATGTAAAGAAACAACTAAACACTTCAAATATTAAGAAAAGATGCAAACGGTGCTAAAGATCAAATAAACTAGAACTAAAACACACAAAGAAGCACTTAAAACACTTGAAAACACACTAAAAACATAACTTAAAAACACACTAGGTATATACATATATACATATATGCTAATCTTAAATAGTCGACTCAACTCACACTTACATTATCAATTTTAAAATTTTGTAAACTTGCTAGTAATCATTACTAATAACATAAGCCATATTAAGCGTCTAATTGTATTAGCCCAATGATTCATTTTAATTTAATTATGAGTAACACATCCACTAAATATGGCATGAACCAATAATGCATGCATTAGTGAGTCTCACTCTAAGATTCCATTGATATTTTGGTGCCTCAAGTCTAAAATAAACCTATATACTTAGAATTAGTGTGAAAATTCATCCCTTTACAAAATCTCAATATTAATGATACAAATCATTAATAATTACAATTCAAATCCTATTACATCATTCTAATAACAAATATTAAATGAGGGATGTCACACTTTTTTCCTTGTATATAAGAAATTATTTTGGAAAATATACATCACACAATAGAGGCACTAATTCAAAGTATCAATGCATCTTCATTCCTTAAACTAAAAAGGATATTGAATGAAGATGGACTCACATACCACCTTAGTACTCAGCGTTGGCTCCAGGGTTTTTTTAATTTATGTCCATTGGCATTAATTAACAATTATTCACATAGGCAAATAATTAACCAATTTATCACTAACATAAATAATAATCATTTAACACATAAATGAAATAAATAATAAAATGCAACTCATAACATATATGAAATGCAACATAAATTCATGAATATAATACACAATTATCAAGCATGAATAGGCCCAAAATTATTTCACTTAAGTAATTAAGTAAAATTTCAAATTAGGCTAACAAATAACTCAAAAGTTGAAAATTTTAATAAATCAAAGAGGGGTAAAATGGTAATTTTACCATATAGATCAAAAGACCCAGTAAAAGGAGTCTTTGGCCAAAATTTGGGTCGAAATGGCCCTTTGGGGTGGCCTTACGCGCCGCCAGGACTCTTGCGAGACGTGGCTGTAGTTGTGCCATGCATCCACTCCCAAGTGCGACTCATAGTCGCCATATGCCACTTTAAGCAGCCATTTAGGCCATGTTTGATATAGTTCTGGACTCACCAATACATGTGGAAGATGTTGGTAGGGTCAAATATGGAATTTGTGCCGTCAGTGAAGCGCACTTCGCACTGAGGGCATGTGGAACCATAGATGAACACATTCTTACTAAAGCCAAAATTTTCAAAAATTACAATCTTTCATGACCACAATGCCCACTTTGGGCTATTGTTTCTCTCTCATTTTAACTCTGATTTTAGCATATAATACATCGTTGGAAAGATAATGTGGCAAGGAACATATCTATATCATATCTCATATAGAATAGTACTATAATAGGTTGAAAAATGGGCCTTAACTTTCAAAAAACACATGCATGAATTGAAAATTAATCATGCAACATCTCACTCAATTCAAATCCACTTTCAGTAAATTTTAGGTCAAGTTTTTGAATTATAAGGAACATATCTAAGCCAAAATTTCAAGCTAAAACAAAGCACAAAAAAAATTACTATTAATGGCTATTTTACATATGCATGAACTAATTTTCAGCATATATGACCTATTATTCTCATTTGACACAATTTCAAGGACGAAAGCAAACTATACATGCTCTTTAAGTATATATATAAAGGGCGAGTTGGAATGGACGACCACACAATCCATTCCAACCGTCCATTTAATCTTACGGTTTCCTGTTTCTTCGTTAAATGTCGTCCCCTTCACTCTCGAAGTTTCTACTCTCTTTATCCTTCGGCTTCCTGTCGTTCTCCATGGTTGGTCCTCTTCTTGCTACACTCTCCAATCTCTCTTATCTTCATCTTCACCGATTAATAACTCTTCCCATTACGCTTCTCTACTAGAGAGAACCAGAGTACTCCAAGCTTCTATTCATATTTGGTAAACTTGCTTGAGCCTTTTAGGGTTTCTTGGAAGGGGTTTTCTTTAATTTTGACTTTTGTTTGATCTGGTAAGAGGGTTTCATCTGACGGTTGCTATTTTTAACCGACACTCTCGAATGTGCTCCCTTCTCACCAGAAACAGATTTATGAAGCCAAGGCGTTCCATGAAGAAAACCCGATGGAAGTGAGGCCAATGGGATGTTTCACTGTTTCCACGGTGATGGTGGATCTGGTAGAGCGCCATAGTTCTTGACACGAGGGGTTTTGAGTTTTGCGGAAATATCTTTCCAGGTACGTGCTCTGATTCTCTTCAGATCTGCTCTCTCCGTGCTCAGATCTTCACACACGGTACGCTTGCGCTCTCTGATTGGTAGGGGGTTGATTGCTTTTTCCAAGTTTGTGAGAATGGTTACCAGAAAATCCGAGAAGAAGAGGCATTGCCCTGTCAAATCCTCCCAACAGCCTCCTTCTCCTACTTCTGCTACTACCTTGCGGACCATCTTCTCCTCAATCGAAAGTCCTGCGGTACGCAGAAATGTTGTTTCTTTCTGTAATTTTCTTTCATTTTTGATTTCCCCTATCTCTTAATTTCAGGGTCTGAATCCTGTAAACATCAAAAGACTCTATGCCGTTCTGTCTCATCTGTCATTGAATTTGCCCATTAGTTGTTTCAACCCCAAGTCATCGTTAATGGAGCTGGGTGGGTGTCTTGGACTCAAGTTGTACTTCAAAGACATTCAGCAACTCTCTGATATTTTATTTACAGACCTTGCTGGGAAATTCAAGCACTTTTTTTCTGTCTTCCGTGATGTCCCTTCCCTTGCTGGCGCTAATGGGAAATCTGTGTTGACCCAAAATATGTGGGGCGTGGTTGAAGAGCTAACCCTTCTCTTGAGGTGTTGTTTGGTTGTTTTGGATCTTATTGCCTTCGACCATAATCTTCTGATGGAAAAGAGCCGATTTCTTCTTCTATTACTTGGTGGCTTGATTTCTGTTGCGTTAAATTGTGGGAATGAAAAGATTTCCATGTCTTTCACCAAATGGGTTTCTCGGGAATGTGGATTTGTTAGTGGAGATGGTACTACTTCTGCTACTGAGGATTTTGTTACATCAATACGTTTGTGCAAACCTTCTAATCCATGCTATAGATTTATGTGTCCAGTTCTTGAGGTAATTATCTACTCATCTCTTGTGAATGATGATGAAAAGTGTACTGGTAAAAGTATTTTTTCACTTGAACATGAAAATGTTTTTAATTATATGTATATGGTCTTCGGGGTAGATATACATTATATTATTCGGGTTTCAAAGATTAATTTCTTCTCTGCTTCCTATGGATTTGTCCAACATGAATGAATATTATTTTGAGGTTTGTGAGTTTCTCTTTCTTGTAGTAGGACTCCAAGAGGTGCTAGGTTTAAAAGTGGACAACAATTGTTGGTGTAAAATTCTTATAATTAGATATATAATTAAGATTTGCCGAAAGATTTTTACTTGCTTAATTTGGAATAGTCACAGGAATCACATGTTTTCTTTTATTTTATAACTAAACAAGATACGAAAATCTACTAATTGCATCTCTTGTCTGTATTAGCAAAGACTACCTAGTAGTTGATGCTTTGCAAGATTGGACCACTGCTTTGGGCAATATATCTAAAAGGTTGTGATTATACCTATCTAGTAATATCCTTGAACTGATATTTCATTTCGTTATTGCTCCTACCTTTGGTGAAAGAAAGAGAACCATAAAAAGGAAATGATTGCCATGTTTTTTAATGGCCATCGGCCTAACTTATATGGCCATATTTAAGACTTGAGGGGATCATCGATTGATCATCACATAGTTACAATTCCATCCATTGTTTTGAATGCCTACGTGGCTTCTTATGCACGTGAATTTTATATATTCTAGGAACTTTGACTGCATACAAAGTTAAGTGCTCAAGTTAAACCAAGCTACATCTTGATACTAAAAATTACATGCTTCTAATTTATCCTAACTTTGTGATGAATTTGTTATAGTGCTTGGTTTGGAATTCAAGTTAGCACTTAAGATTGCCAAGCTGTAAAATTATTTCAATTTCAGAGGTATGTTAAGGATGTTAAAGTTTTTAGACAGTTGAAGTGTGAAGGTATGTTGAACATGAATTAGTTTTCTTGCAGTATTGGCTGATGTATATGCCATACTGAAGTGATCTATGTTTTTATTTTGTGATCTACTAGTTCTATTCACATCTTTTTTTCTTTTCATATTTTGTTGCTTCTGCACTCCAACGTGGTGATTAAACATAACAATCTTAGGTTTCTAGTATATGTGGTAGCATGGTGGCAAGCTATTTTGTATCTTGAACTTATGAGTTAAATCTTGATCATATGAGCTCCACTTTTCATTCTCTCCCCACCCACACAACCCAGCCTCCTTGAGAGTTCTTTTCCAGCTAATATATTGATTTCTTAGGTATTTGCAGATGAGCTTTTGATGCATGAATCTATAAGAAACTATCTTATAATAATTGATTCAGCGTCTCCAAAAGGTGAAATGCTATTCAAATGCCATTATGGTTATGGAAGTATTGGAAGCTTATTGGAGGTGTTTTCTGCACAATTCATTCTATCAATTTCTGATGAGAAAGGGTTTGAAAATTTTCTCAATAGATTATTTTGGTGCCACAATGAGGGTTTCAAAGTCTCTGAATTGAACTTATCTGGTGCCTTATCATTGCTTCTCAACCCCATTGTTATCTCTGCCCCAAAAATGTTTCAAGCATATCTAATTGTATTGGTTTCTGAAGCTATTGGTATTTGCATGCCTTCTGAGAATATAAGGACGGATGTTGGACAACTGAATTGCTACTTGGAAGCAGTGGAAAGGTCTGTTTTTTTGTATACCAGACACATGTCTGGCTTGCATGTTGATGGCCATTCTATTGGAGACATTTTCTCTCTCGAGTCTTATTTGCAATGCTCTGGTCATCCGACTTTCAAATATTTACTTCAGCCAGCCACAAGAGACAAGCTTGATCATGTAATTGCCAAGTCAGAGGAGCTATGGCCCTCATATATGAATAGTATGTCCATTTTGAGAACTTCTGACTTGGTGGAAGCTTCAATCACGTATGTGAAGGAGAACATTTGCATTGTTGATGATTCCTACAAGGATGAGGTCTTTTCGCTCTTAAATTGCATATTACTTAGAAGTTCCTCTGAGAGTAATATTGAATCTACAGCCATGAAAGGGGAAGCAAATCCCCAAGATTTTTGTCTGCTTGCTTCCATTTTGAAGTTGATGAGTTGTTCATTGTTACAAGTTGTGTGGCATATGAGGCTTCTTGTGCTTTCAAATTCTCTACAACCCGAGGGAAATATTACTTCTTGCAGGGAATATTTAGCTTTGATGGATATCGTTGGTCATTTCAAATCTTTTAGTATCTGCAAACCAATCCAAAAGTTTTTGTATCAAGTGATGCTATCTTATCCGTCAAGGCACAAGGAATCTAAGTGGATTTTTTTGCACATTGCAGGCTTACTGCAGTTAACTTTTGTGACTGGCTATCATTTTATAGTGAAAAGCTGCTTGTTTACATTGATGGCATTGTTGAATTTGCTTGCAATTGAAGAAGGTGATCTTAGTGCACTAGGATTTCCAAATGGCTCCTATTCAAGTAAATCCTTTGATGAAGTTGAAGGGGTAAATTTTGTTCTCATACTTGTTTTGGAGTTCTTAGTTTTAGTCTATTAGATTCTTCATTGAAGTTTTGGATAATGGTGCAGGCCTTAATCGTGCAAGAATCTTGCCAAATAGTTTCAAAAAGAGTACAAAAAATTCAAGAGTTGTATTTGAGGTACATGATAGTCCTTTTTTTCCCCTTATTTCCTTAGATCTGATGCATGTGTATGTGTATATATATATACACACATATAAAAAAAAAAAAATTTAATTGTTCTCATTTTAGCAAAAATTAGTTTTCTCTTGCTTGCATTTACATCACTTTTTTCTGAGTCTTGTTCTGTGTCTTTATTTTTGTACGGACATTTTCATCTTAATTTTCGTACTAACATTTTCATCTTAATTTTTGTACTAACATTTTCATCTTAATTTTCTTTATAGAAGTCCAAAATTGTTGATGAAAAAGGAAAATTTGATTCTTATCTTCTATAGAATGGTATATACCTTAGAAAACACTTGTCTTTAAATGTTTTAGCAGTGATGTTCCTATAGATCTTTCTTAAAAACGTTTGTACCATTTTTTCCTCTCCTTCATATCCCATATCTTCCATATGTTTAAGTTTGTTCTTCTCTGTATTTATCTAACTTTGAGTTTCCATATGTTTGCTATTTAAAACTGAAATATCCAACTTAGTCAAAAGATTCAAGAGTGATTATTTTCCAACTATGTCTTATTCTTCCAATACATTGGTGGAAGAAATGGTTTGCGGAGATAATTTATCAATTTATTGGTAAATAGTTGTGATGCAAAATAGCTTAAAGTATGTAGAAGAAATAAAAGAGAAAAATTAGTCAACAACAAGCCTTAATTTGGTGGGGTGAGGATTGAGAATTGAGTTGACAACAAAGATAAGGGCTGAAATGTAGATTATGGTAGGATTCCTTACTAAATAGGAAGTAGTTATAAGTTAAATATATTATTCTAGTTTAGATACGTTATCCTATTTGTTTAGACCTTAAACTTATACAAAAAATTTTTAGGATATGATCTAAATTTTTTAGGAAACCTTTCCTACTAGAATAAGGGTATTAAGAACTTCTCTATAAATATGTGTATATTCATCCCTTCAATAAAAGAAATCTAATTGTTTTTTCTACAAACTTGAGTTTTCAACTAGAAGGTGTGATGCCTTGTTTTAAAGAGTGATTCCTAGATTCTATCATCCATTCTTTGTGTTCCTCACTAAATTCCAGTCATCTTAAACTTAAATTCTAACTATATTAAACCTTGAAAATTTAAGCCTAAATTTCCAACAATCAAACCCTAAATGAACAACTATACCAAATTTGAAATTTCTGCATTCCTAGTCGAAATTCAAGCCTAAAAATTGATATTCCAACAGCCCAATATCAATCATATTCCCTAATTTTGTGATTTTTAGCTATTAGTTAATATTTCTTTTATCTGCCCTACATCAAGTTGTCTATTTATTTCTATAAAATGGATAATTTTCTTTTTATCTAGTTTTTGTTGGAAAAGAGATTATGGAAATTTGAGAATATAAATTAGAAATTTCATTTTTTTATAACTATAGGTATTAGAAGTCATTTGATAATCATATGATACTCTAAATTGAAAAGTTTTTCGAAAATTAAAAGATTTCATTAAATAAATATATATACAATCTAGAGTTCAAAAGATCTAGAATACTCCAAAAGTTCTAGATTATGTAGAGTTGTGGTTCTTAGTAATCATCTACATCTTGATATCTAAGGGAAACTTATGAGACCACATAAATTGGTATTATTCCAATCCCCATCTTCTCTTCATATTGCATGTCAGATTTGCTACTATTCCTCTTGCAAACATGGCCAATCTGCAATGAAGAAAAATGTCCTGAAAAACCATCTCAGTGCTTTTACTTGTTTAAAAACTTTGAAATTTTGCTCTTTCCAGATGTAGTAAACTAAGGCTGCCCATCATAACTTAATTGCTTTGAGATCTGTTGCATTATGCATTCTAAACTTCACCAACCAATCAATAGTTTCATTGCAAGAGTCCACTGGTCTGTCCATGGCGAGAATAATCTGCATCCGGCCCTGTACTTGTTTGGCATACTTGCATCTAATTATAAGATGTTCCAAAATTTTCGGTTCAGTATTAGATAACTCACAGTAAAATTTGTTGATGGAGAACTTGATCTTATCCCTGGTAAGTAACCCCCCCATTGCTTCCCATCCATAAGATGAATGAAGGAGCTGGATTTCACTGTCCCAAACTAAGACTGTCCACTCCTGCCTTGTGTTTTGTGTAGTCTGCAAAAACGTTTTGCATGCTTTTGTGTTGAACTTCCTAGATTTATCTGTTATCCACTGAATTTCATCTTATTCTCCCTCCTGGCATCTTGGCAACTCTTCCATTATAACTTTGACACCCCTATTATTATGGAAGGGCCATACCCATTGATTATTTCTAATTAACATACTTACTTTAGTTTTTGGATTCACCACCAATTTCAAGGGCTGTACCTCTTCCACCTTATATAGGAGACCTTTACAATGTCAATTATCATACCAAAAACACGTGCTTTCTCCATTCCCAATCTTGTGGAACACTTGATTTAGCATCCATTTCCTTGTCTTTAGGATTTCCTTTAAAGTTCCTGACATGTCCTGGCTTGGCTTTAAGATCTAAATACTCTTATTCTTTACGAAGACATTGTGTATCCATTTCACGCATAAATCCTCCCTTTAATAACACAACCACCACAAGTTCCTTCCTCTGCTTTCCCTGTGAATCATCCTTGCAGAATGGATTCCCAGACCCCCCTATTGCTTAGGTTTGCAAATTTTGCTCCAACTAATTTTCGCTTTGCTTCTACCTTGGTTTGAGCTATTCCACTAGAAGTCTCTCTGTCTCCTGTCTATTTCCTTGAGGATACTTTTTTAGATGGATAAATGGTTGATCCAATAATTAGTAAGGTTCCTTAGTATTGTCTGAATTAGCTATAGCTTGCCTCCACAGCTAAGGAACCAATTACTCCATTGGTTGATTCTTCCATGGATTGAGCCCAACAAAGGTTTGCAGTCAACGTCGTTGATTCTTCTTTGAGAAATTGGTACCCCTAAGTCTTTAAAGGGTAGGCTCCCTTGTTTTAACCCCATCTCGATAGCTTTAGAGGCTACCTCTCTACTTGAGTTGCGTGATAAGTAGAAACAACTCTTCAGAGGGTTGCATCTTAGACCTGAGATCTTTTGGAACTCCATCATTTGTAAGATTAGATCTATTGAGTTTTTCTCAGCTCTACAAACCAATACCAAGTCATCTACAAAAGCTAGATGTGTTAATTTCATACCTTTACATCTGCCATGGAACTGGAATTCTGGGTGCCTCCATATGTTACTTGCGGGGAGAGTTGACCAAAACTCCATACAAAGTACAAACAGGTAAGATGATAATGGACTCCATTGCCTTATGCTCCTCCTTGCTTTGATCAAGTTTGTAGGTTCATCCACCAAGATTGCCATAGAAGCAGTGGTCACACATTCCTCTAACTATTTTCTGAACATGGGAGGATAACCTATTGCTTCCAATGTAGTGAATAGAAAGCTCCAGTTGATTGAGTCATAGGCCTTTGCAAGGTCCATCTTTATATTGCAATTCCTCAATTCTCCTTTTAGAATTATACCACTCTAACAATTCCTGACAGAGTAGGATATTGGTTCCCAGTGATCTCCTCTTGATGAAAGCATTTTGTTATGGGCTTAATTTCTCAGGCTCGTTCTCAGTCTATTTGCTAGTATATTCGTGGTGGTTTTGTATAGAAAGTTACAACAGGCCATTGGCCTAAATTGTTCTAGCTTCCTTGCATTGCTTTGCTTGGGGACACGGCGGATAGACATTTTATTCCATTCCTTGAGGATTGTTCCTCTCTTATAGAGCTCTCTCACAACTTCTACCGCTTCTCCTACACCATCCCAATGTTTTTGAAAAAATCTCCCATTGTATCCATCCAATCTTAAGGCTTTTTTAGGGTTCATTGAGAAAATAATAATTTTGATTTCTTCCTTTGTATTTCTCTAACCAGCTCCACCTTGTTTGCTTCATCAAGCTTTTTAAGCCTTGCTAGAACCTCCTCGGGTATAGCCCTTGTTGGCATTACAGTCCCATACTTCCCTGGTAAAGTACTCCAAGGCAACCATCTTCTTACTTTCTAGGTCCTTATGGATCTGCCCTGTTGCATCTTCTAGCATTCTGATAGAATTCTTGTTTCTCCTAGCTGAAATTGAACTCATAAAGTACTTAGTACATCTCTCCTGGTACTATTCAGCAGCTGGTTATACTTTTATACCAGTGCAGTTTCCTCTTTTCTCATCTACAGATCTGCTCTGTCCAATATTATATTTTGACACTTCTTTAGCTCCTCCAAAGCATCAACTGTAGCTTTTAGTTGAGGAACAACCATCTTCTTTCTTGTGAACACCTTGCCTTTGCCAAATCTCATATCTCCAAAGGTAGAATCAGGTTTTGTTTTTTGTTCACTTGTTGCTTCTAGAAAGGGCAATTATGGGTTACTTAGGAATAGGTTTAGATGGTTTTTCTGGCATATGGTTTAGACAGGAAGAATAAGAAGGTAAGGTTGGTGTTGTAGAATTGGACATAGGAATCGGATCAAGTAGAAACCTTCCTTGTCTTCCCCTAATTGAATTCTCCCCTTGAAGGTAAGAATTGTTGAAATATGAATCTTGCTCATTGAATGCGACATCTATTAAGGCATAAAATTACTTTGATGGAGGGTGATAACACTTATACCTTTTTTTAGTTGAAGAATAGCCCAAAAAAACATATTTTAGAGCCGTAGGATCTAATTTCCCTCTATTATGAACATGAACAAATGACGCACACCTGAAAATTCTAGGAATAAGATTGTTTATAGTGTTTAGATTTGGGTAAAACGTTGAAAGGATGTCCATAGGACTTTTGAGACCTAAGACTTTCGAAGGTAATTTGTTTATAAGATGAGTGGCTGTAACAACTGATTCCCCCCAAAACACCTTAGACATATTCTTCTGAAATAGGGCTTAGGTTTTTTCAGGTAGATGACTATTTTTTCTTTTTGCTATCCCATTTTGGAGTATACACACAAGATGACTCATGAACTATTTTTTCGTTATGAAAAGGTAATTGATTGAAATAATCCCTGGCATTATTTGTGCTAAACTTTTGATATTAGTCCCAAATTGGTTTTCGATCATGGAGCAAAAATTTGGGAGTATGGTACTAACATAAATTTATGTTGAGTAGAAAAACTGGTAACACGAGTACAATTATCAATAAAAGAAACAATCTTGCCCTAGAAGCAATAGAAACAGTAGATGGACTCCAAATATCACTATGAATAAGATAGAAAGGAATATAGCTCCTTCAATTGCTAATCGGAAAAGGCACATGCTTGTGTTTAGCAAGCTCACTTACCTCATACTGAGAAATTTCAGCATCAAGATTTGTAAATAAAGAGGGAAACATTATCTTAATAATTTGAAATGATGGATGATCTAACTAATAATGGTGAAGCAAAATTTTATCTTTATTGGATGCAATTTAATTTGGTGTGAAAGAATGAGATAATCTATCCTTAGTTATGTTCAACTGATTTGGTGATTCAAGATAGTAGAGGCCATCTTGTTCTCTAGGAAGTCCAATCATCTCCCAAAATCTTTGTCTCGAAATGCACAATGACTACTGTGTAAAATCACATTACAACATAAATCTTGGGTGAGTTTTCGTATAGAAACAAGGTTGGTTGATAGTTTAGGAATATGAAGAACATTTCTTTAAATTTATTGGACTTATTTTGACATTCCCTATACTTGCTACCGTTGTTAAAGATCCATCGGCTGTGACACATCGAGTGTAGGTTGAACATTTGGATAAATGAGTTCATATAGTCTGTAGTTCTTGAGTCCACGACCCAAGAGTTGGTAAAGTTTGTATTTGAGGTCTTTAATCCAAAGGAAAATGAAAATTTACCTGAATATGCAAAATAACAAGTACCTGACATTTTGTAATGCTAATTTCGCTAGTAGTGATATTTCTTGCTTCAACTTTTGACATTTTCCTTTTTACAAGGAGGCTAATCCTTAGACTCTTCCAACAATAAATACCAGAAGAAATGTTATGTTTTAGAGCACAATAATCAGCAATGAAGGCTAAGATAAATGAGATAAAACAGGGTGATAGTAGTGAAGGCTGAAATGGAAGAAAGAAATATGGTGCAGCAATGAAAAGAGTGAAAAATAGAGATATGTTTGTAGTAATAAAGGTTGGATTGGCTCTGACACCATGTCAAAAGTTGAATAAGAACTGTATATTTTGCATATTTCTAAAGTTTACATTAGGTATAACTTATATGTACTATTTTGATACCTATACAATATCTAATCCCACAATTTATGGGATATTCTCTAATCCCACAATTTATGATATATTCTTTAATCCCACAATTTATGGAAAATAGAAAACTTAATTAAAAACAATCAATTGTACATTATCTTTCCAGTCTTTGCATCATTTTCTCTCATTACGATTTAAAGTTGGAATAAGTACCTCCCTTCTAATAAGGAGTCACAAAATCACTATCCAAAATAATAGGAACTAACACGAAAGAAGAACATTTACAAGGAAGGAAAGAACATTTACAGAAATTAATACAAGCTTCTGAAAGAAGTATAAGCTTACACGTCTTTTTTTTTTTTTTTTGAGATGCTATACTTTATACTGAAACATTTTTGTGCCCCCTTTTATATTTCAGAATGCGCTCTCTTGTGTGCATCTCTGAAAGGAAATATGACAATGAACCAGGAACTTCAGAACATGATTCTACTGTCAGTGTTATAAACACTAACGAAGTGTGCAATGGCGAAGCTTTCCTCAAGTGTATACGAAGCTCCAGAGTGCCAGATTTTGATGATTTATCAGATTTTATAGTGTGCAGGCAAGGAAAAGATTATGCTAGGTGGTTGAGGGACCGACAGAAATTCAGACTATGGAAATATAAGAAAATGACTGCTTTAAGGTGGAGGAAAAATAAAACGGCTTGGAATTCTATGAAAGGTAGGTAAATCAAAGGTATTGTACTTTTATATTTTGATTGTGCATACATGTAGTAGAATCGGCAAACTAAGGGTAGGTCGTTTTTCGAAATTCTTTTGGAGAATACATTGTTAGATGACATTTATTCAATATAATCTTTCCCTTAGGAAGTAGGGCCGGTAGAAATGACCCCTCCTGACCCAATGGAAGTCAACGGTTAAGTTGATCAGACAAGGTTGAAGATCAAAATGACGTCAAAAGTGATGTCATTTTTGTCAGTTACATCAAAATGACATCATGATGAAACAGCTTAACTAAGTTTGGATTGGCCGATTGAAACCGACTGGACTACAAATGTGGCTTAAGCCACCTATTAGGAGGAGCAGACTTTGCTGAGCTGGGCCGATGCCAAATCCAAATTGTCTTAATCCGGCCCATTACTAACTGTATTAGGAAGACCTACAGTTGGGTATTTGAATTATCAAACAGATTTATTTCCATCAATTTGACAGGAAATGTGGAAAATGGCTGCCCTTTTTGTCTTCTAAGTGATTGGATTCCAAGAAAATTACGTAGGAATAAAGATGAGAAACTTACCAATTATGAGATAATGTGTTGATTATCAAATTATAAAATTTGGAAATTTGTGTTTACGGTTCTTTTGCTGAAGTTATTAACCTAACATTGCCGCAAGTTATTTACCGGTTGAAGAGCCTTTATGTACTAAGCTGATTGTTTGACTATTATACCCCTAAGCAATGTACCCTAAAACCAGGATTTTCATGGCTAATTTTAAATTTATCTTTGCTTTGTACTAATCATGTTTTTCATTTCCTTAATCATTGCCTTCTTTCCTTTTGTTTCTATGCTTTTCTTTTTTTTTTTTTCTCATTTGAAATGTTTTCTCTTTCAATTCTCCACTGTATCTCTTCAATCTATGACACCCTTTTCTATCCTAGCTACACTGTTTTGTTCTGAAACATAAATTTTATATTATTAGCCAAAAAGCGTCCATTTTACTAGTTTCATATTTATTCGGTCTCATTCTTGGTTCCCTGCTTTATGCTTTCAAAAAATGTTGGTTAATGGTAATTCATCATAATTTTGTAATTAGTTAATTTTTAAATGAAAAACGATCAATTTAATGTTATTTCACCTAAATATGCCATTTTTTATTTTAATATAATACGCATAATACTAGTATAGGCCAAAAAAAAACCTTAAAGAATTACATAAGAAATACGTTTTATTCCAAATTGTGCATATCTTTACAATTATCTTATATATAATTCGTCAAATTAGTTGTCATATTCTTGGAAGATGAGGTAAATAATTTGACCTGTTGCTCACTCTTTTCAGGGAAAGTTTACGTTTACGGTAAATCTCAAGTAAAATATACTTGTATCCTTTTCTCTCTCCTATCAAATAAATAAAATGTCAAGCTTTTAGTTCATCTACAATCATAAAATATTCCTACAAATTTTCAAATAAAAGGATTGTCCCTTTTCTAGCGTCGACCCTCTTCTTGATCATTATCTAAAAATAGTTTCGTTACTCATTATCTAAAAATAAGATTCAATTGTATGTAATAACCAAGACTTTTTTTTTTAAATTAGAATAAATGAATTAACTAAAGGCTCTTAAAGTGGAAGAATAAGATCATAGTTTAAACAAATATTACAAGAAGATAATCTTAAAAGGAGAACTTTAATAAACAACATAATAAAAGCTTAAATAAGAGCAAAACATTGTGTCAAATAGGGAAACACAAGCATATCACAAAGAGACACAATTGTCTACCATTAATTGTAGCGACATGATTAGTAATATGGGTGAGTTGTAAGGTATATTTAGGAAGATATATGAATGTGTCGAGGAGAAATAGGAGTTTTTAGAAGCAAAATGATCCCCCCTAGCAAAACTCGACAGGCTTATTGTATATTTGGCTAGGATCTTAATTAACTTGTGAGATATTGCATCTTATTGAATGATTTGGAAGAACCTCTTCTTGAAGTACAATCATAACACATCTCAATTCAACTTTATATATCCCACTTTTTTTGCTAGTTCTCAACTTTTTTTGAACGTAGCATGTTTTGAAAAATTCTTTTGTTTCACTCCTTTTATATAACACCAATTACACTACTAAATGTTGCTTTAAATATATTTGTCTCATTTACATCTGAGGTTAAATTATGCTCACCCAAGTAATGATTCTAGATCAGTTATTGGCCTGACACTGCAAATTGTAGAAATGAAGAAATCTATTCCTAATAACTTTGGAGTAATTCAAAAAACAAGAGAGTGAGGAATTCTAGGTATCAAATGTAAAGAACACAACTAAAATAGAGCTTGTCTTTGGTATTAAGCATTTCTTTAATTAGGAAAATGACAACTCACTAGAAGTTACTAGAGGGACCAATTTAACTTTAAAAGTGGAGAAAGTGACAAGCCTTTTCCTCTAGCTATAAATAGCTCCTTGATATGTTTAATGTTTCATTCACTTACATGATCTAGAGAGTTGAACTTGGCCCTAAAGACCCTTTGGTTCCTTTCCCACTAAACACCATAAATTGTGCTACTAAGAACCAAGTTATATGACAACCTCTCAACTTTATGACCACTAGAAAGGGCACATAGCCATTAGATTATTCCTAACAAGTATTTGATTTGTGGATTAAGGTTATAAAGGAAAATAGCATCCCTAAAAAACTTATATGAATAAGGGCAACTAAACAGAAGATGTGCATTGGTTTCTTGATCAGACAAATGCAACATATAATTCAGATTATCGATGCCTTTTATTTTATCAATAATAGTGATCTTTTCTTTAATTACAAGCCATAAAGTAAATGAGAATCTTGGCACAAAAAGTTAATTCCATACAAGAAAATACTGGTTCACAGTCATTGCCTATTCCTAATCATATCCTTAAACGGCTTGTTTGTGAATAAACTAGAAGGATGCTTAAGCTAGATTACCATAGCCTCTATTTACAGGTTTAAGGGAATTTGTGGGAAACATCCTTGAAAGAATTGCTCACCTAATGCCATCTTCCATTTGCAATTAAACTACTTACCTTTCCATTTATAGTGAAGAAAACTTTAAGGTTAGAAAAATTAGGGAGAAGATAAAAAGTGCCAATGGTACATCAATTGTCATACCATAACCTTGTATCTCTTCCATTCCCTACCTTGTATTTGATAAGTGGGTGGATGAGGTTCTTTGGCTTTAGCATCTAAATTTAGTACCATGAAACATCTATTCTTGCTTTAATTATCCACAAGTTGGGTCCTCTTATATAGTTCTCATGTATCCATTTCACCTAAAGGGATTCCTTGTCATTTATTACTTTCCAGAGCCTTTCGATTAGCATAACCTAGTTTACAAACTTTACAATTTTAACATTTAAACCTTCTTCCCTCTTGGGTATACAAAGGTCATTCCAACTTACTTTTACAAAAGGCTTAGAGGATTCATTTCCAATCTAAAGATATTTCTTGAGAAGTTTGTCAATTTCCTTAGAAAGCTTCATAGGAAATGTAATGTGAGAGGACCAATAAATGGATAAGTTATAAAGAACTTAAAAAAAATAATTATAACCTTCCAACAAAGGATAGGGAATTAGATGTCTAGACCCCAATCATTTTCCTAATCATATCCAATAACCCTTGACAATTTGAATAAGAGAGCCTACTTGAGGATATAGGAATACCTAGGTAAATCGTGGAAATTTGAGTGATAGATCTGAGATGGATAATAATAACTAGGTTGAGTTAAGGCACTCACTGCAATCATAATGTAGCTCGTTTCCCTATTCATATGAAGCCTAAAAAAGCACTAAGTTCTTTCAAAAATTTTATTAAGTAACCCACTAAAGCTTTATCAGCCTTACAAAATAATAACAAATCATAAGCAAAAGTAAGATGGATGTTGTCTAGCCTGTTACACTTTTATGATATTTAAATCCATAATTAGTAAGCACATTTTTCTGAATGATGAAATGAAATACCTCAATGAATATGGTAAAGAGATAAGGGGAGAGATGATAATTTTCCTTAGCCCTATAGAACCCTTAATAAGTTGACTAGCTTCCCCATTTATTAAAACACCGAATAAAGTAGTCATTATGCATTGAGAGATTTGAGTATTAACCTATCAAGGAACCTAAATACTTGTAGAGAAAGAAGCATAAAATATAAATTAATTGGGTTAAATGCCTTATGAATATAAATTTTAATAGCACTATTAGCTCTAGAGCCCTTGATATGATAATTCTTTAACAATTCCTGTGCAAGTAACACATTATCTCCAATGTTTTTACCTTGTATAAAAACAACTTGAGATTGGATAATGAATGAAGGAAGCACTAATTGATCCTATTAGCTAGCAACTTACAGATGATTATATAAAATGTATTGCAATAAGAAATTAGTCTAAAGTCCCTCAAAGAGTTTAGACTATGAGTTTTTGGAACTAGAAAAAAAAAATAAGTGCAATTCCATACCTTCAACATCTTGGCATTATCAAAGAACTCATTAATAGCTTTGCATATATGGAATTTAATAGAGCTCCAAGTTTGTTGATATAAGAAGACATTGAACCCATTTGGTCTTGGGGCTTTATTGGGACTAAGAGAGAACACCACCCCTTTATATAATCATTAATGAACATCCTACTAAGAAATTCAGATCGTTGAAGGGAGATTATCTTAGGAATGGATAGACTATAAAGTAGGTAAACAGGATTCCGAGCCCTTGGAGTTCCCAATACTTTAGTATAGTAATCCTTGGTATGGATTTTGAACTCATTATGGTCAATGATAATTATATCCTCATCAGTAAGTAACTTGGATATTATGTTACAATCCCTCCTAGCGAACTATGATCTATGGAAGAACTTGGAATTGAAGTCTCCATCCTTTAAATATATCACCCTTGATTTTTGTATAAGAATGGAGGAATGTGCTTCTAGACCACTTATGTAATTGGCCAAGGGTTGTTTTTCTTTGATCTTAAGAGGGACATCATAAGGAGAATCGTATAGTTTCTCTTAGCATTGTATTCATGCTTCTTTGGCTCACTCTACACCCTCAAAAGTGTCCCTGTACTTGCTTTTTAAAAGGATTTGAACTTATGTTTTAGTCCCATCTGCTTCTTATGGAATTAGTGAGAGGCATAACAATTGACCCGATACTCTAATCCTGTAGATTCAATTTCTTGGAACCCACCCATACCATTGAGGTATTTAAAGAACCTAAATGGAACCCTTTACTTTCTAAAAAATATCATGAATCTCCACGGTGGAATGGTCTATCATATATTGTTATCAAAATGAGCTATACCTAAATACGATTTTTTTATGTCATAACAAGTTGACTAAAGCATTGTCCAATTTTTTTCTTAATGATAATTGACCATCCTAATTATTAGACCATGTCAAGAATCTTCATTATGTCTAAGATTATTGAGTTCCAAAATTTGAATACAAGTTCAAAATTCTCCATAAGGGGCCTGAAGACCTTTCACCTTAAGATTCCAAAGCCAACATTACACAATTAAATTCACTAATAATGAACCAGGATCATTCACTACTTTCTTATATTATATCAAATCATTCCACAACGTGGCTATTTATAATGCAAACTTAGATACATACATAAAAGTGAACCATGCCTTTCCCATACCTTTAAATTAAGCTAAAATAAATGCATTGGTAATTTAACACGAAAACTTTATCTAAAATATATGCTACAATAACCCTTCTTTATGGTGCCTATCATGGTTAGTAATGAGCTTCTAATAAGCATTAAGCAACCACAAACTTAGACATTTCTCCCTCTCCGATTTTGTTTCAAAAAGACTAATTAATTTTTGTTTTATTGCCTTGATATAATCAACTACCACTTACTATTTTTGGGGATCATTAAGAACCTTAACATTCCATACAAACACTGTCATTAGATCTTAAAGCATTTGTTGGATCTGGACTTAACTTTTTGACTAGATCTATTCCTTTCAATGGATATAAAAGCTCCTTAAGCAGTATAATAATCGAATAGATGGATGTTAGGATGTTGCTCTAATTTACCATCTCTTTGAATTAGAACATTATTAATAGGCTGCCTTAGATTATCCTCTTGGCTAGGTACAATATTTGAGCTAGGATCTTCCATCTTCTTATTAGGGTTTTCAATATTAAGGCTAGAGGATCCATAAACCACACCTAAATCCTAGGAAACATTTAAGGGGTGCTTGGTTGATTGGTTAAGAAGGAGTTAATGGGTATGGAATGAAAAGTGAGTGGTTGGTTGTTAATTATGATTATAGGGGTAATGGTTTGATATCCCACTTTAGGGGAATCCTCCATACCTCCCATTTAGTAGAGGAATAAAAATCATTCCTTAGTAGAGACTCATTTTACTAATTAATTAAAATGTAATTAATTAATTAAAATAATAATATTAATTAATTAAGTACATTATAATTAATTAAAATATAATTAGTTAAAATATAATT
>JANZLX010000001.1:8389341-8417491 GCA_025531955.1 Erythroxylum orinocense
AATGGAAGTGGGTTTCGGTTGATGAGAAGTATAAGCCACCAAAGTGTCATTTTCCTTCTTTTAACCAAGCACAACCGAGAAAGAGGGATAAGGAAGCATTAATTGGAGTGGCTAGGTGGCAAAATAAGAATAAAGAAGAAAAGTCAAAGTTCATTACTTTAATGAACTTCATTTATCAATTCTAATAATTACATCATTAATACATTATCAAAGGATCCCATATTCCAAAATATTTAACCCAATAATCCTAGCCCATGAAATCAGCAAATTTTGGTTCTGAAAGTCGACCGGTTCGCCACTTGGCGATTTTTTCGGTCCGGGAATTTTCTCCGAAAAATTCCAGAAAAAAATCCCTTAAAATGAAAAACACACTATAGATCATTCAAAATAATTTTTCAAACACAGTAACCACGTTAATCACAATAAAATGCCGTTTAGGCCCAATTACCGGGAATGTCATGTATGCATGTATAGTTATTTCATGTGCACTATTTTCACTGATCACCAGTACCAGTATGCATAACAATGTCAAAGCAGTCCTCATCACTCTTACCCCTAGCCAATTTACTATTTTACCCTTCCCGTCGGGGGTGGGATGTTACACTAGCTGACTGTCCCACTTGATCACCTATGGCAAATGACCGATAATAGACAAGAACTTCAATTATCATTCGCATTTCTCGCGATATTTCATGTCTTACATTTCTATATGTCCCTATGGATGCCAAACCGTTGCTCTGATACTAAAAATTGTAGCACCTCACTCTTGCAAGACACATACCTGACATCCTGAGTAATATCCGAATACGTATCCCGCAAAAGTGGCATGCTAGAGCACTCATATCACTATCTTAATTATGGCATCATAAAGAAAGACACAATATTTTAAGATCAAATTCCTCATTTCTGTCATAAAAACCAAATATACAATGTAGTTATTACCAGATCATCCAAATATATATACATAATCCAAACTTAATTCAAAATACGCTACATGAAAGAGGAATTATACAAATGTCTAACTAAATCCTTCAGTTCTAGACCATTTCTTTTTCACAAAAGTACAAGAATTGTGCTTCTTGTATAGTCTCTTTGTAGCCAAAGTCCTCTATCGATCCTGAAAAATCAACGTTGTAATTTTGATGAGTTTTGCGAACTCAATGAGATAACCATTATCGATGGTTCACTCAATTTATGCAACACATCAATACTTGTAAACACATAATTCACATCTTTGCGTTATTGCAAGAAGCATCACATATCACATTCTCATTCAATTACAAAACAACAGTACATCTTAATCAGTTAAATATACGTATTAAAATGTATATGCAATGTTCATGAGACTTAATTTCAATTATTATTGTCATTGTGACTGAGTGCCTTTTTACTAGCCCATATCCCTCGTGGATACCGAGCTGTATCAAATAATGTCCCATATCCCTCAGTGGATATCGGGTACATTCATAAATGATTTAGAAGCTCTTATAACAGTCTGAGCTTTAAGCTCTTTATACTAGCAACTCCGGTCACAACTACCTTTATCTTTCATGCATTCATGTAATGGAATGCTTCACATTCTCATATTCTCAATCAATCACACGATTTCACATTCACATTCAGAACACATTTATTATCGGACCTAGTCCGGCATTCAACAAAATTGTTCACATTCACATACAAGGAACACTTCAATTATCACTTTCATGCATCAAAACCATGGAACTTCAATGTCCAAAATCAAACAATCAAATCACATTCATAAGATAATTCAAAACCAAATTTAAGCAAACAAATAATTAAGTGAGACCGTCTAGGTTACTCATTATTTGTTCCAGATGTTATTGCCTCGAAGTCCCGGCAACGTCTAGATGTTGACGTTCCAAATGTGCCTTTATATCGTGCAATATACACATATCACAATTTTGCACAATTGTATAGACATTCATTTATGCACATTTATGTATATGAAATATGTATAATGCATGTTCAATGACATTCTGGGTATCTTTGCATTATTCACGTCACAATATCATTCAAATATCAAAACTCACTAAAGTATCATTTAAACTTAAGGTTTATCCCTTAATAAAACACTTTGAATATAATTTCATGACCCAATTCATCATTTCAATTTTTCTTTCCAAAAATAGACTTTCAGGTTCATTTTTATGATCATTCTAGCTAGAAAAATGGAGTAATTTGGCAACACTTTCTTCTAAAACATTGTTCTCCTATGTCTTAAGTTTCTAATAACACCAAGATCATACAATTTGATTATGTATTTCGAAAGTTATACTCAAAATACTTTGGACTGAGTAAGTTCGAAATTTTGGCTAGTGCATGATCGTGCACTTCAAGTTGTAAAACTTATATCTCTCAATTATAATATCCAAAAATTAAAAAATTTATACCAATTGAAATATAAGAGAATAATGTACAACTTTTTTTAAGACAACTTTGTCTCATTCGGCCTACATCAATAAAGTTTATTCAATAACTATAGGACATGATTTTTGCCACAGGTAGTGCTGCAGCCTAAGCCAAAACTAAACTTCAAGCTAAATTTCAAAACCCTTAAAGACATAATTCAAATTAAATTTCTCTTAAAACTTATATTGGTATGTATACAATTTAATATAAATCAAAATTCATTCCATTTGAAAATCTACATATTAAAATATGGCCAAAATATCGAAGCATGTTTAGTAAAAATACTCCATTTATCAATATTCCAGTACTCCACATCTTTTTGAATGATTTCAGAACATTATAAAATTTTTTGGAGAGCAAGAACAATGTGTTATGAGTTTTTTGGTTCAAATCTCATGTCATTTGGAGGTTGGAAGAAGAAGTTATAGCCAAAATACTAAAGGATGTTCGAAACTGTCTCCTTTTTTATAAACCTTCAAAGTCACGATCATGCCTCGATCATGCGATGTCACAATCGTGCACGTGACCCACCAGATGGATCACCAAAGCCACAATCGTGCAGAAGCACGATCATGCTTGTCCAATTCCTTCTTCAATGTCACGATCGTGCTTCGCTTCTCTTCCGAAACTGCAGATTTTCTTCTTCTTTTTTCTCCCTTTTGCTAAATCTTCCACTTCTAACTATTCTCAATTATTTACTCTTCATTCCTACTTCTATTTCAACTCAACTCACACATAAACAAATAAAAAATCCATGATTAAAACATAAACATCAAAAATAGAAAATCACACTCACGCATATCATTATTTTTCTACACTTTCTTCACTGCTTCACTTTTTCATCTTCTGTACATTCTCTTTTTTCTTCTCTAACTCTCATTTTTATCATTCTTAAAGCACAACAACACCTTTTTCCTTAACTCCAAACTTATTTTCAATTCATTTCTACAACATCCAAAAATTCATAAAATAACAGTGAATACAAGCATATACGTATCTCACCAAAACAGAGTATAATTTTCTGCACTAATTTATACACTATTTTATTGATCTTTCAACTCCAAAAAATCATTTCTACACTATTTTATAACATAATGATCACTAAATACATTTAAAAAAATGCATCCACATTTTTATCCCATATCCACGATGTTCATGAAAAATGTCCATTTTCGTATGATCATTAATAACAAATAATCACCAAATTCATCACACATTCATACTACTCATAAGGATGAACATAATACGTACTTGCTAAAACTCCAAGTTCTTCAAAACATCAAGAAGCCCTAATTTCTCATGTAACCCACATACAACATCTTGAAGGTATATTGGGTTAGGTTTTCTTGTGGCAAAAGAAAGAGACAACAAAATAGGATTAGTAATGGACAAATGAAAGCAAGATACAAAGTTAATGAAGGTTTGGTGAATTAAAAACCTTGAAGACAAAGCTTGAAGAAGAAAGATAAGTCAAGAATAAACCGTGACTTGGTCTTTCAAATGAAAAGAATAATAGACTTAGTAAGACTTGGCTTGGCTTGGCAAGTGACACTTGTCACGTGTCCATTTGTCCAATTTCCAAGACTTTAACTAGTTCAAACATCTCCTAATTTTACTCCAATTATTTCTAAATTTTCAATATCATTTTATTCTCATTTCTATCTCCATTTATCACTTGACTTGTCACATGACACTTTTCCTAGTCTGGTAATATCCAACATTTTTGGAATTTTCTAAAGTTCACCAAAATTCTAAATTCAGTAGCTTATACTTTCCACATCAGTTTCAATACAAATATTTCACAATTCTCAACATAATCACATATCACATGTGTAAATCAATTATACGCAGAAAATGTCAATGAATGCATGTACAATTATTTTAATGTGTAAAATTTCAATAATCACACGTATGTGTATGCCATAATATGCATGAGCATGAAATGCATTTTCTAATCTCTTAGCAATTTCTCATATATACTATTCTAGCCCCAACATGGGTAACGAGATGTTATAGACTCTGCACTAGGTCTACCCCTCATATAGAGAAAACATGATGTAATATGGGTTATAGAAGACAGACTTATAAAATTGGCTCACTTTATACCTGTCTGACCTGATTATTTTATGGATCGATTAGCTGAGTTGTATGTGAATGAGATTGTTCGGCTACATAGAGTGCCATTATCAATTGTTAATGATCGAGATCCATGATTTATATTAAGATTTTAGAAAATTCTACAAGCAAATTTGGGTACTCGACTGAGCTCCAACACTACCTTTCACCCATAAATGGATGGGCAATCTGATAGAGTTATACAACTGCTGGATGACAAGCTTAAAACTTGCGTTATGGAATTTCTAGGAAGTTGGGATAGTTACATTCCTTTAATGGAATTTTCCTACAATAATGGTTATCAGTCTATTATAGATATAGCTCCATATGAAGCATTATATGGTAGAAAATGTAGAACCTCAATTTGTTGGACATAACTGATTGAGAACAAGAAGATTGGACCTGACATAGTCAAAGACATAGAAGAGAAGGTAAGGGTTATTTAGCAAAGATTAAAAGTTGCAAGTGATAGAGAGAAATCATATGCTAATTTGAAGAGGAAAGATATTGAATATATAGTAAGTGACCAAGTTTTCTTGAAAGTTTCACCCTGGAGAAAGGTGTTAAGATTCAAAAAAAGGGAAACTTAGTCCTAGATTTATAGGTTTGTATGAAATAATTAAAAGAATTGAACTAGTGGCACATAGGTTAGCTCTTCCTTTGGAACTATCCAAGTTGCCCGATGCATTTCATGTCTCAATGCTCCAGGGATACCGATCGGATGATGCACATGTGTTACCGGTATAAGAGATAAAGATCCAACCAGACTTCTCATATGATGAAGATCATAAAGAAATCTTGGCTAGAGAAGTGAGACAGTTAATGAATAAGCAAATTCCTCTTATAAAGATGCTCTAGCTAAATCATGGTGTTGAAGAGGCAACTTGGGAACCCAAATAAATGATGAGAATTTAGTACCCGCAGGTATTCAATACAAGTATGAATTTCAAGAACAAATTTCTTTTTATGGGAGGAAGAAATGTAAGACCTCAACATATACCCTAGAATTATTATAGCATGTTTAGGGTTTATTAAGATGTGAACATAATGGATTAAGAGCACTTAAGCATAGTAAAGGACATAGTGGTACTTAATGTAAAAAATATGGGTAAACGGGTAATTTGTTCATTTCGGTGTGGACATACATACTTAGACATGAAATATGGATGAGAATGAAATTAATTGATGAGATTATAGACCAATGTGGAAATTTAAAGGAAGAAGAAGGACCAATATGCAATTTTCCTAAAGTCAACAAATGGACCAATTAGATTAAAGCATGTGTGACTAATAAGAATAAAGCATATGTGTCCAATAGGAATTAAACATGTGTGTAAGTCTTGGAAGTGCATGAAATGGGCACATGGAGAGGAGAGAGGGACTGCATTTTAAGGTTTGAATTCTAGATTTTTCCTCACTCATTTTCTCTCCACTTCATCTTCTTCATCCCATCATTTTGCATGCAAGGAATCAAGCTAATCTTAGGTGGAAATCAAGGTAAAAGTTAGCGGTTTTCTATTTATCTTTATCTTTTCTTGGTTTGCTTATGAAGAACTAGAATTATAAGGTTGGAATCGGGATTGAGATATGTATTTGTGGTGTTTATAGTTGGTGAGTGAAGCAAAGCCAAAAAAGAAGGGAAGGAAAGGCATTAGAAGAACTACTTGGACAGTTTTAAGGTTTGGGACTACACTTAGTTTAATATTTCTTTGTGTGTATGTTTTAATGGATACAAAGATTGATATGGAATTGTTTCTAGGATGGTGTTTTGGTGTTATTTTGTTATTACCTTGAATGGAATTGGTTGAATATAACAAGAGAGTATCGCGTAGTAGAATTATGTCTTAGGTTTGTTCGAACCAGCCACATTTTTTGGGTCATAACTCATCCAAAGAACCTTTAAATTGGGTAATGTCAATTTCATATGAAACCTAAGACATAGAAATAGAAATCTCTATAGGAGACTCTAACTTAATTTTGGCTTTATGACATTGGAAATTGAGATTGAAATTGGTGACCTGATGTTACCCCTGTTTTGGAGCATCTTGTGATATTTAGTATATATATAATAATTAAGAACTCTAAATGACTTGATTTTTAGTTCTTTGGAAACTAGAGATACAGGGAAACAAATTTCCAGAAGACATTAAAGCCTAATTAGAACATTTTCTATACACAGATTATAGAAAAATTAGAGGTATGAATGGCGAGTGTCTGCCATGATCGTGACAACATCATCCAGATCTTCTGTCACAAGCATGACATGGGTCTCATGATCGTAACCCAATAGAAAACTCTTATGTCATGACCATAACACTCCAGACATGATCGTGACCTTGTTTTATGTTTTTTATTTTTACCGCATCTTACTCAAACCTTTTTTAATGGTGGTTTTTTACCTATAGATGTGTTGTATCAGATGTATGAAGTCCTAGTATAGTTTATATTAAGTCATGATATCCTTTCTACTCAAAGATGATATTTTCATATTTAACTGAAAGTGTGACTTATCTATTTTGAGTGGTTGTATCTTTTGTACATAGACATGGTATTGGATGCATAAAGTCTTGGTATAATTTGTATTGAGGCATTGAATTTTTTATGCTCATACATAGATTTCTATATTAAAGTGAAGGTGTGCTTACTTGTAATGACTATCCTATTTCCTATATAATGAGTGATATTGAATATATGAAGGTTGTTCATAGTATTATTAATATTAAGTAATGATATTTACATAACTAAGATAAAGGTATCACTTATCTATTAAGGGTGGTGGCATTTTTTGTATATAATGGTGGTATTGGTTATGTGAATTCTTGCTATAGTTTCCATTAAGCTATGATATTTTTGTATTCGGTTATGGTATTCTCATATTAAAGTGAAGAAGTAAATTATACGTTATAAGTGGCAGCTTTTTACTGGTATACTCATGGTATTGAATGTATGAAGTCCTAGTATAGTTTGTGATGAGTCATAGTATTCTTTCTACTTAGACCTCATATTCTTATATGTAATTGAAAGTATGACTTATTTGTTATAAGTGGTGATATCTTTTTTATTTAGGGACGGTATTAGATGTATGGAGTCTTAGTATAGTTTGTATTGAAGTATTGTATTCTTAATGCAGAGACATAGATTCTTATATTATAGTGAAGGTGTTACTTATTTGTAACGAGTACTGCTATTTTTATACATGAGAGTCGTATTAAATATATGAAGATTATACATGGTATTCTTCTTATTGAGTGATGGTTTTTACATAATTAAGGTAAATGTGGGACTTATATATTATGGGTAGTGGTGATTCTTTGGACATAATTTTTATTAAATTCTTGGATGCATTTTATTTGGTAACAATATAAGAATGTTAAGACAATCTCATCATTATTATCGTTAACACTCAGTTGAAGTTCCACTGAGACGCGGGGTCTAAAGAGGTCCGATAAGACTAGACTTACCCTTACCGAGTATTAGCAAAAATAAAATAAATAATTAAATCGGGAAAGCTTATCTGAATTCGAGGTGCCATGAAACCACTATCCTAAGCCGAAATTTTCTTTTCTACAGTGCAACAAGACTACGGAATTCGACTTCAGGGTTAATGCCTTCTCCACCAACTTTGGCACAGTCTAAAGAGTATATAGTTAGGAACTGTCTTTATGAATGAAGAAGAAAAGTAGAAAAATGCATAATAAAGCAAATATGTGCGCAATAAAATACAAAAGAATATATGGGCGTAAGGCGACTATCTATAGAAGAAGATACTTGCGTTGGAAAGAGAGAATACAAGATGCGCGAGAGATGGAAAAAGCAGAGAGATGCGTTTGTCTTTCAAATGAGATTTATATATATATAAAAAAGGAACATGAATAATAATAATGGGAATAAATGTATAACGTTACTAGGTAATTATAAGGTAATAACGTTATGAATGTTATGGTAATAATTATAAGGTAATAACATTATGAACATTTTGGTAATAAAAGGGGATCAGTAAGGAGTTAATAAAAGGAACATTATAAGGTAATAAAACCGAGTGGGTCCCAAAAATGTTTATGTCACAAGTGTGATAATGCCACATCATAGCCGAGCTAGGTGCTTCGCATGCACGAGTGTGGTATCTATACCCTTCTCAAGAGACTTGATTCAAATTCTTGCAAAACATTCTAGTATATAAACTATGTGAAACTCTATTACTCTTTCAATATGGGACACAAACTAACGAAAGAAAGAAAGAAAGCGATGTTCCAAGTTTTGGAACAACACCAACATCGAGTAGAGAGACTGTTTCTGATAGACTCACTTGTAATGTTAAGACAATATATTTTTATAAATTATTTTTCTTTTCAAAAATCAAAATAAAAATTTTAAAAAGAGAAACAAACACTCTTTTAATTCTCTTTTGAAATTGATAATTTTCTAAAAAGTAGGAAGCACGGTGGGTAAGAAAAAGAGAAATTTCAAGAATTATCCTTTTAAAAATAAATTACTCAAATCACCTTTGTAACATAATTAAATTTAAATAGCTTAGTTAGTACGTGAGTGACCACGAATAGCCACCCCAAGCTGGCTATGTAGTCGGTCCATATTTTAAATATATGAAATTGTTTGTCGTTTATTATATTTGAATTACACATTTTGGTGGAGGCTCAACTTGTTGATAGAGCGTGTTACTTACCTGGCAATCTGTCAGCACTGCTAAAGTTGGTTCTGAGCCCAACAGCATAATTCCCAATGCAGGTGTAAAATCTACTTCGGAGCATAATATAAATACTATCAAAAAGTAGGAAAATAATCAACCTAAGGCTCAAGGCATCAAGCTAAAGGGAAATGAAAACATTAATGTTTACCCATTCGTACACAGTTTCCCTTACAAAATAATATTTCCTTCGTTCAGCAACTGGAATAGTACATGTGTTCAAATTCTTTCTCGGAAGTCAATCCACTTAGCTTTTTTTTCCCCAAAGTGTTGGTTAATTTGGTGGGTAATACGTCTCTGATGATGGAAAGGCTAACCGTTATTGTTGAAATTCTAGTAATATAATCTTCTTGGAAGAAAAAAGATGCAAGAAATTGTTCAAGTTATTCCTTCTCTTCCTCATCTTTAAGACCATGGTAGTGTATGTTCATTGTTTTTGTCATCGCTTTCTCTGTTAGAGTTCCTCTTTATGAGAACAGATCTACACATCTGCAAAAGTCTTCCTAGCTCAGAAGGCCATTTCTATTAAATTTTGTTACAATACTCATTCTTTTTTGCTCATACAGAGGATCATAAAGAATTACCGCACCCCGATAGGTATGTTCCAAGCTTTTGAAAATGGCTCATCACTGTACCCGATTATCGTCGTGATGATGAACCTGTCAACAATGTTAAAGTTCTAACAAAAGGTATGAACCTATATAAACGCAAGTATGAAGGATAAGCTGAAATTTCTTGCCTGGTACAACTTTTCATCCTTCAAGCTTGAAGTTCTATGCCTGAGCTCTCCTCTGCTGGTTGTCATTTCATCTAATATTTCAGCATTGTAGGAATCATCTTGACTCTCGTCAGTTATCGAGTCAACTGGTTCTCCTTCCTGCATCATGTTTGGAAGTACAAGAACGCTTATGCATACAAAGAAAGCTAGAAAACTAAGGAAAATTTATGGACTTCTAATATATACTGTCCCATTTCGCGGGCAAAATTTTCCAGTACGTGAATGATATGTATTCTTCAGTTCATCAAAAAGAAACAGACGAACTTGAGTATAAATTCGGAGTGCAAATTCACAACATCTTCCATTTTGGCACCATGTATGCCAGTTATAACCATGAATTCCCTACACTACATGTGATTAAAGAAGAGCTCCATTAACCTCATCAATTCACAGTTAAATGGAAGAAATTTCATGCAAAAATGTATAGTATAGATTCTATATCTTTTCAGCTCATAGTCTGGAAGGTAATACCATATGGTTCTACCTTGTTAATTGAACAAGTATACAGTTACCTACGATTATATAAGCAGCACGAAGGATAGATAACGTACAATGGGTGATAAAGACAAATTTCGTGGTGAAGCACCAGCAATTTCTTCATATTCAGCAGCATCCAATACTCGAAGGTGGTTAGGATGGAATATCTTGGGAAGGAAGTGTTGTCTTATGATAATGAGAAAGAAAAATGGCAACGGGAACAAGATTCCAGCAATGGGTATGCATGTAATTCCAAAACAAACCAAGAGGTATATGAATTGTAAGATTGTGAAGAGAGCAATGCGCTTGAATGGCACCGATTCCAAGAATGAAGCATGCACGCCTTTCAGGACTCTGTTCAAATAAAAAGGAAAAGATACTGAGTGTTGCGTTTATAATAAGTTAATGTCATCTTATATCAGTTGCACCCTAGTTCATAAGCTCTGGGTTGTATTTCCAGTTTAATGGTACTTGACGGATTATTTTACTTTTCAACATATGGAGAAAATGAAATCCCACAAGGCGGAACATTTCACTCTGTTCAGAAAATGCCATAAAGAATGTTCTATAAATCCATGCTTCTGGAGAAAGTAAAATTGCATAACACAGAGGCTCCACGGGATATTATACTTACTTCCATGCTGATTTTTAGGCATGCGACTTACTTGTAACGTCTACTAGGAGTAATGAAGAGCAACAGCATCCTTTCCCAAAATTGATTCCCCGGAAGACTATCTATTGCCATATAAGCAAAATATCCCCAGAGAACTGAA
Organism: Erythroxylum orinocense; assembly: GCA_025531955.1. NCBI lineage: Eukaryota > Viridiplantae > Streptophyta > Magnoliopsida > Malpighiales > Erythroxylaceae > Erythroxylum > Erythroxylum orinocense. The sequence goes on from JANZLX010000001.1 coordinate 8,400,620, forward strand.
GTGGGTATCATTCTGAGTACAGGCACCAGAAATACGGCAAACCCAACAAAGATTGACTGCAACAGGTTGCTTATTCTTTGTTCATTTACTCTTACAGGCAAATAAACATCAACGTGTTTGTCAGGATCAAATTTGCAATTGGAATCATCCCCATCATTCGATTTCATTACAGCTGCTTTCAACTCCTCCAACTCTTTATCTACTGAAGAGGTCTGCAGCAAGATTCCTATTAAAAATAGTCGGCACGTACTCTCACACACCCAAATTTTCATTTGCGACATATAACCTACAAGCATTGATCACTTACAGGAGAAGATCGATCCATTTCTATAAACACATCATGCATTCTCCCGTAAATTTCTGAAATGCTAGCTCTTCTTCCTATGCATTCCTTGGCACTTTTTATCATCTTCTTTCGAATAAGCTATATGTCATGGTTATACGTATAAGAAGAATAAGAAAGCTTTTAATTGTGACTAATAAAATGAAATTTAACATCATTAGCTCTTGTCCCGCACCTGTCTTTTGAGAAGTGCAAGACTTTTCGTGTGCATGGGTGACTGGGGAAGGACACCATTTGATGGAGGGAGTCCAAGCAATCCACAGATTAAAGTCTTGAGTTTGCAAAACAAAAATAAAATTCAAAAGTTAGGCCTGAAATGAATAAAATGACAGATGGAAAAAAATAAATTTCCCCGTCATGAGTAGTATACCATAAATCCAAGCAACAGGATATCATAATGATAAGCAGATGGATTTTTGAGATTAAATTCCTTTTGTTGTGCCAATTGTGAAGCTACACTGTGATCGAAGAAGTATAGGCCAGCTATCATAATGGCCGGTACAATGGCAGCAAAGATATAAGCCACTGGAACCTTCCCCATATCCTGCATGCTAAGTCTACACTCATGAGTACTATTTGAGGTCAAACTTAAATTCTGAGATCCAATTAGCCATGTCAACATGTAATACCAATCATTTCTAGCAATTACGTTCTTTACACAACAGTTATCAAATATTAAATAATAAATGTGTTTTGCATCTGACTATAACCTTGACAACTGTCCAATGATACAGTGACTCAGAGTCCCAGAAAAGTGGAGAATCCAGCCTTCTGGGAACTCCAGTGGGAACTTTGCTGGGTACACAGTAAGATAATGTTGTCCAGACCAGGACCATTAGGGGAACACCATAATCCGCCGTAAAACTACGGAACCACCCTGTTATAGAAGGCACAAAAAATAAAGATGAAAAGTACGTGAAATTCTAAACAAATAATGAAGCTTCTATAAATTGCCACATATTCTTAACATACTGTTTTCAGTTCATTCACCTGTGCCATATCGCCATGATCTTGCCTTCCTGCTCTTCATGGCAGTAAATAGTAGACCAAACGAGAAAATGATAGCAAGCAAACCATTGGTATATACCCATTGAAACTGATACTTTTCCAACGTTGGGTTTTTATCTTTAGGAATATGGAACTCATCAACTAGCCCCTATAATTCAAAAGTAAACATGAGTACCCGCACTGGTAAATCAGCTGCAATTTACAACGCAATATCAAAAACATCAACGACCCAAAAAAAAAAAAGGAAGAAGTAAGAGATTCTTATACCGAAATGGCCTCTTTAAGGAAAAGAACTGCAATCAACATGCCAAAAAGCTCTCCTGCAACTCTTGTGAATTTTGTAATGATATATCCCGCATTAAAAATAGCAAGAAGCAAGAGCATAAGGGCTGTCCAGACACAAACCCTGTATTAAGAAAATAATGCTTCCATGATAATACATTTCTTGCGTAAAACCAAAAAGCCCCCACACTACGCTCTAATTATATAACTCACCACCCTGCCCAAGCTAAGTACAATTGACGCCCCAACTCTTGCCTTCCTTTGCTGAAACTGTACATGTAGCTATACATTATAACAGTGGGTTCGGCAACTCCTAGTATTAACAATGGCTGTCCTCCAAAAATTGAATGTATTATTCCACAAATTGCTGTAGAAGCTAAAGTATCGACTGTGCTTAGGCTCCCATCTGACACAGGAAAAAACTTTTTAAGCTCAATTTATACAAGTGTGTCTATATATATATATATATATGCCGTAAGCTGTATATGAACAAAACATGTATAAGCAGCAATTCCTTTTACCTACCCTAACAGGTAAAATTTTATATTATTTAAGGGAATCATCTTAGTAGATGCTTTTACCTGTGTCCCTACTCAATTGCTCCCCGAACGCAATAACCGGAAGCGCAGAAGCAAAGAAGATATAGGTTGTTGGAGCCATTATCCTGAAGTGAATATTTGCAGATTCATTTAGATGACAACCAGTTTGTCGGCTATTAAGAAAATAGTTGCACAATGCGTAAGAGTTGCGTACCTGATTCCACAACAAAGAGTTCCATCCCAATCATTCTTATAACAAGCCGCTCTACCTTTCAAGTCCTTGATAATTCCCTTAAACGGAGACCTTATGCTCTGCATTTCTTACAAGGCAAACTGAAAAGAAAAAAAAGAATACACCCCTTTGTAGGTTAACTAGATTAATCAAGAACTACTTGCTGTTAAGATGCGGAGCGTGGGATGAAATTTGGAAATGACAATTTCCAAATCAATAAAAGTCGATTCACATGAAAAACATAACAGCCAAACGATAGCATTTGTTCAATACCATGCACGTAAACAACAGAAGTATCACCAGGACCATAATGTATATATACTTGTCTCCTCCATAACCACGTTGAAAACCCGTATATAAAATGAAAAAAATGAAAATATTACAATGAAAACTTGGTATAATTATTGTCATAAAGATAACCTGTTCTCGTTGGAAGAATGGCTAACCTGAACCTCCCCTATATGTTGATGGCGATAATGAACGAGGAGAGAAAATATAAAAGAGAGGATAGAAAATATAAAAGAAAAATCGGAAATGTGAAAGACTTCTGGAGGTTTGAGGTGAAGGAAGAGGAAGAGAAGGCGGCGCAAAGCGGTCGTGGGGGTGGTGGTTGGACGGAAAAGAAAAAGAAGAAGAAAGGCCTTTTTCCGCCTCCTGAAAATGTGAGAGAGAAAGAAAGAGAGAGAGTTGCGGAGGGCTGGCCAAACCATAAAACGGAGAGTCTTCTATTTTTATATTTTTTTTATATTTTTGGTCAAAGAGGGGGCTCCGTACGACTGAGCAAATACATAATATTTTTCTTTAAGTGCTTAAATAGAAATAAACAGACGATTAATGTCAACAATTAACAATATATTGTTAGTAATTCCCACATTTTAATCTTCTCTTTCGAAATGAATTTGGTCTAAATATGATGGCTGAATAACAGCCTTTCTCTTATTCGTTTATTTTAGGACAAATTTTATAAAATTCTAAATTTTGCTTAATTTTATAATATTAACTTAAACTTTTAAAGTGACCATAAAATATTTCAACTTGTAATATTTTACAAAAATAATTTGTCATTAGCTTTAAGGTAAATAGTATTGATGTACAAACCCATTAAATTCTTGCCTAACACGTTATTTGTTAGTGCTCATAAAATTAAATATTGAAAATGTTTAAAAATAAATATATGAAATCTTAAAATATAGCCCTTTTTTTTCTAACTTCAAAAGCTAGCATTGTTCTCTCTCCTGTATTCATAACTTAATTAAGAACCTCTAATGCTTTTACTATGTAATCCCTTGGTAAGAGGATTTTTTATCTCATATAAGATGTTTATAGTACGTATGGTTTGTGGTTAGAGCTAGCTGGGGCTTCTCCCTCTTAAAGTCAGTAATTAGCTCTAACTAAGAATTGGGTTCTTCTTAAGAGGTTTTTGAATCTTAAAATTCCTTTAAGAAGTTATTTAATTTAGAAATTTACAAAAAAGAATTCGAGAATTAAGGGAAATAATCAACGCAAAGCTAAAAGGAATTACAATTTAAGTTGAGCCAATGATTTGATTATCACTGAATCTTGGCAAAATAAAATTAAGTGTTAAAGAGATTAAAAAACTAAGGAGGGAATTTTGTATAGATTTTTTTAATGAATCCTAGACATCCCCCTAGGCTTATCTAGCTTGATACAAGACAAAAATGACAGAAATTGAAAAACATGGAAAGTAATTTGTATCAGCACAAATGTCCAAATCTCCTAACAAACTCCTCTTAGAACTTTCCTTTTACTGATATCACCCTCTAATTTTCAAGCAATTATCTGTGGCATAATTGCCTTTACTTTAAGATCTTTGTCCTCAAGGATGAAAATATGTTATTTCTTCATCAAATCATAATAATACTCCTATATGATGTTTTAGATGCCTATTCTTCCATTTGACTAACACTGCTGGTAGTAGTTCTATCCCTCTTAACTAGCTATCTCTTGTTGTGTCTAATTTCTATTGACTTTGCTTGCCTTAATATCTTGATTTTGGTTACAAATCCTTATGTTTTGATCCAAATGTGAGATGAATTGAGTGAAAATAGTGTGAATATTGCATGAAGGTTGAAAGGTATGTTTTGTTAATTTTGCATGAAAAATAAAAGTCCACATAAATTTTGTAAGAAAAGAAAAATAATAATAAAAGAAGGTGGTGACTAAAGGACTTGTCATCACCATGACAAGTATAGTCACGGTGGTGACACTTGACCAGCCCTCACAAGGGTGACAAACAAAGTCATCTCGTGACATATCTTTCCTTTAGTCCATCTACTTATTACGTGGTATCTGCAAGTTGAAGGCTAAAAAATCTAGACCTAAATTGAGACTAAGTATTCATCCGATCTTTGTTTGCTTGTTTTATTCTTCGTTTGTTGCATTATTTCTCTGTGTTTTACTTTTCTGCTGTTTATTGAACTCACTACCATGTTAACTTAACTGATTAATACTTTTGTTATCTTTTGATAGTTCATTTGATTATTTACTTGGATTATTACTGAAACACTTCTCTTATACTGATAAGGATGAGATTGAAGTATTTGAATATGATGAATCATGTTATTTCCATGATGGGTTGATCTCTTTTTCTTGAGGATTAATGTAGCAATTTTAGTCAAATGTGCATAACTGAGGAACTATATTGTTGTCTTATGTTTGCTATAGTTTATGAACTAAATGGATGTAGCATGACCAAACTTTGCATCATTTTTGTATTAAACGAAGGATCGAAAGAAGAAGTTTAATATGGAACAAAAAACTATAAACACTTAGGTTAAGAACTAGAAATATATTAACTTAAGTGGTAATTAGTAGTCAGGTTTTCATAATTAATTTAGATGATAACTTGTTAAATACGAAAGTTAGACTTAGTTTATTATTCGAGTTGATCTTAGAACCCAATTGTTAATTTTAGTAAGACGACTAACCAATCATTTCCCCTTATTCATACATAGGATATTAAATTAGTGAAATTAATTCTCAAGAGTTTCCTAATTTGATTAATCTATTTTTTTTTCTTCTAGTTAAATTAGTTTACTGCTTAGTTTAATTTTGTGATTTTATTTAAAGCCTTCACTCAACAAATCGGGATATAATGTTTAGGATTGCATTGTTTTTATTTTTTGTTCAAGATTAATTGGAGTGGACCATTTTCACCTTCATGGGAGACGACCCTAGGTAATTAACTACAACTACCTTGTATACTTACGAGTAGGATAGCTTAGGTATTTTTAGAACTTATTTTGGGCATAACAAGTTTTTGGCATCATTTCTAGGGAGATGTTTAGTATTTACACTTAATTTAATTTTTATTGTTCTGTCGATTATTTTGTCTATTCATGCATACATTTTTATCGTGTTATTTCATTGAGATGTTTTAGTAATTTTCTTATTAATTCACCGTTGTTTTTATTTGGTTTATACGAGGAAGGAGGTTTTAGGAAAGTTAACTTGCTCCCTTTATCAACAACGTACATCAGATAAGAGGACCTCAAAGGGACTTTGAAGACAATCTCGAGGAACCCAAGCTTGAAGATCAAGAGATGGGTGGAAGACAACAAGGAATGAAGGAGTATTCTAGACAAGTAATTGGTTCTATCACTTGGTGCGTATGTTTGCGAGAGGCGGCCAAAAATTATGAATTAAAGAGCATCCATTACAACATGTTGCCATTTTTTTTAGGTTTCCAAGGAATACCCTTTAAACTTCATTCGGGAATTTTATACCACTCTCCAGACATTCTCGTTAGATGGACTAAATGAAGATCAACTCAGGATGTTGTGCTTCCCATACACATTAAAGGATCAGGTCAAGGCATGACTGATGACCTTTCCACTCAGGTCATTGATTACATGGGGGGAATGTACAACAAATTCATAGGAAAATTCTATTTCTAATCAGAAGACTTCTGACTTGCAGAAAAAGATAGCTACCTTCAATCAGACGGAGAGAGAGCCATTTCATGAGGCGTGGGAATGCTTTAAACTTCTGCTAATACAATGTCCACATCATCATTTTCCACTTCACATGCAGAATCAGTTCTTCTGTGATGGATTAACACAACAGTGTTAGTACACAGTGGAAAATGCAATAGGAGGAGCTGTGGGAGAGAAGACGGTCAAAGAAACATATGAAATCTTTGAAATGTTGGGGGTCAGTTCTCAACAAAAGAGAGTGAGGGGAAGAAGAGTTGGAGTTTATGAATTGAGCTCAAATAAAAAACTGGTTATGCAATTAGCTCAATTAACAAGGCATATGAAGATGCTAACTACAAGACTATCCCAAAACGTTCCAAATTAAAAGGTATATAGTATATCTCAAACTTATGGTCATGGAGTTAATGTTTGTTCGTATTCTTATGAGCCTTTTGTTTATGGGGAAGAACAAGTGAACTCACTCAACGATTTTCAACTAAGGAACCGAAATGATCTGTACTCAAACACCTACAACCCTAGTTGGAGAAACCACCCAATTTTTTTATGGAATACCAATAATTCACAAATACGCCCCAAACACAATACGAAAATTTTTAGAGGCCAAATTATTACTAAGGGCAATCCTCACTTCAAAACCCATAAAGCAAGCCTTCTTTGGAGGAAACTCTGAATGTGTTTATTTAGGTCAAAACTAAAAATCAGGAAACGAACAATAAGAGATTCGATTCTTTGGAGGCGTTTGCGAAAAGGATTGAGATCTAAATAGGGTAACTCGCTGCTCAAATGCACAACAATCAAAAAAGGAAGTTGCCCAATCAAACCAAGCAAGTGCAATCAAGAACTATTCTAAGAATTGGTAAGGTGATTGAAAATTATGTTGGGCTCCCTTCTAATTTGTCTGGTACAGGTAATCAAGAGAAGGAGAGCCTCATCAATAAAAAAGTTGAGCAGAATGAAGAAAGCAATAGGCACGACAACTTTTCAAGTCATGTTTAAAAAGGTGAAAAGCTGGGGCATGCAATCGACTGTAATGAAGGACCAAGACTACATAAGGCGACTAATCCTTATAGACCACCGATCCCATATCTAAGGAGCCTTAAAGACTCGAAACAAGATAAGTATTCTTTTTATCTATACAATATGTTTTCCAAAGTTAATATTAATATGCCTTTGTTAGGTGTGATTAGAAACATTCCAGCTTATGTAAACTTCTTCAAGGAACAAAGTACCAAAAAACGAAAGTCAAACAAGAAGGTGATAGTTTTAGAGGCTTGCTTCAACAACAATTACGTCCCAAATTGAAGGACTTAGGGAGCTTTCTTGTGCAAGTATCAATAGTTAATGGCGATAAGGTTAAGGGTATGCTTGACCTTGGAGCGAGTATAAACCTATTGCCTCACTCTATTTATAACAAACTGGATCTAGGATAGTTAAGACCTACCAGTATGTGCTTATAATTAGCTGATAGGTCAATCCGTTATCTAATAGTAAAGGTTGGAGGATTGATTGTCCATGTAGACTTTGTGGTCTTAGACATAGGGGAGGTTAAACAATAAGGGACGGAGCACATGATACTCCTCGGGAGGCCTTTTATGGCCACTACCAATACCTTGTCCAAAGTGAAGAATGGGAAATTGAGCATGACTATTTTGGGAGAAGCAGTAGAATTTTCAATCTTTAATGTTAAACATATTCTTACTAATACTGTTAGTGAAGAATGCTCTCTTATTGATCAATTTAATTCTACAGACCTTGATTTTGCATTATAGGAAGGAGAAGAAAAGAAGTTGGGTCTGGTGAAAGAAATTGATAGGTGATGTCAATTGTTAGATGATGTAACTAATGAAGAGGTTGGTAAATTCTTAGAGAAAAAATCCAATGAAAAGAAGAAAACAGGGGAGTCAGTCAGTTTGTAAGATCCACCTTGAGCATGATGGTTAAGGTGTCCAGTTAAAAAACATTAAAAAAGTGTTAAATAGGAGGCAACCTATATAATTTATGTTTTGTTTTCAATTATTTGTTTGTTATTCCTTTTTAGTAAAACTCGACTAATCTGTTTACTTTCTATGCATAGGCCTATTTTTCAATCTCTTCTATTTTTCTTCCTCGCAACAGCTATTCCCCACTCCTTAATGTAGTATGCCATGCTTATTGTCATGCTTCACACAGCATCTACGCAACTACCACCCACACTTTCATATCGTATTTCTATCCCTTTTCTTTTTATTATTTTTAATTCTTGTTAGTTTAATGTCTTTTAGTTTTAATGCTTGTCCTTGTTCCTGTTAATTTGTGTTTTAAATCCCTCTTTTACTTTTTTGTATCACATTAGGAACAATATATGTTTAAGTGGGGGGAGAGGGGAGCATTAGTTAAAAAATATTATTTTTTGTGATTGTGTGTTTGTGTTTTTCCCATTTAATAGTTAGAAATGCATGATCATTAAATAAACTCGATTTGGATTAGAAATGCATAATATGAGTGAATGAGTATACTTGCATGCGTAGGCTGATTAACTTGGATTTCGAGTAAAGGGACATTAGCTTATTGTGATAGATGAATGACACTTTTCATTTGGTAAGAATTTGAGCTCTTTTGTAATATTTAACACCAAATTCAAGTATTCTTTGTTCAGAGTGTTCTTTCATGATTAAGGAACTTTAGAACTTGCTTGTAAATACTAGTCAAGATCACACAGTCTTACGTAAAACATTGAAATAAAGAAGGTAATTAGGATATACCCTTTTTGCTTAAAATGCCACCGTAAATTTACCCTTAGTGAGCCCCACTTGAGCTTAACATGAACCATTTCTTTTTTAAACCCAAAATGTGACCCTCAACTTTGATTATTTAACTTTTTCATCACACCTACCATAAGGACAAATTGAGCATTTGAATGGGTATGATTGGGTTTAGGGAATAACTACTTGAATAAGTGTGGGGGAATCATAGGATATAGTTGGTTTTTGAGTTAGGAATGGGTATGGTTATAATAATTTGTATCTCTCCTCTACATTTTACCTCTTCTAAACTTGATCTTGTTCTCTATACAAAAATAATTAAAAAAAGAAGAAGAAAAGAAAAAAGAAAAAAAGGAAATAGAAAAGAAAAGAAAGGAAGAGAAGATAATAAAAAATGAAAAGAAAGAGGAGAGACATAAAAAGGGGAGTGTTAATCTTATTAACTTGAAAGGAAAGAATTGAGTGTTTTATGCTTCATTGTTTGTATTACATTAAATGTTCAATTTGTTATGTGGTTTTAAACTATGATAGCCCGACCCCATTACAACCAAAATAAAGATCTTCATATTGATGTTTATGTTTGATATGAGTGGTGGAGATTATATCAGTAAGCAAGCATATTGTAGATGCCTTACATGAAATGAATTATGAGTAAATTTATCCTACCTTTGAATGCTTGAGAGGATGAGAATGGAGTGAGTGTCTTTCACACTTATTGATGGTTCTTTGAACTGGAGTACTTTTTGAATTTGGCTAAGCATGCGGAGAATAGTTTGTTCATGGAATATTATAAGTTTCAAGTTCGCAGGTTGTGTTTATTGAAATGATCGTTTATTTTTTAAATTTGTTTTTATTATTTGTTCTTTCATAGTCTAGTGTTCTTTATTTTGCTTGGGGACAAGCATAGTTTAAGTGTGGGAGAATTGTTGTGTCTAATTTCTATTAACTTTTCTTAAAGATGATTAATACAGAGATAGTTTGGATGCATCATTTTGGTTTTTCTTTTCTTTATTTTATTATTAATTTTGTTTTTTATTTTACTTTGTTTTGACTGAACATTATTAGCGTTAATTTATTTTATTTTATGTTTTTTGATCTTTTTTCCCTTTTTCTTATATTTTGCAAAGATGGTTATATATAATATCATATTGACTTTTCATCGAATTCAGAACATTGTAAATCTTAATACTCAGCGAAGACCAAGTTATACCTTTCTCATTTTTGGATTTTTATTTATATTTTATTTATTTATGCTTCTATTGTTTACATTAGAGACAATGTACAAGTTTAAGTGTGGGGAACGGATTTTTTAAGCTTTTGTAATCTTTTTTCATAAATTCTCATTAACTAAAATCCTGATTTAGTTAAAATTTGTCCAAATTACTTTATGTTATTATTAGATTAAATTAGTGTGCAAAAGGATGAGAATTAGAATAAACTTACTTTTACAAGTCATATTTTTAGTAACCATTAAGATAATTAATTTTAATGAAAATTGAATATTATTTACACATTCGAAGCATTTTTGTTAGATTTTAAGTCTAAGAGCAAATACATCAATATTTTAAGTTAGTGTATTCTTTCATATATGTTAGAATGCATAGTTAGATAATTTTATAACTTGATTTTATTATCCATATTGAGACGATCACATTTGTTATATTAGAAGCATTGAAATGATAAAGACATTTAGATTTAACCCTTGCTTTAGCCTTTTTTTTAATTATGATCCTACCATATTTTATCCCCTAGGAGTAACCACTTTTGAGACTTAGCTTTTTTATTGATTATAACCACATTAATAGCCTTTACCTTATTTTTTCTTGAAATCGTTTTCATTATCTTTGAATCCTAAGGGATTTACATTTACTTAATTTCTTGAAATTTGGATTATATTGAAGAATTTTAAAAACTTATAATATTTCTTTGATTGTTGGTACATGATGAATGCTAAAAAAAAAACAGGATAATAATATATGTTGCAAGAATAGTTTAAAAAATAGTGTAAATTTATTTTACTAGTAGAATTATGGCATAAAAGACCTATGTTGTAAAGAACTAAGTTTCATGTAGTTTTGTTTATATAGATTTCCTTCAATGTTGTCACCCTTTTTATTATCCTTACTATATCTTTACCTAAGCCTCATTAAAAAACTTGTAACAAGACCTTTTGATTATTGTTTCTAGTTTACTTATAAGTGGTGGAGATATGATTTTAGTATAGGCTTACGACTAAGAACCCGCCTAAGTATTGATTTGAGGGTTCCTACATTTTCCACCCTTTAACACTTTGGAGTGCATTGAGTGAATCCTTAGTGAGGGTGTAAAAATTTGTTCTTTTGATTTAAATATATGATTGCTATTGATATTGACTTATGAAGGTTAGTTTTTAGATGACTTGAATCTAATTGTATGTTAATTTGATTGATATGACATGATCATTTAGGGTATGGATAGATAGGTTGAGGTTAATAAGGGATGAATTTTTGTAAGTTTGATGATTTGGATTATGAATTGCTTAAGAACAAACAAAAGCTTAAATGTGGGGATATTTGATAAACGATTAATTTAACATATTTATATGCCTATATTTTATGTGTTTTACTTGTTTAATATTTTTATCGTATTTTTGGTTCTTATTTTGCCTCAAATGTTTTTAGTTGATAATTGCCTTAATAAATTAAAAAAGCCAAGGGTTTGGGTGGAATCAAGGAATAAAAAGAAGATTTGAAGCAACTTTGGAGATACACGACCTTGTATAGTGATCGTGTAAGTCACTATAAATATGTGGAGCTTCAATGACACTATTTCTGCCCATGTGGAAATATATGCTTATGTATGTTACCCATGTAAGCTTTTGAAATCGTGTAAAGTCATGATTTAGAGGAAATTTTGAGATACAAGGTCACCTACATTGTCGTGTAAATGACTGTGTATAGTTTAGAAACCTTAGTTTTTACTATAAAAGGAAATTATAAAGACAAAACAAAAGAGAAGCATTTTATAGTCATATCAAACACCAGAGAAGAAGCAATTCTAAACAGAGGGTGAGGAAAATACGAAGAATACGTCACCATATCCTACAAAGAGAAACCTTCAATCTAAATTGTAAGAAGATCTCATTAGAGACAAAAAAGGGATGTAGAATATAAATTATTTTATTTATATTTGTTCTTCTGAATATTTGATATGTAATTTGTTTTCTATGTTTAGGAACTAATTTGGTTAATTCCTTGGGGTGATGAACCATTAGTTGGAATGAATAGTATGATATAATCTTTTATTTAATGCAATTTTATTGATTGATTTATTATTATTCAATTAAGTGTTTATATTTTTGAACTAATATAACCGAAATGTTAGTCTTATGTTTGATTTCATATAATTGAGATTGAGAAATTCTTTTATCTAAATGAATTTACCATAATGGAAGGAGTTGCATGCAATCCTAGAGATAGATCAACATAAATCTTATAGATTAAGGTCAAACCTAATTCTAAAATTCATAAATCCTTCAGATAGGCCAACATATATCCTCTTAGGGGGATTCATCACCTAGGTGCTACTAATTTGATATCAACTAATGCAGTATTTTCTTTATCCTAGTTCATTATTATCTTAACCTTAATTTAATTTATTTAGTTTAATTTTCAATTAAATCCACAGCCTAATTCAATGGTTAGATAGTAGAAAAAGGGTTAATACTAGTACTTACATTACTCGTGAGGTTGACCTATACTTGCTTGTGCTAGCTAGTGATATATTATGCACTTGTGATTAAAACTTATAATTCTTATAAAAAATCAATCACACGACAACAATTTCATTAACTCAACTAAGGAGTGATAGTTTATGGAAGAATTTATAATAGTTGATAAATAAGTAGAAGCATCTTAAACTAGGAGCTTTTATTCAAATATAATGTGATTATCTCTCACAACTCCAGTAATTATGTTAACACTTTTCCTTGATAGCATAGATTTATGAAAGAAAGAAGAGCTTATGTCACCTCCTTTGTGCTATACTACCTTGGATTTCCATTTCATCAAGGGCTAATCAAACATTAAGGCCTTAGAAAGATTAAAGACTACTAGCTTTTAACGTTCTTGAAGAATTATGGAAGTGGGATTCATGTACAACTCAACTTGAATTGAGTTTAAAGTTGCTTTAGCATTTAAAAATAAATATTGAGTGTTTCCACATTTTCTTTATGTAATTATTTTAGGAAACTTTAAATGATCTTCATTCATGTGACACAAATAAATTGATTAATGACACATACCTCAGCTTTAATGCCCTTCCATTATAACTTACCGTGCTAGTCAGAAATTTGTTAAATTTAAAGGGTTCTTTGATACTTACAGACTTGAGTAATAATAAGAGAGTGATCTGATAGGCTTGATATGGGGAACATGGAAAAGCAGTTTGGGAAGTCTTGGAACCACTCTATGTTGGCTAAGCTATGATCTATTTTTTTCCTGACAAAGCCTGAACCCTTGTATTTATTTTTCCAAGTGAAGAAGTTACCACTATAGGGACTATCATAAATTAGACATTAGTAACATTGTCTTATCTCAGAACAAGGTTATTTGGAAAAATTCATTCCTTCTACCCCTTCAGAAGTGACGATGGTATTAAAATCAACAGTCAGACGTCAAGGTCTTTAGATGTTACTTACTATCTTTATGAGTTTTTCCTAAATTTGAGTCCTTTAATTCTCATTGCTATAAGCATAAATAAATGAAACCACATATGATTTCTTGGTTACTTTGCATAAAACATCAACACATTTCAATTAATTTGAGATGAGAGTGGTTAGTGACCTCCTTCTAATGATGGCAGTGGTTATCGACCTCCCTCTAATGATGAGAAAAAAATTAGAAGGAACATTGGCTCTTCTTATATTCTTCATAAATTAGTATTAAAGTAGGAGGTTTTTTCTTACAATTATACCTTCTTTTCATTATAGTTTCAAAGCCTTTATCATCCAAACTAGTGATACAAGTTTTTTTTACCCTCTTCCTATGTTTCCTCATGTGCTTACTTTTTAGTTTCATTGATCACAAGTGTAGAACAATTCTTATCTATCTTACTAATTTCACCATTACACATTATTTTTCCATTTGAAACATGTGATGATTTATGTCTTCACTCTCAACAATTGAATTAGAAAGATCAAAATAAGTTTGAAAATTTTTATTATTGATCTTATTGTTATTATTCTATTTAAGTTCTTTACGCTCTATCAGCTCTTGAAAGAAACTTGTTTTGAAGCTCCTACCACTAGGATGCCATTCCATTTTAGAGTTCAATTGCTTTGGTTTCTGATAGATGAATATTTGACTATATTTTGACCCCCATATTTGATGTATTTTGCTTGATATTTGATACGTTTATTGTATATTTGGTACTTAATACGCTTCAAGTTTGTTTATAGGTTATAATTGCTTGCATGGACTTAAAAGAGAAGAAATCAGACAAAAACACGACTAAAGTAGAAAAAATAGTAATTTGGAACAAATGCACGACCATGCATTTCTTCCAAATTGTTGTTTTTTCTACTTTAGCCGCATTTCTATCTTATTTCTTCTCCTTTAAGTCCATGCAAGCAGTTATAACCTAAAAATGTGCATTTTTGCATACTCGTACACTTTCACGATATTTGGCAATGTTTGATTATAGATGTTCATGTACACGGGCATGCACATAAGCATGCACACGAGTGTGCATAACCTAGAAACCTTAATTTTGGATATAAAATGACGATTTTGGCTACTAATGAATAGGGAGACTTTTGAGAGGCGATTTCCAAATGTGGAGTCATTCTTTAGGTGCGATTTTGGTCTAGTGAAGCGGGAAATATGCAGATTTCGTTAAAGGATTCATCGAAATACAAGATCAAGCCTCTACATCACAAGAACATTTGATAGGAAATTTAGAATTATGAACCTATTGTTTTTAATTTGTTTTTCTTTCAATATATGTTTGATTTCATATTCGATTATGTATAACTAAATGTCCAGTTAGTATTTAGGTTAGATGAATCTTATATTAATACTTTGACATGATTTGATTCATTTATTAATGCTATTAGTTGTTTGATATATTGTGATTTGATTACACATTTTATTTATACTCTAATTGTTAAGTCAAAATGACTTTACGTAAATGATTTTGATGAAGAACAAATAATAATGAAAAGAAGAAAGTAAGACGGAAGCAAAATAAAAGACAGATGGAAAGAGCAAAGCCAAAAATTAGACGAAAGAAAAACAGGCGATGTAAAAGGCAAACGATAGTGTGGAAACAAAAAAGCAAACGGGAGCGCTAAGACAAAAACTCAGACAGAATCGTGAAGTTGAAAAGTAGACGATACAAAAGTCAGACGATACAGAAGACAGACGAAAGAAAATCAGGCGCAAGACGGGAAAAAAAATGAGACGAAAGCCCAAACTAAAACATCAGACGAAAGAAAGTGAGACGGAAGATCCGATACCACGTTGGATTAGAAATCAGCTTGAGTTGGTTATAGAACTAAACTAAATAACGGATTCTTGAAAGATCAAGAAACAAGAAAAAGGAGTTATCAAGAAACAGTTGAAGACATAGACTATAAGTATGAGTCAAAGTCGAAGACTAAAGAAGATTTTTTTGGAAGATTTTAGCAATTTTGAAAAGTTTGAGTGATCTGAGAAATATTATTGTGCGAAAACTTAGAGCTATGTTTTATCTGTAACGAAGCTTAAAAGATCTTTCATTTGAAAGAAGAGCAGATAGTCTGAAGAGGCTAAGAGTGAAAGAATACTTGTTGTAAGAGACCTAAAGAGGCTCAGAATCAAAGAATACTTGTAACGTTTTGTGAGATAGTGAAATCTCAGAAAGATATCTGAGGACTGGACGTAGCCCACGATTTGGGGTGAACCAGGATAAATCTGCCATGTCAACATCTCTCAACTCTTAACTCTAAACTCTAAACTCTCTCAACTTTGAATTTTTTATCTTATTGTTTTCATACGAGAATTTTGAAAATATTTTACAACATTGATTTTCAGTAGTTTTGTGAAAAGAACAACTTTCTTAAATGAAATTGTTTAAAAGGGGATTAACGAAAAAGAATACACAATTCAACCCCCCATTCTTGTGCATTTGTATATCATTTATTAAGTGTTGTATTAACGTGTGATTCACATAAAAAAAAAGGTGCTTTTCAAAGAACCAACATTAAGAGAATAAAAATGGATTTCGGCATCACACAAATTGAAGCTCCCAAGTCACACATAGCCTTATCAAAGAACATATTACCAATCAAAAAAGGGATAGAAAATGCACTTGGGTCTCCTTGCTCAATAGGTAATTTCTTTTGGAGAATAGCAATTACATTCTCACCTAAGCCAACTATGTCACCATTGATAGTGTAAGTCGATTTGTAATCTTCTGTAACTCGACTTACACGTGCACAGTACTATAAGTCGACATGTATATCCTGTAACTCGACTTATGCTTGCACAATAAGTCGACTTGTATCTCCTGTAACTCAACTTATGCTTGCACAGTACTGTAAGATAGTTAGAGTAGTGCCCTAAAGGCAATCGCCTTCAGCGCGTTTTGTACAAAGTTGTGTACAGTCTTTATGAATAAACAAAGAAGGCATATTTCATTAATTTGATATTCATTGTTTATGAATTGATATTGATCTTTAATCAAATTAATGAAGTCCATGATATATGACATAGCATGAAGGAAATTATGATGTGATCATACTACTGAGATT
>JANZLX010000001.1:8448708-8464283 GCA_025531955.1 Erythroxylum orinocense
AGTCCTTGAGGAATTTCCTACGAGGCTATAGCTATTATCAATAATATCACTATATTTTCATCCGTTTGCTTATCAGAATCAATCCCAGATAGAACACCCCAGTCCCAGGCCAAGTCATATTTCTCTTTCACCAAAAAACAATTCCTCGTGTGCTTTTGCCTACTAAAACACAGTAAATTCATGCTAAATGTATCAGGTGGGGTTAGATCTTATAGGAAATACGGCATCGACATATTGCATTTCTATTTACCAAGCAATTAATTGCTTGACGAGAATTAAACAATCAAATCAACTATTATCATAGGTAAACCTCGTTTTCAGATCTTTGCAAATGATATACTTTGCTCATAAACAGAGAAATGACGTTGCAAATCGAACTTTGTTCACTAGACATATTGCTTGAAGAATTATATTTTAATCAACAGATGATTGTTATAACAACGGTAGAATGTTCATTGAATTATAACAACGGTAGAATGTTCATTGAACAGTCATTTTTACCTGAAGAAGATTGTTCATTATGATTGTTCCATCTCCTACATTGGCCTGAACGATGTTTAAGAAAACAGTGCGGTTGAGACGCAACAGTTGACTCAACCGTTTAGTGCGAACTGTGAATAGTTGTGGTCTGTAACAAAGCACACCGATTTCACCTATGATGTCTCCAGTCTTAGCATCAGCAACCACCTGAAATCTTTGGTTAAAATCAGAAAATCAGTAATCTACCATATACAAGCTACAGTTAGAAAAAGTTAAGCCAACCTACTGTCACAAATTTGAAATCCTTAAACTTGCCTGTTCTATTCCATTCCTTTGCATGATGAATTCCTGAAAAGTATAGAGATGAATAAGCAACTATGACCCCCAGAACATGAGCATTTGACTTCCAAGTAACAATAACTAAGATAAAAGGAAGAAAAGATTTTTTGATCTGACATTCTACCTAAAGAGAATTGTGATAAAAACTTCTTTATTCCCCCTTCTTTGCGTGATGAGTGGAGAGGCAAAAAAACATTTCTTGCTCAGCTAATTTTGGTTTTTAAGTATGAAATCCTTTAAATTTTCAAATAGATCTTTTAAGTTCCTTGTATTCATAGCCAGACATGCATGCAAGGAGCAATGACAAGAAAATGGGACAGATGACGTTAAAATCATACCACGGTACCACTGACTAATATGTACAAGTCTGTGGGTGCTTCATTCTGCAAAATCACATCTTCTCTAGGAGGAAAGTACTCAGCCTTCATCTCTGAGACCTTGAACAATTTAACATGTGGAAATTAAATAAAAAAGTCAAATAAAAAAGTGATAAAGGATGGAAATGATAGGCAATGCTCTCCAGAAATATAGTTTTTGTTTCTCAAACCCAGCTGTAAGGCAACTTTCTCCAGAAAATAGCTTTTTGGATTCAAAACAAGATTCTTGTAATAATGAAATTGAAAAACTCTAATGAATATAAAGTTGCATGAGAACACAACTCTAATGTTTAGGTTTGCAACAAATTCTAAACCTGATTCACAAAAATTTGAGTAATTTAGAACTTCAATTCTTAATTTATAGCCCAAGGGAAAAATTTTCTTCAACATAGCTAGCTAGACTTGAATATGTTGGAAATTTATACGGAACCTTGAATATTAAATAACTGCACAACAGAATTAAATTGGCATTTCTAAAGACCCGAATGCAAAATATTTGCTCGTTACCTATTATGGAATTCCTAGGTTCAAGATCAAAAAAAAATCTCAACTCTTTTTCAGAAATATAATAGAAGATGAATTACCAGCTGGAAGAGCAAATCATTTGATACCCCAAGGAACAAATACACCTTATCCACAAGTGAATAAAAGAGATAACTGGAAATGCTTGATCGTATGGCTTTGGGTAGGGAATCAAGAGTCTCTTGCTGCTGGAGTCCTTCTGCCCCAGCTTTGTACTTCAAACTTAAATGAGCAAGCATCTGATCTTGCAAGCGCATAGGTAGCTTGTTCCTGTGTGCAAAACTTGAGGCAGTTTGGATTGTATCTCTCTGTGATTTCCCAGAAACGAGATTAAGATAATAAAATAAATAAAATCTTTAGAAAGCACTTAACAACCACTGTGATTGACAAAAATCTAAAGATGCATGCTCTGATACTTAAAATTTCAATATTGCTCAAATTGGGACAATAGAAAAACGGTACCTGTAGTCTGGTTATCCTAAACCAACTTGTAATGCTCAAAAGAGGCATTTTATATTTAGGAACAGCATGTTATACATATATGTATATATATAGATATGTAAATATGTAAATATGTAAAGCGAAATGTGATGCTTTCAGTTGAATAACAAGCTTCACGTACGTATATATTTGTTCGTATAATTTTATGGTTCATTTAAATATTCCAGCCATGAGTGTCCAAAGGGAAAATAACGTAGGAAGGCTCTGTTTAAGATGTTACTAAAAAACCACAAGCGTATAGTAAAATGTGGTAGTTGAGATCTCCAAAAATAGTTTAAGAACTCAATTTAAGAAGACTACTCACGAATTGCCTCGTTCGGCTCGTTGAATGGACAACCAGGTTGGTCATGTTACCAATCAAATAAGATGTGAGTCCAAGATTAAACATCATGTACACCATAACAAATATCATCTCCCCTTGATTCACAGCATGTAAATCACCATAGCCAGTTGTAGTAAGCGTGGTTATAGACCAGTAGATGGAAGTCACATAACGGACAGACAATTTTTCTTCGTGAAAGTCCTCCCATACAGAACCAATCCATGTCTTTTTCGGATCTTTATAATGTGAAGCAAGGCGATAGTAGAAGCAGCCAGCCATGTGGACAACAAAAAGAGTGACCTGCAAGAACATTAAAAGCAAAGCTAGATTGTTTTAATGGTAAAAAGAGAAATCTTTTCGCGAAATATTTAGCGCAAATATATACTCACACATATAAGCTTGGAGCATCGAACCCAAAAGTAGCTGAAATCCCTATGTTTTTCCAGTCTACCAAGGCACAACAGATATACAATAGCCATCAGCAACAACAAATTATTACTACATGCAACAAAAATTGGTGGAACATTTAAAGGATAAGCGAAATCAACCTTGAGAAAAAACGACTAACTCTGCGAAGCCGCCATAGACGAAGCATGCTGACATATCCATAGGACTGTAAATTATCAGGTAATATAAGCCTGATAACTTCAGATGGGACAGAGGAGATGACATCCAAGATGAACCAGGAAAATAGGTACCTCTTGGCAATCTTGGATTGATCATCGATAAGGAGATATGAAGATTTATCAAGATATGCAACAAAAAAAGTCAAAACAATGTCAATAGCAAAAAGTCCATTGACAATGTTATCAGCTACAGAGAGACCGAAGGGTGGTTTGTCAAGAAATCCAAACTCAAACGGAGACACCCAGGTCGTATAGAACACCAAAAACACCAGAAATGTCTCCCACATTCTACAGCCGACAATCCAGAATTAAAAAAGGTAATTTGAGAAAAGAGAAGAGAAGAAGAAGAAGAAGAAGAAGAAGACGAAGAAAACCTGTAATTAGGGTCATAAGGAGAAACAATCCATGGACGGAGTTTGAGGCGGCGAGTGCTGTTAGAGGCGCCGAGAGAGGGCAGAACTTCTCCGGTGAGACTAAAACTGCTTCCATCGTCTAACGAGTATTGCTCTACGCGTCTGTCTTCGACCCTCATATTTTGCGTCTTCGTTTATTTTAAGACGTCGCTGTCTCCTGAGGTTATTAAGATTTCAGATGAATGGAGCTTCTCTCTATAGAGATCGGTCGTAAGGTAAAGCCCTCAACTTATTAAACTTTGAGAAAACCAGAGCTTCGCTCTATCTCTATACCTATATCTATCTATAAAGCCGTTACCAATATTATACATACCAAACATAAAAGGGACAAGAGGAGAGAAAAAGATTTGATGAAGAAAAGCTGTTCTCTCTATCTCTATTTGCTGCACCCTTCCTTCCGTTTCAGTGGCAGAAGCAGAACGGAAGCCGCTTCCCTCTCTTCGTCTCTCCTAAAGTTTCGTGTTGTTCAATTACCATTGTGCTCTCGCTTCTTGCCCTTACTTTCATGCAGCACCTACCACACTACGTAAGTAAGATACATTCATATTGTACGGACCATCTGTTTTCTGTTGGAGAAATTAAAAATTTTAGTTCAGAAAGAAAAGAAAACCATATATAAACAATCAAATTCTGTTTCTTGTAAAAAAGAGTCAAAAAAAAAACCGAAAATGAAGTCAATGGTAGGAAGAAACAAATGGTATGGTACATTGGTACAACTTAGCAGGATCTCTAATTGCTTATTTTTGGAAATATATGACTCATTTTCTTGGTCAAAATCAAAAACCGAGAAAAACTCCTCCAACTAAATTACACTTGTTATGGGATATCTGATGTAACTCTCAAAATAAGATAGCAAATGAAATCATCTGTTTTATAATTGTTGTGCCAATGCAGTTTTATTGTATCTGATCTATATATTTTTATGGGTCCTATATAAATATATGGACCAGATACAATAGAACAGCACTGACACAACAATTATAAAACAGGTGATCTGTTCTCATAAAATAGACGCTCGGCTCGGCAAGTAGCTGCAAAATTAGAATTCTAATCTTCTGTTCAGTTTTATTATGTCTTATTCTATTTCATAAAATTTTAATTATTTATTTTACAAGTTTTATGCAAATTTTATACAAAACTTATATAAATAAATGAATAAGATTTATTAGATACAATAAAATATTATAATATTAAAAAATATATATAGTCTCAGAAATCATTGTTTTCTTTTTCCTACCTCACCTTTTGCTGCGCAGGATAGGACGCTTGGCAACTTCCCTTCAAAATCATTGTTTTCTTTTTCCTACCTCTCCCTTTCCCTTTCACTTTTACCCATCAATTTTATTGTAGTTTTCGCCAATCTTTTGTCGCTCTCAAATCATGTCTGATCCACCAATTCGTTAACCTTTTTTAAAGTAAATATTATTTGGCCCAATTATCCTTCCAAGAATTTCGGAAGAGAACATTTGACAAGTAAATTGACTCCTTGAAAGAAAATGAATGTGTCAGACCCCGCTTCAAGCTTCCAGTATAACCGAAATAGCTATGGAGTCAGCATCACTACGATTTTCAGTAGTTATCATTGACATTGACTCCAAAAAAAAAAACTGTTGTAAGTTATAAACGTATAGGTTTGTATATCTTTTAGAAAAGATTGATTTAAAGTAAAAAATGAAACCTTTGCTTAAAGATAAAATTTAAAAAGTAGTAGAAGTTATTTGGTAAAAATAAGATTTTATCTATTAAGATAAAGTTATTATCTAGTTAAATTTTAAATTTTTAAATTTAATTTATTTACGTAATCTTTATCTTAATATTAGCTAAGTTTATTATTTCATTATCTATATATTTAGGTCTTCGTATCAATGTAAAGTACACAAATAAATAAAATTATCTTTTGCATTATCTTTTTTTCTATTCTACTTTATTTTAGTTAGTTTCTCGTTATAAAATCTAGCAATATATATAAGTCTTAACAATTAGGGATCGATACTTCAATGCAGAGTACTGGACAACCTAAACCCCCTACTCACCTCTAGCTGCATGGAAGGACATATCAGTTACTGAGGAAACTAAGTACAAACTCAAGCATTACGATGGAGTTATGGATGGGTGACTCACTCCACCTGTGGATCTACTTAAGGCTGGAGCATCAGTTTGGTTTTTGATACTGGTTGGTTTTTTCTTCAACCCAGGGCCAGCTTTTCCACTAGTGCAAACATGTGCCGTGGAGTAAAAAGGGACTGGAAATAATAATGCTTATAAAGGATGAAACATTTATTTTTAAATCCGTCAATGAAGCATGCCTTAATCAGATTTTCTAACAAGGATCTTGGCATGTTAGGGTATGTTCGTATAGAAATGGAGGCCTCGAGTTGAACTTGATAAAGGTAACACAAGCAACATTCCAATTTGGAATACTTTTCGAAGTGTGCCCCTAGAATTTTGGGCTATTGAAGGCCTTAGCTTTCTAGCAAGCTCCGAAAGTAAACCAATTAGCATGGACACTCAAACAACATGTATTGAAATAATTTGATATGAAAAAATAAGTGTGGAAGTGTTGGGATTTAAGTGTGAGTAAGAATCCTACATTGAAAATAGATGAAATTAGTATGCATATAAGTAGAAAAGATTTATAAACCTAATGCCTTAAGGTTTGGGTTAGACTGTGGTGTCAAACTCACGAGTATGTTTCCTCACTAGGTTTATAATAATAATCTCCCAAGAAAGTAGACTCTCCACGGCGAACAAGTAGTATCACAGTTGTTAGTTCGATAAGAGATGAGTATGGAGACGATAGTTAGATCCCATGGTTGTCATCCCTACATAGAAAAGCAAAGAGACTCCTAGTAGGCCCAAATCAATAGAGTAAGAAGGCTCTTAATGACGCCATATATTTGAACTACTAAGAAAAAGGTTTTTGTTCAAGGGAGAATCCAAACCTAATGTAAAAGTTCACACTTAAGGAAAGATTGTTGAAATTTTAAGTATGAAGGAGAATCTCACATTGGAAAATTATGAAATTAATGAAGGACATATAAGTGAAAATCATCTATAAACTTAATGTCTTGAGACTTTGGATTGGAGTATGATGTCAAGCCCACGAATATGTTCCTTTACGAGGCTCATGATAATGATCTCCTAAGAAAGTGAGCTCTTCAGCGCCAACATGAAGTCAAAAAGAATGTTAACGTGCCAGAGACTATCCCTATCATGAAGCTAGGAGAGGATACTAAACTAGTAAGAATGGAAATATCCGTCTCCTATCTGTGGAAACTAAAATAATTCAACAGGATATGGAAGACAACAAGGAAAACATTCAGCACAGGAAGAGACACTAAGTTAAAGAGGCTAGATAAACCTCCTAACATTAACACTTTGAGGACAATGTTTTCCCAAACCACTTATAGATTGAATATTGAAGATTTGCTCTTACAATCTAACTAGAGCTCCCTTAGATTCTTTAATGGCCTCATAAAAAGAGAGGGATTTTAGGAGTTGGTTTGCAAAAACTGGACTCAAGAAGTTATATGATACAAAGCATATTAACTTATGAGGAAGCTTCAAAATGTGAAATCTTTAATTAAGGAATAACAGTATTATTGATGCTAAGCACAACTTGAGGATTGCATAAGAAAATTGCTTAATAAAGGAAGATCAATATAGGGGTTATTTACCATGTTAGAGAAGATATTGTATGAATATTTCCTCTTCACCTATAAAAGAAAGATATTGAATGCTCAAGTGAAACTTAGAAAGTAGTTATCTATTAATAATTGTTTGGTAGAAATACTATATGCTCTCTCTCCCCCTTATCTCTTTATTATGATAGTTTTATGGTTTTCATTGATCATATTAGTATAGGCAAATCATTTATTTGAATTTTAAATGGGAAAAAGATTATACATACACAATTCATCCCTATTGTGTGCCATCTAATAAACCAATAATTTCCTAAGTATTATAACAAAGCATTTGATACATAAGAATATAATAGAAGTGCTAATTGCTCTACATTTAGAAAATTATCAAAAATCTGTTTAAGAATTTAAAATTATCAGTTAGTACCTCAAACTTTTGCAATATTATCATGTTAGCCCCCACCCTCAACTCATTTGTTGTCCCAAAGCAAAAACGAGACATATCAACTTACCCCATCCTACCATTAATAGTAGAATTAAGACTGAAATTGTGAAAATAAGAGACTTCTTGAGTTAGTTTTACTTCCAATATAATGCCTTCATATAGCAATATCTATTTCAAACCATTGTAAGAAGTGCTCTAACTACTCAAAAAATTAAAAACCATTGGAATTATCATAAATTGATATGAACACACCAACTATAAATACATGCCATCATAAAATGATAGGATCGAACTTCAAATATCTTCATTGAAGAGTTTAAATAAATAAAAAGCTAACATGATACATTCTTTAAAACAATTTAGATGAAAATTATTTAAAAAATGAACTCTTGCTGTCACACCTTATGTGTTTATTTTTAATTTCAGTTTACAATTAAGCATCGTCTTACTATAGAATTGATATGCCCACATCTTAAAACGCATGTAGCCACTGACATCTTTGTGTAAGTATTCATCTCCAAATGTTTTCTAACATATAAGTGAATCACAAGTTATAATAAATTAAGGCTTGATAAATAAGAATTAAAAGTTACATTGCTTTAAGTAATACAGAATCAAAAGAAACAAATCACACATAAACAAATAGTGTAACCATAAAGATTGTTATTGAAAATGACAAGGAAAATCGATTATCACATTCAATGCATAAATCAAACAAACTCTAAAACAAGTCGAGAATAGTAAAGGAGCAAACATTGCTAACCAAATCCTTCAAATGGACTATAGAACTTAAACGATTCAAGAATAGCAAAAGGACAAACTTTGATAATCAAACCACCAAACTCATCATCACCTTTATTTAACTTATTATTCTACGAATCAACATTTCAAGAGGATTTGAATAGGCAAATTATACAAATTACCTTTGAACTTTTCTAAAAAGTCTAAGTTAGTCCTTACCATTATTTGTCGTAATACGTTATACCTTACCATTTCTAGAATAATACTGATAATACCCAAAATACTAAAAAAAATTAAATTTATGATAATTTATAATTTATAAATCATCTATTTAGTCTATGTAATGTTAACTTGGCAATGTTGACCAACTAACATTGATGGTAGAAAGAAACATGACAATAAGTTAAAAATTTGGAAGGGCTAAGTGGCAATGTAAAGAGAGATTTTGATACTTGGCCAACTGATGAAGGGGTGTTGTAGTTCCACGGTCATCTTTCAATATAATATGAACATCAACGATTTAATTTCCTTTCCTTTTTCTCAATTTCAGAATATAACCAACGATTTGATAACAACCGGCCGTTTGGGAAACAAGTATTAAACTGTTAATAGAAGAAAGAAACATTATCAGCTGTAGGGAAAGAGCTCCCCATTAGCGTTTAACATGAAATGGAAGTCAGATAGTTGGATTCTAGAGGATTATCACATGACCACAAAAGCAGTAAACACTATCCATTGGCCAGACTGACCATTCAGAACAAAATATCGGGTGAAAACATGATCATTTCCTGCTTCACACACTCGAAAGGCAAAATCGACGATCAAATTCAATACTACCGCAAAACTAAAATGCTCAAGGAATAGTCCGCTGATAGAGAGGTAGAGCGCCCAGAGCCTCACGTTCTGCCCTCTCCTTTTTCACCTGCAAAATCATGCAGGACTAATTGAGCAAAACTTTTGTCTCATACATCACAAAAAGTCATTCAGCATCGAACACTTCAAAAATATCCCAAACAAACATGTTAATTATTTTCTTTTTCTTTAGAAATCATCAACGGTAACTACCAACAACAAAACAGAAGGAACTCCAATTGCTTCATTTATATATGCATGTCGTCATTTTCTAACAATAGATGCATCAATTCCTACTGCTATCTTTTGCTAGAAGTCCACATATTGTTAAAAAAATGAAAGAAAAAGCAATATAAAAGCAAAGAAAATAAAGAGGAGAAAAAGTTAGAAAAAATATCAGGGTTTAGAAAAAATATCAGGGAGATTACGATCCAGCAACATGGTAAACAAGAGGCAGCACCAATTTCTTGGATAGAAATAATCAATTTAATCACTCTTCCTGTAGCTGGTAAATCCAAAAGTGTAAAATGTGTTCTCAAGTGAAGTAGTGGCTTTGTGCTTTAGAATATGGTATTGCAGGCACCTTATTCATATAGGTTAAAAAGTTAAATTTATCTCACAAATTAATCTATATTTTGAAATCACCCCTTGTTCGGTTGCACCATATATTCTTACCATCTGACATTAGACCAGGAAAAATCACTTTGCTTTTTTAATGCCAATAGAGGAAAACTAACATTATGTTTCACATTTCAATTCAAACAATGGAAAGGAAATTGAAAAACAAAAGTCTTAAAACATAATGAAACAATAACTCAACTGTCCCAAAATTGAGCAACATATAAAACTAGTTTTTGAGCCGATTGCTCAGCAATAGGCAAGCTATTTACCCCTTTATCAGAATTCAGGTGGAAAATGGTCAAGACTCTTGGTTCTAGTTTGATAACTAGGCAATTCAAAGTCCTTTACTCTTAAAGGAGGATCTTACATAACTTACAACTAGAATTCCACTTCAAGCTCAAGTTATGAAAGTGATTGAACAGGATGCGTGGTCTACAAACTTCAGGGGCTTTGATAGATTGCAGAATCATTTCCCTAATTATCATCCTAACTCAACAAGGAATGAAAAAGCAATCTGGACAATCAACAACAGTGGTGAATTCTTTAACACCTTTTGTTTAAAAGCTGTCAGACCTTAGAATCATGTCATTCGATGGTATAACATTGTATGGAAAGGATCCTTGATGCCCAAAGCTTCCGTTGTTACTAGACTAACTATTAGGAGGAGATTAAAAACCAAAGACAGAATAAGGTTATGCATTGATCAAATATGCACTTTATGCTGTATTGAACCTGAAACGATAAATCACTTATTTTTCTAGTGCAGTTACACTGCCACCATCTAGACCAGAATGCAGCATAACATGAAACTGATCTGCCCAGTTGTTGACTGGGATAACATACTGGTGTGGGCTAAGAATCAGCACAAAAGAATGGGGAAGGACCAAAAATGTCCTAGCCTAAGCCTGAACTGCTCAGTGTATACAATTTGGAGTGGAAAGCATCAAAGACTGTTTAGGAATTGCAAAAAAGAGAAATATGCTCTTGCTTACAAGACTTGCTACTGGATTAGAGAAATTCTTGTAGCTCACAAAGCAATAAATGGTCTGAGTAATTCTCTCAAAAGAAGATGGAATCTGGGATAATCTTTTCATCATATCTACTAGCAGCTTTCATTGATGATTGGTTGTAACAGTTTGATGTTTTTTCAACAACTTGTGTCTGGACAGCCCAGTATTAATACTTTGCTGATGCTCTTTATAGAGGAATTCAATGAATTCATTTCAATTTTAAGGAAAAAAAAAGTCAATTAAACCTTGGCAGATTGGTAATAGTGTATAACTCTAATATAGATAGGTAAATCAGGTTGCAAGGATGGCACCAAATATTTCATAGGGAATGACTTACAAGAGCCAGCATGTCTTGAAGGTAGTTCCTGAATGGCGTTTGCATTGCCTGCCAGAGGGGGAAAAAAAACAGTAGAAAAGGAACGCAAGCTCAAGTAAACAAACATTTTAACTATAAAGAAGCATTTCAAACGACCACAAAACTCAAAACATTGAGAAAAAAGTAAGTGCTGTCTCTGAACTTGTAGCCAAAAGTACAAGCCTCATGAAAAGACGAGAACATCGAAGAGTAGAACAGTTCCCTATGATACAAGTAAAAGAATAAAAAATGTTAAGATTTCTTAAACCTACAAAATATTTGTTTTTCCTATATTCAAATATCAGCATCTTAATTACCTATTTCGCTTTCAATTGACATTTAATAAATCATGCACAGCCAAAAAATTTGCACAAGGAAAAATCCCTAAACAACCAGAACTTTTGAGGGTAGGCAGAGAACATTTAAGATGTCTGCAAATCAACATGTACCTGAAGATTATCGGGAAGGTATTGGTGTTTCATAGAGAGATCCATGGCGCGTTTGAGTCGCTGGTTACGCGCGTCCACGATCTCCCTGGGAAGCCGATTGAGGACCTCCTTGATATCCAGATCGTAATATGGATCGTAGAGGTCGTCGTATCGGAGGCCTAATACCAAAATTCAAACGAAAAATGAATAAAAATATACATGAAAAGATGGGATTGAATTAGGGATTCGGAGACCAACCGAACTTGCGGAGGCGACTGGAAAGAGCTTTCATGTGCATTTTGGCGAACCAGTTCTTCCTCGGATCCAATAGCACTTCCAAGATCGAAGACATTTCTGGGGGACAAGCCAAGGCTTTCACTTTATTCAACTTCTGAGTTCTGACCGAGGGCTAGGTCTACTTGTTCGCACAATCGCACTTCGCCGTTGCCGGGAAGAATCCTTGTATTCAAAAATGAAATTGCCGCTTAGATCTTGACCATTTTAAGCCTTCCTTTGGATCTTAATTGCACAAGGGAAAGGAAAGGAAATATTAAAGGAAAAAAAGGAGAAAAGAATGGAAGAAAAATGTCATTTCCTTTCTCTTGTTTATTTTCTTAATTTATCAAAAGAGGGAATTAAATAGAAGAGAATTTTGCAAGACCTTTATGCTCTTGATTATAGAATTTGTTTATCTTTACTTTTTAGATTTACACCATGTTTGGAAAGCATGGAATTGAATTCAATTCACTTGTTTGGAACACTATTTGTAGCATGAATTCAACCCATGTGTGATTTGAATTTCATCTGGCTATGTAAATTCAATTCTCGCCAAAAAAACACGAGAATTGAAATCTGAGAGCAGTGGTTTCATTCTCAGCCCTATTCTCCTCTTCTCCCACAAACAGCCGACCTCTTCTCCCCTTCTCCCACCAACGGCCAACGCTCTTCTTCTCTTCTCCGACGCACCGCCGACCTCTTCTCCTCTTCTCCCACCAGCTGCCGACACTCTTCTCCTCTTCTCCCACCAACGGCCGACGCTCCTCCCACCATCGCCGACCTCTTCTCCCACCATCGCCGACGCACCAGCAGACGATCGCCTTCTCCGACGCACCAGCAGCCTCCCTTTCGTCCACACAACACCTCCTCTGCCTCCTTTTCCTATCTGTCACTTTTATCTGGTATTATTCGTTGCTTCAACTGTTGTATTATTGATTCTGGTGGTGCTTGAGACGTGGGTATTGTGTGCTGTTCACGTTAAAATTGCAGCAATCAAGAAGTTGACTGTCAATTATCATCATTAATTCCCTTTGCCAAGTAGAGGTCTAGCATTTTTTACATCAAGTTCTCATGTTCCAAAACGAACCAAAGAAGCTAGTGTTTATATGTTGTAATATGCAAAGTTTTTAACTGACAAGCTCTAGATTGAAAGTTTGTAATGTCGTATAGAAAGGACATTTTGGTTCGGAATAACATTGTTGGGTGGAAATGGTGGACATCCCCAAGGTTTTAGTTACTTTATGGCATTCCGCTAGTGAACAAGGTGTGTAGCCAGTGGATCTTTTATCCTTTTCCAAATGCGTGTGAAAACATTTTATGCTTATAAATATAGTAACTAACGTAGAACGTGAACAAGCAGGATAAAAGAAACTAAAATTGAAGTTCATGCTTACTGCTTGTCTAATGCACATTCTTTTTGTCGGGTTTCATTATGTTGATGTACAGTTTATTGTAAGAGGGGAAAGAGACTTGTTCTCCTTGTTGACTGACGCATTTAAAGGGATTAAACAAATTGGAGTGATTGGCTGGGGATCACAGGTAAAACCTTCGAACTCCTCTTTTATTCATCGCATTCCTTTTATCTTAAATTACAACTGATTAATAAGCCGAGAACTTGACTTTCTAGTGATTTCAAAGTAATTTGGACAATGTAAGTGTTATCTTTTGAGTACTTGTATTAACTGCAATAGAACTGATGAATGTTTTCATTTCTTGCTGTATTTTGGTATCTTGATATCGGTTGCAGTAGCATTTTTCTATTTGTGTTGTGACAATACATAAAATTTAAATGCAGGCAATATGAGAGGATTTGAAAGAAATGCTCTACTTGCTATGGTAGCTTATGCGGGTTATTTGGTTTGCTTGAGACGTATATATCAATATATACGTCGAGCTAATAGACAAGTAGTGCATCCAAACAGAGGTCATAGAGAAACTGTACGTCATGAATTACTAACCGCAATAGAGACACATTATAATGCACGTAGCATTTTACGCATGAGTTATGATGCATTTATTCGCTTATGTTCAATTTTTCGTGGGAGGGGGCTGTTAAGAGATAACCAATATAGTTTGGTTGAGGAACAAGTTGGAACATTTTTACATATTTTAAGTGGTAGAGCTAGCACTCGTTCACAAAGTTTCTTTTTCCGACGATCTACTGAAACTATTAGTCGTCACTTCCACCAAGTACTCAGAGCAATAGTTACCCTCGAGGATCAATTTTTGGTTCAACCAAATGGTTTGGTTGTCCCTCCTGAGATAATCAATAGTGGAGGGAGATTTTATCCATACTTTCAGGTATTTTATAAAAACAATTTATAGACAGATCATACTTTTTATTAATAAAAATTCTAATACATTTTATGGAATTTTTAGAATTGTATTGGTGCTCTTGATGGAACACATATCAAAGTAAAAGTTTCAAAGGAAAATATATCACGATACAGAGGAAGAAAGAGTTATCCTACAATGAATGTCTTGGTTGCATGCACTTTTGACTTGAAATTTACATATGTCTTACCTGGATGGGAAGGTTCAGCCTCAGATTCAAGAATATTAGATAATGCATTAGCTAGAGAAGATAAGCTCATTGTTCCTCAAGGTATCTTTTAGTTGCAGATTATTACATTCTATATTATATACAAAAAGTGTTATGGTCAATAAGCATCTGGTAAATGTTTTAACTTTTATGTATAGGTAAATTCTATTTAGTTGATGCTGGATATATGCTGAGGTCCGGATTTATTGCTCCTTATAGAAGTACTCGATATCATTTAAAAGAGTATTCTCGGCAAGCTCCAACTAATGCAAAAGAGTTATTCAACTTGAGACATGCTTCATTACGTAATGCAATTGAAAGGTCATTCGGTGTTTTGAAGTCCAGATTTCCCATTTTATCTGAGATATCAAGATATGATGTGAACACATTATCTGAAATTATGTTAGCTTGTTGTATTTTACATAATTTCTTGATACAATATGATCCGGATGAAGAACTTATTGCAAGAGTTGATAGAGAGCTTTTGAATAGTGATCATGAGGATGATAATGTCTTTGGAGGAATTGCTAGGAATGAAGATGGTAGAATAGGAGAAATAATAAGAAATACTATCGCTGCGCATATGTGGAATGATTACGTTTGTCAACATTGAATTGTTGAAATTTTTGTCATTACCACATTATGTAACTTTGTTTATGTGTTTTGTCTCTTTTTGTTACTGCCACTTGTAAAGATGATGGTTTGTCATTTGAATGTAATTATCGTTAACAATTTTATGCTTGTTTATGTTGTTGAGACAAATAAGAGTTAATAACAATATAAGATGGCTTGTGTTGGATTGTGTTTGGATAAAATAGGTGAAGATGAACGTAGAGGTGAATTATGATGAAAAAAAGGCTGATGGATATTTTAGGTGGAATTATGAAATGGATAGGTGCATGCTTCAAGTTCTTTTGGAGCAAAAAAATAAAGGCCAAAAGGAGGATAGAAATTTTAGTGCTGGTGCATATAGAGAGGTGATAAAAGAAGTTAGTGAAAAGTTTGGAGTTAAGATTAATCGGAGCAAAATTGTAAATCGGTTGAAAACTTTAAGGGAAGAAATGCATTTGGCAATATTTCTTGA
>JANZLX010000001.1:8488703-8504658 GCA_025531955.1 Erythroxylum orinocense
TTTTAAAAAAAATTACCAATTTCTTATTACTGCTTTATTATTATGATGCCATGGGGAGTTTAGTGGTGGTTGTCAGTGGTGGTCTCTTATCGTAGGATATATACCGGAATGACCTACGGGCGTCCCGGTGGATACTCTATGGTAAGGGGGCGCTACATTTGTACTCTTATCTATGGTTCAAAATTAATCCATAGGGATTGTCAGCCTTTATATAATATTATCTGTAAGGGAATTGGCTACTGGAACAATAAGTCACTATATCACACTAGGAGAGTCACATTGATCAAGTTTATTCTTACTATTAGTGGTTTCTATTGGTGTTCAAAATTGTCACTCCCTACCACCCTAATTAAATCTAATGAAAGAACGTTGAAAAATTTTCTTTATACAAGAAAGAGTGAAGATTTCTATAAAGATAAAGTTAGGTGATATGATGTCAACATATAAATGAGGAAGGACTTTAAATTACATTCATAAGGATTCAAAACAAAGTGTTATTAGGGAAAATGATATGAAAGCTCTTCAATGATAAAGAGTCTCTTTGGGTAAAGTGGATACCTGCACAATTCCTAAAAATTATCAACATTTAGAAAATTATCCCAAATGCTCCACCTCTTGGACAATAAGACTGATCCTTAAACTTAGGGATATATAGGTTAAGATACATAATGGATTTATCACCTCTTTTTGTCATTGCTATTGAATCTAATAAGCACCCTTTTTAGCATTCCAAATTTTGTCTCTTTAATGATACCCATGAGTAAAAATACAAGGGCGTTAATTATAATCAAAGATAACTCATGATGATGTCCTCCTCTATTTAGAGGTTTTAGTTTCATAAGTGGCTCTCTTCCTTCTTATAGAACTAACAAACAATTAGAGAAAAAAGTTCAAGGACATGTCAGTAGGCTCACTAACAAATTGTGTTAGGATATCTTCAAAGATAGCAAGTGGTAGGTGAAATGGGGAAATCTAGTTTGGTTTCTGCATCAACATCCTAGAGCCTCCTTCATTTTATGGTTAGCTGTTAGAAAGAGACTTTACACTAAAGACATAATCAAAATTTCTTAACCATTTAACACCATATATGTCCTTTACAATCATGAACTTGAAGTTCACGATCATCTCTTTTTTAGGTACCAATACTCATCATGAATTAATGGCTAAGATTCTTACTCAAATATCTAGTATAGAACTTCGACTCCTACCTCTTAACTATTTTGGTATTCCTATCTCTGCTTCAAAATTAATCCATAAGGATTGTCAGCCTTTATATAATATTATCTGTAAGGGAATTGTCTACTAGAACAATAAGTCACTATATCACACTAGGAGAGTCACATTGATCAAGTTTATTCTTACTATTATTGGTTTCTATTAGTGTTCAAAATTGTCACTCCCTACCATCCTATTTAAATCTAAGGAAAGAATGTTGAAAAAATTTCTTTATACAAGAAAGAGTGAAAATTTCTATAAAGTTAGGTGATATGATGTCTGCGCACACATAAATGAGGAAGGACTTTGAATTACATTCATAAGGATTCAAAACAAAGTGTTATTAGGGAAAATGATATGAAAGCTCTTCAATGACAAAGAGTCTCTTTGGGTAAAGTGGATACCTGCACAATTCCTAAAAATTATCGACTTTTAGAAAATTATCCGAAATGCTCCACCTCTTGGACAATAAGATAAATCCTTAAACTTAGGGATGATATTGGGCCCAATATATAGGTTAAGATACAGAATGGATTTATCACCTCTTTTTGTCATTGCTATCGAATCTAATAAGCACCTTTTGTAGCATTCCAAATTTTGTCTCTTTAATGATACCTATGAGTAAAAATATAAGGGCGTTAGTTATAATCAAAGATAACTCATGATGATGTCCTCCTCTATTTAAAGGTTTTAGCTTCATAATTGGCTCTCTTCCTTCTTATAGAACTAACAAACAATTAGAGAAAAAAGTTCAAGGATATGTCAGTCGGCTCACTAACAAATTGTGTTAGGATATCATCAAAGATAGCAAGTGGTAGGTGAAATAGGGAAATCTTGTTTGGTTTCCGCATAAACATCCTAAAGCCTCCTTCATTTTATGGTTAGCTATTAGATAGAGGCTTTACACTAAAGACATAATCAAAATTTCTTAACCATTTAACACCATATATGTCCTTTATAATCATGAACTTGAAATTCACGATCATCTCTTTTTTAGGTACCAATACTCATCATGAATTAATGGCTGAAATTCTTACTCAAATATCTATTATAGAACTTCGACTCCTACCTCTTAACTATCTTAGAATTCTTATCTCTGCTTCAAAATTAATCCATAGGAATTGTCAGCCTTTATATAATATTATCTGTAAGGGAATTGGCTACTGGAACAATAAGTCACTATATCATACTAGGAGAGTCACATTGATTAAGTTTGTATAATATTATTGGTTTCTATTGGTGTTCAAAATTGTCACTCCCTACCACCCTAATTAAATCTAACGAAAGAACGTTGAAAAAATTTCTTTATACAAGAAAGAGTGAAGATTTCTATAAAGATAAAATTAGGTGATATGATGTCTGCGCGCATATAAATGAGGAAGGACTTTGAATTACATTCATAAGGATTCAAAACAAAGTGTTATTAGGGAAAATGATATGAAAGCTCTTCAATGATAAAGTGTCTCTTTGGTTAAAGTGGATACCTGCACAATTCCTAAAAATTATCAACTTTTAGAAAATTATCCCAAATGCTCCACCTCTTGGACAATAAGACAGATCTTTAAACTTAAGGATGATATTGGGCTCAATATGTAGGTTAAGATACAGAATGGATTTATCACCTCTTTTTGCCATTGCTATGGAATCTAATAAGCACCCTTTTTAGCATTCCAAATTTTGTCTCTTTAATAATACCCATGAGTAAAAATACAAGGGCATTAGTTATAATCAAAGATAACTCATGATGATGTCCTCCTCTATTTAGAGGTTTTAACTTCATAATTGGCTCTCTTCCTTCTTATAGAACTAACAAACAATTAGAGAAAAAAAGTTCTAAGGACATGTCAGTAAGCTCACTAACAAATTGTGTTAGGATATCTTCAAAGATAGCAAGTGGTAGGTGAAATAGGGAAATCTAGTTTGGTTTCCGCATAAACATCCTAAAGCCTCCTTCATTTTATGGTTAGTTGTTAGAGTGAGACTTTACACTAAAGACATAATCAAAATTTCTTAACCATTTAACACCATATATGTCCTTTACGATCATGAACATTGGCACCTAAAAAAGAGATGATCGTGCTCATCTTCTCTGTAATGGTATTTAGTCCCTTCTTGATACAAGATATATGCATTTCCAATGAAAGAACATAAGTCACCTTGGCTACCAAAGTTTGTTATAGTAGTCAAAGTGACCTCAACATTTTTAAAATCCCCTTTACATATATTGTTTAAGTATTTTCAAAAAGTGATTTAATGGATACAACATCAGTCTTTTATTTCTATACTAGACAATAAAAGAGACAATCTTTGATAAAGGGATTCCAAATGTTGTTAGTCAAGCTATGGTTTTAAGATGGAACATTAGCACAGATCCTTGATCACTTAGAGACCCGTAAAATTTAGTTGATCCTTGGTTGCGATAGATAGGAACTACTAAAGTAGGTTTTTTTTTTCTACTTCCTAACGTGTTTTTGTCTTTGATATACTTAAATCTTGTTTAGTTCATTTATTTTCTAAAAACAAGCTTGTTTTTGGTCTTACGACTAAATAATAAACAAATTTTTTTCACATAGTTAAATTCTCACAAATTCAAATAAACACAAATTGTTGTTGGCTTATAAAATCCACACCATTTAATGGATGAAAATGGAGCATATATATTGAAGAGAATACATATTAAAAATAGTTGGTTTTATATCCATGAAAGAATACTTCCAGTTAAAAATATATAAAAGCCCAAAATGAGAAGGCGTTGAGATGACGCGACGCCGTCCCGATTTTGATCCACTTTACTGCTAAGATCTGACGGTTAAGGCAATTGCGTCATCTTTAAGCTGGGTGAGAAGTTTGAAACCTACGGGGCTCTAATTTCCTGTCACACACTTCCTCATTCACCTAACTGGATCCCTGCCTCAAGCCGTTGGATATACTCAGATTTTGTATGACGTCGGGGCAGATTCAAATGCAAAAGAAGGAATAGAAAATAAGGAGAAGAGGCAGAAACGGCCGCTTAGGGTCTAATCTATCCAACCCTTTATAAAACCTCCTTGCGGACCTCCTTCGTTTGCTGAAAGCGCATACACTATCTCAAAACTCGAGATTCAAAATTTGGAATTCGCAAGCTTTCGGATAAAATGGTTCGCCGCCCTTCCTCCTTTTGATTTCATTATTCTCCTAGTCCGTAGTCTCGATCTGCGTTTGTAAAAAGAAAAAACGCTTGATTACGTATTTTTGTTATCGATTTAGGTAGTGGTTTAATTGGTGTTTGGTTGCAGGCTTTGCCCAATCAGCAGACTGTTGACTATCCAAGCTTCAAGCTTGTGATTGTCGGCGACGGCGGTACAGGTAATTTCTTTGTTTTTTATTTTCTATTCCTCTTCTCGTTAGCGAATGTTCCAAGCGGTTGTTTCGCTAGGATTGTATTTGAATTTACTTCAACGATCTGGCCTTTTGTTTCTTCTGGTTTTTGGTCTTCGATTTGATGATTCCCGTCTGGTGCTTGACATTTCATTTTGATCCATGCAGGGAAAACAACATTTGTGAAAAGGCATCTTACCGGCGAGTTCGAGAAGAAATATGAGCGTAAGTTGCAACTGTTACTTTGTTTATTTATTTATTTTGGCGTCTTTGCAAAACTCGAGAATTGCATTTTTGTAAGATTGTCGGAGGCCGTCTTGTCTGTAAACTGTATTTTCTTGTGTGTTAACTGCAGCTACTATCGGTGTGGAAGTTCACCCCTTGGACTTCTTCACTAATTGCGGGAAGATTCGATTCTACTGCTGGGACACTGCTGGACAAGAGAAGTTTGGTGGTCTTCGAGATGGATATTAGTGAGTTTGGTGGCTTGTTGTCTTTCGTCCATCAGTCATTTGAAGGCCTTATTGTGTGCACCGTGTTTTGATTTTTTTCCTTGTTATTTGCTAATAAAAAAAACTCCAATTTTAAAAGCCTAGTTTATGATGGCAAGTTTGGTCTTGGAGTTGCAAATTGTGGTATGACTAGACTGATGTACATGAAATTGGTACCTGTGCAGCATTCATGGGCAGTGTGCCATCATCATGTTTGATGTTACTGCTCGTCTGACATATAAGAACGTGCCTACGTGGCATCGGGATCTTTGCAGGTTCCTTTTCGTTCTTTTAACAATGCGTTCTATCTCTATTTTCACTTGTATTAAATACCTTGCGTTGTTTTGGGTAGAGTCTGCGAAAACATTCCTATTGTTCTTTGTGGAAACAAGGTAGATGTGAAGAATAGGCAGGTGAAGGCGAAGCAGGTCACTTTCCACCGCAAGAAGAACTTGCAGTACTATGAGATATCTGCAAAGAGCAATTACAACTTCGAAAAGCCTTTTCTCTACCTCGCAAGAAAACTCGCGGGGTGAGTAACAGTGTTTCCTAAGAAGCATATTTTGTCCTTTATTTTCTGAAGTGTGATCGTCTAATTTTATAACTGCTCTTACGAATGTAGGGATCCTAACTTGCACTTTGTGGAGTCTCCAGCTTTGGCTCCTCCTGAAGTGCAGATTGATTTGGTAGCACAGCAACAGTAAGTTTTTAGTAACACAATTTTCCGTTTTCTTCGCTGTTCAGTACTCAAACATTCATACTCATAACCCTTCCCCTTACCCCTCTTTCTATTGCTTATGTAATGCATGTGACAACTATTATTCTGTTGATTGTACTATACTCCATTATCTTTGTATGTAAGCAATTTTTCGTCTCCTAAGAATTCCTCTTTCTCTGTGGTCAAATTACTGTCTGCTTGAGTTCTTGGAATTTGAGTTGCTTCCTTATATTGCAATAAAAAATTTCTATGACTTGTTTCTTAACATTCTTGTTATGATAATGGTGATTTAACAGGCACGAGGCAGAACTTGCCGTAGCGGCTGCTCAGCCTCTTCCAGATGACGATGATGATACATTTGAGTAAAAGAGTAGCTGGATATTAATTAATGGGAACAAAAGGCTTGCTTGTATTGTCTTTTAACATTGCATGACAATGGAATTTTCTGGGTCATTTTGATCAGATTTGTTTTGCATCATGGTTTTGTGGGGGGGCTTTTTAGCGTTCTTGTTCTCTCCTATATTTAAAGTTTTATATCATCACTCCTTGTAGGATCTTCTTGCCATCGTATCTTAATTTACGGATTATGATTTCATATCAATTTTGGCGTATGTTGTTCTGATAGTTCATGAAGTTTCCAACTTGTACAATGGAAATTCAGGACAATGTCTATACAAATATATTTCTGTTCACCTTGTTTCTCACCTTTATTTGTCTCGCTCATGCTCTAAGACGAGTTCGAAACCTCTAAACCTTTTTTCTTCTGAAAGTTGTATTCAAGTCATATCAAAGTTGTATTCAAGTCATATCAAATTTGTTTTCTCACGTAAACAAATTCTTCTCATTCTCTTAGGTCTTCGAAACTTGTCTTATTTAGCCTAAACTTTTAATACATAGAACATCCCTCCTAATTTTTTAGCATATATATATTCTCTTATCTAGCTTAATGTTTTCTCGTAATGCCTTGTATGTACTTGTTTTATTTTCTGTTTGTGTATTTATTTTCATATTTATCTTTTATTTTTACTTGTTACCTTATTCTATATTTATTTTTTGTACATATTTTATTTTATTTTGAATAAAATCAACATTAGCCCAAAAAATAAACAAAGGCAGGGAAGACAAAGAAAACTAACCCAAGCCAACAGACTTATCCCGTACACCCAGAATCTAATGGCCTTTCTCCCTTAACAATAACAGAAGCTGAACAATTTGAATTTAAAATGGAGATTAAACAAGAAGGACGATCAGTCCAATAATGTGGGTTTGCATGTGATAAGGTTACCCTAGCTAAAGCATGAGCCGTCTTATTGGCAATCCTACGCGTCCATTGAAAGGACAAGTAAAGGAAATGTTGCTTGAATGATAAACAATCAAGGGTCAAAATTTTAATCTCAAATGGATTTGGCGAAGGAGCTAATATTGATTGGATAACTGCCAAACAATCCGACTCCACAATGACCTTGGCAAGCTGTTGGTCTTTTAGCCAAGAAAGAGCTTCCTTTATAGACATAATTTCGGCAAGAACTGGGTCAAACAGGGCAGGAAAAAAACCTGAAATAACAGTCACAAACCTATCTCGCGCGTCCCTAAGAACCGCAGCAAAGTCTTCCCTTTGAATATCCTCTGGAGAAACAACGAATTCGCTGCCTTCTTTCTCCCGAATAGAGAACCTTTGCAACCCTGAATCCATGAAGCTAAAACGAAAATCTAAGAGAAACCAACGTAGAAATAATACCTAGATCTCACCTTGCACATAAACGGCAAGACCAACACTTGCACTCGTAGGAAGAGAGAGAGAGGTAAGACCTGATGTAGCCCTTACATATTTTATTTTTTTTTGTACATATGTTATTTTTATTTTATTATCATTTCTTGTATATCTTTTTATTTTGATTATTAATTTAACATTTTTTTTATAGATCTATCGAAACAGCGTCTCTATCAATTAAAAATATGATTGTGTATTATTGGATTGACTAGTCTGTATATTTGCAAGACTCTTACTAGGTGTTAGCATAATATTAAGAATTTATTTGACCCTTTTACAAAGAAATCATGAACCTAGAATGTACAAACTTCAAATTCTGCGATAGCTTATGATTTTCAATTGTAATGCATGAAACAAGTGAATTATGTTCTTTTTTTCATTTTTCGTTTAATTTTTGCTCTTTAACTTACTTAAAAGGTTGGATAGTTTTTTGAAATAATTTCTTCATCTTTAATGTCATTTTTAGTAGGTAAAAGTTGGAGTTTTTACTTTTACCTATTTAAAAACGAGAACCTTAGGACTTCTTAATAATGGATTGACGCCACCTTTGATACTTTTACCAATACAATAATGTTGTCTTAAAAATACATTGTTTAAGAAGAGTCATATCTTTTTTTTTTTAATATAAAAGCAATAAAAAATGACAAAATGGAAAAATAATGGCAAGTCCTCTAGGGAACCTTAATTTGCAAGTCATGGAAGAAGATAGAACAACCAAAAAGGTTAAACATCGAGACCCAAGTGTTGCCTCTTATGGATACAAGGATTGTTTGATGGCTGGTGCTGTGTTAGAATCGACCATGGAAGATGTTATAGCAGTCAAAAAGATTACAGTGGGAGAGGGTGATGTTCTGATTGATAAAACGGGTAATATTTCTAAAGTTACTCTTTTCATGGCACTCACAAACAAGATTAATAGAAATCTGAACAATGTTGTGATTGTTCGTCTTTTTAGGAGGGACATTGGCTACAAGTTGCTTTATTCTAGGCTTGGTGCAATTTGGAACTTAAGTGAGGCTAAAACTCTAGATGTTGGTAGGGTTTTTCTGATCCAGTTCAATAACGAGGTGGATTACAATCATGCTATTTTAGGAGGTTCCTGGGTTATTATGGGTAGGTATCTACTTGTCCAGCCTTGGACCCCTAATTTTAGAGTGAAGAACCCTTATACAGGAAAAACTATAGTTTGGATTCGTCTTCCAGAAGTCCCTTTGCAGTATTACCTGAGGATGTGATAAAAGTCATTTCGGCAGTGGTAGATCCTGTTCTTAAAATTGACTTCAATACAAGTGATTTTGAAAGAGCAAGGTTCGCAAGGGTGGCAATCTCAGTTGACCTTATAGAACTTCTTGTATCGAAGTTTGAGATTGATGGTGAAGTTCAATTAGTTGAATATGAAAATCTTCCTGAAGTTTGTTCCTCATGTGGTAGATATAGTCCTTTCGATACTCATTGCTCCCTTAAGGAATTGCCAGATATTAAGAATGATTCTCTGGTGACGAACTCAAAGGCAGGGATAGACGATTTCGGTATGTGGATGGTGGTTGAGAAGCGGAAGAGGAAACCTAGTAATCAGGGCGAAAATCAGTGTTTAAAGGATCAAGATGAAAATCAGGGATCCAGATATTCAGTTTTAGCTGCAAAGGATGTCGAGATTCCAGGAGGTAATAAGGAATCTGTTTAGGGTAATAAGGATCAAAGAACAAAGGATATATATATGTTCATATATATATATATGATTATGAACATATATGTATATATATATATACATGTTCATATATATATGAACATGTATTGTGAATTAGGATTTTTAACTATGTTTAATGGTATGTCCTTGTATAGGCACATATATCCTAGACTTCGAGAAAGTCCCGGAGTAAAAAAAATTTCCGCACTGCTTGTATATGATACATGCACCAAGATTTTCGTACATATGAAGGGCATTAGAAGTTTCTTGTAATGCCATTTGGTTTGTCCAATGCACCATCTTCCTTTCAAAACATGATGAATTCGGTTTTTAAACCTTTATTACAAAAATGTGTTCTTTTTCCTTTGATGATATCCTTGTGTACAGTAGGAGTTGGTTAGACCACCTTGCCCATTTGAAACATACGTTGGATCTATTGAGGCAATATGATCTTCACACAAAATTCTCCAAATGTGAGTTTAGCAAAACCTCTCTCTCGTGCTGAGGCCATATCATATCAAACCAGGGGGTTTCTATTGACCCTAAGAAAATTTAAGCAATTGAGCAGTAGCCTGTACCAAATACAGTCAAGAAGCTACAAGGATTCCTTAGAATTGCGGGTTAATACCATCGGTTTGTCCCAAATTTTGTTAGTATGCACCTCTTACCCAACTTCTACGAAAGGACGTGTTCATTTGGTCTAATAATATCGAACAAGCCTTTCAAGCATTAAAGAAAGCTTTGACAGTAACTCGAGTCCTCCGCTGGCCAAACTTCATTAAGCCATTTGTCTTCCAAGCCAACGTGTCAAGGGCTAGAGTGGGAGTGGTTCTCCTCCAAGATGGTCACCCAATAGCTTACTCTAGTAAGCAACTCAGACTTAGGCTACAAGCAACTTCTACTTACATTCACGAGATGCACGCTATAGTTAAAGCTGTTAAGAAATGACAACAATACCTCCTAGGATCACGGTTTGTGATCCATACTGATCACCAAAGTTTGCGGGCCTTGATAAAGCAAACCATATAAACCCCTGAGCAGCGTTCGTTGTCAAAATTATTGGGCTATGATTTTGACATATCTTATAAGGCAAAGATCAAAAATGATCCTACCGATGCCCTATCTAAGCTTCCAGAAGCCTTCTTTAGTGCTTTGTTTGCTTTCACTAAACCAATACTAGCTATCTTAGCAGCCCTCAAGGACTTCTTCCAGCACAATACAGTAGCGACCTTGTTTTACTCTACTATTTAGGACATACCATAGGCTTTTCTGAATTATTCAACCAAGGATAGCTTACGGTTCTTCTGCAACTGCGTTTATGTTCCTAGTGAATCAGCCCTATAAGTTTAGTCATGATGGTGACAAACAAAGTCACCCCCGTGACATGTTTTTCCTTTAATTCATCTACTTATTATGTGGCATCTACAGGTTGACGGCTCTAAAATGAGACTACAAATAGAAAGAAGAGAGGAGGGTGGCGGCACATTGTAACATTCTATCATTCCACATTCGAAGAGAGGAGGGTGGCAACACATTGTAACATTCTATCATTCCACATTCTACACATCCTAGACTCATTTGGGGAACAAAAACAGAGAGAAAGAAAGAAGGTTGAGAAAAGAGGAGAGAAAGGAGAGATTATTCAGGTGAGGTGAAGAAGAAGAATAGTATAATGGTGGAAATAGCTTGAGCATTCGATCATCTGGGTGAGAACTAAGTGAGAGCCAATGTAGAGAACTTGAGAGTGCAAGAGACCACTATAAGTCCTTCATTCGATCTTTGTTTGCTTG
Organism: Erythroxylum orinocense; assembly: GCA_025531955.1. Classification (NCBI taxonomy): domain Eukaryota; kingdom Viridiplantae; phylum Streptophyta; class Magnoliopsida; order Malpighiales; family Erythroxylaceae; genus Erythroxylum; species Erythroxylum orinocense. The sequence continues at coordinate 8,499,733 of JANZLX010000001.1, forward strand.
TTTAGTTCTTTATTTGTTGCATTATTTCTTTGTGTTTTACTTTTCTGTTGTTTATTGAACTTATTATGTTGTTAGCTTAACCAACTAATACTCAGTTATCTTTTGATAGTTTATTTCGGTTATTTACTTAGTTTATTGCTTAAATACTTCTCTTATACTGATAAAGATGGGATTGAAGTATTTGAATATGATGAATCTTATTATTTCTATGATTGGTTGATTTCTTTTTCTTAAGGATTAATGTAGCTATTATAGTCAAATATGCATGATTGAGGAATTGTGTTGTCTTATGTTTGCTATAGTTTCTAAGCTGAATGGATATAATAGCATGACTAAACTTTGCATCATTTGGGTATTAATTGAAGGATCGAGAAAAGAAGTTTAATATGGAACGGGAAACTATAGATGCTTAATTTAAGAACTAGAAATATATTAATTTAAGTGGTAATTAGTAATCGGGTTTCCATAATTAATTCGAATGATAACTAGTTGAATACAAAAGTTTTAGACTTAGTTTATTATTCAAGTTGATCTTAGAACCTAACTGCTAATTTTAGTAAGATGACTACCTAATCATTTTCCCTTACTCATGCATAGAAGATAAAATAAGTGAAATTAATTCTCAAGAGTTTCCCAATTTGATTAATCTATTCGTTTTTGCCTCAAGTTAAATTAGTCTACTTAGTTTAATTTTGTGATTTTCTTTAAAGCCTTCACTCAACAAATCAGGATAGAATGTTTAAGGTTACATCTGTTTTTATTTTGTTCAAGGTTAATTTGAGTGGATCAATTTTACCTTCGTGGGAGACAACCATATGTAATCAACTACAACTACCTCGTATACTTGCGAGTAGGATAGCCTAGGTATTTTTAGAGCTTAATTTGGTCACAACAAATTCTAAATGATAATCAATATGGGCTTAATTAAAGTATTTACTCTGAATTATTAGAAATTATACCTAATTATAATCCTAACTCTAATAAATAGTTTTCAATTTTATGATTGGGCTAATCTTCTTGATATTTCTCTAAAAAAAGTTCATGCAAATAACTACTTAATCTAGTGATCAAAAAGTCTATTGACATAAACTGGTCTGATATAAGCAGACATTCCTAAAGTTTTCATTCATTTTCTGAGCTATTATTAGACAAAGGCTTACCACGATGGATAGATTATTTCACAAATCTAACATAAACAAATGTTGCACACTATTGAAATAAGAACATGAGTGCTTTAACCATATGTTGTTTCATTACGAATTCTCCTCTTACACATAGGAGAAGATTCAAAAGCTTTATAACGTAAATTTTCTAAGGCTTATTGACCTAATATCATCTTTTAGATCAATCAAAGGCAATAATGATGCAAAGGTGATTCCCTTGTATTTAAAATATCTTTGGGAAAACTTTTTATGAGATATAGAGGGATTGAAAGCACATATTGTTTTAAGGAAATTTTACTTAAAAACAACAAATCCTAGCTAAACTAAAATGCTTGATAAGAAAGAATTGATAGCTCACCAACTTCTTCTTTAGAGTAGTAATATAATAGTGATAAAAATGGGGGTATTTCCATACTTTAACCATGTTTAATAATTTGAGAGGTTATATTGGAGAGGAAATTTTATACCTCTAACTTCTAATAAGTTGATAAGTTCTAAGAGATAGAACTGGATTAACACTTGACACTAAAGTTAGGTGCACAAAAGGAACACCAGGGCATGCAATCATCTTTATTTCTCATATATGGAGAGGCAAATCTAGGAATCAAATTACAAGTTTCTTTCCTTGACTATATACCTTTCATCCAAAATTTCCATGTATCTCCTTGTCTAACTTATTATTCTGATCTTTTTTTAATTAAAAAACTCCAAGGGAGTCGTAATAAATACATAAGTCTAGAGATCTAATTGACTCTATTGAAGAAGATTTTGGTATTTTATGAATTGCTAAGGCATAACCACAATCTTTCCTAAGGTCTTAGCCTCTCATAACTTGGGGTTTCCTGCATGAAGGACAAATAATTTCTACTAGAACTAGCTTCCTCCTGCCATCTGTTATTAAATCATTAGCTTCCACTGGTATGTTTCAAAATAGTTATGAATACTTTACTATAAAGTTCAATTCTAAGGCTTTAAAGGACTCCTATTCTTTAGTTGGCAAGGATGAGTATTTGGAGTTTTTATCTTATTCAAGCTCTCAATTTAGATAACACCTGGTCACTTAAGCTCTATAATAGTAACTTTTGCAAACTTTTTAAGAAGGATAAGAAGGAATATCTACATGCCATATAAAGCTAACTAAATAGAATAAAAACATTATCTTGGAATATCCTAATTCTTCCACACCGTAAACCCTAAACACCCTAGCACAATGAGACATATTCAAAACTAGGAGCCAAGTTAAGATGGAAACTAGTAATTATTAAAAAAAATTCACAAGCTGTTAACATGATTTGGCAAGATAGGAACACTAAATCTAATTATTTCTAACCTCCTTTATCTATAGTAAATAAAATTATTTGGAAAACTAAACCGTATTCTAAAAAAGCCTATACCCTAACATACACATTAATAATAAACTAATATTCCCCAATAAACTAAATATAAGACTATATTTATTTATTAATGAAATATAGATGACATACCTGAATATAACATATCAAACATATTTAAAAAATAATTTTGGATACAAATGCCTATAGGTCACAATTAGGAAGTTCATATACCATTATAACTAGCTTATTAATAGTTGAATTCTTAGAAAAATTATAAGGATGGTGGAATTATCGTTTAAATGGGTCATAAAGATATGATATATTGAAGGCCATTAGAATTGATGAAGAAAGAGAAAATGTATTTGATGAAAATGGAGAACTCATAAAAGATGAGGTCTCAAATTTGATATTAGTAATGTCCTTATACTTCGTAGATGACCCATCCCATTTAAAAGATAAGAATGTAAAATTATTATCCAACCTAATATTTAAAAATTTTCATATTTTAATGTTATAAAGACATTTTCTTGACAAGAGTAATGCTTAGATAAGTTTCAAACCAACACTTTAGAAAGAAAAGTTCATTATAAGACTCCCCTATTAGGAGAAAATGATAGAAAAAAATTACAAAATTATAATTGCCAAGTATCTTATAATAGATCAAAATATGGAGAATTAATCAACTAAACTAAAAAAATGGTTAAAATTATGTCATAATATGAAGTTACAAAAACAATTAAAATATGAAAATTTTAAAAACAAGAAAGAATTAGGACCATTCTACTAACAACTTAATGTTTTTTTATAGTAGTAATAAAACTTATAAAGGATGTAGTAAATCTTAAAAACTTATAAGAGCAAGTTCCCACCCACTAAACATAGAAAACCTATAAATTCCAATAATGAAAAGAAAAACTTTCCATCCTCTTCAGGGTTTAGAAAAAAAAATGCTATAGATATGGAATAAAAAGACACACGCCCAAATAGTATGGAATTAACACAAAACTTCATAGTTTAGAATTGGACCAAGAAATACTAAATAAAATACAAGCCTTAATGATATTAGATAATGAAAACTTTAAAGAATTTGAAAATGAATTAAAAAATGCGTTATTACTAGAAGAAACTAATAGGTCAAAACATAGTATTGGTCTAAAGATGATGAAGTAGAAGAAGAAAAACAAATTAATGTATCAAAAAAAGAGGAAAATTTCCAAGCTAATAGGTCAAAATATAGTGATTGGTTTAAAAATGATGCGGCAAAAGAAGAAAAACAAATTAATGTATTAACAAAAGACGAAAATTTCCAAGATTCGCAATTGCAAAAAAAATTAGATTGAAAAGTACTAAAAATCCTTTGACTAGTCATGTCAAAATTTTAAAACTCCCTCTTCATCCTCCTATAATCTAATGAACATCCTGAAAAAAGATTGAAATTTTTTTTCCAAATAGCTCTATCTAGCCCAAATCAAGAAGGAATATTCCGTCCAATCAGGCACATTACTTAAGCAAGACCTTAGGCTTCCGATAGACTAACAATCTAGGACACTACCTCGGAGTGCCTCTTTTACACGAGCAAGTTAGTAAACGAACCTACCATCATATTTTGGATAAGGTTCAACAAAGACTTTCAGGGTGGATGGCTAATCTTTTATCGCTGGCAGGCAGAATTACGCTGACTCAGTTAGTCATTGTAGCACTCCTATGTACACGATGCAGACAGTCCGACTACCGCGGCAGCTTTGTGATACTCTAGAAAGAATCATGCGTAAGTTCCTGTGGGGTGCAACAACCGACAACAAGAAGACAAGTTTGGTTACACAATGTGCCTTCATATGAGCTGGGAGGTTTGGGTATCCGTAAAATAAAGGAAAACAATGATGCCTTACTGACTAAGCTAGGCTAGTCTATGGTTGCTAAACCAAATGCGTACTGGGTTCAAATTCTTTCGGCTAAATATAATTTTGATGTTATCAATCTTGCCCTTTTCTTTGATGCAACAGGTGGTTCGATGATTTGGAGGAGTGTCAAAGCAACTTGGCATCACATCCTGAACGACATGAAATGGATGATCTGTGATGGCTCCAGCACGAGATGCTGGCTCGATTCGTAGGTTGAAGACTAGGGACCTTTTATCTCTCATACAATGGCCCCAATTTTACCAAATATCATTAAACACCGAGTTATTCACCTTACAGACACAATCGGTAACTAGAATTGGGCAACCTTTCAACATTTGCTACCGTCGTCGATCTGTGTGACTATGGTAGGTATCTGATCGCGGCTCGTCGTTCGATCCTTGGAAATCGGTCAAAAATAATAAATACCAAGGATTGCAATATAGGGTGCAATCTCGGGTCGTCTCTCTAAATCGGAACCTAATGAAATGGACCTAAGCTAGCCTATATGTCATAAAATGCAAGCGAAAT
>JANZLX010000001.1:8513099-8529996 GCA_025531955.1 Erythroxylum orinocense
GCACTTCAAAGCTCAAGAGGTTCCCTGCTCCCTCTATTGAGCTGGTTCTGTTAATGACCCGAGGAAACAAAAAGAAAACCTCTAACTCAAACTCTCAAACATCTTCTCCTTCAACACCCACATCACAGAGACCCATAACTCGTTCCATCTCACAGGGCCATAACATTTTGGTATCAGAGCCAACAGTTATGGGCAACTCCGTTCAGGAACAACTCACCAAACTCTTTGAGTTACTATTCGCCGAACAACAAGCCAACAAAACCCGCTCTACACAAATGGAGCAAATGCAAGCCACATTGGATGCTATGTCTCTGGACCTTGAATCGGCTAAGCATGGTCTTCAAACCAGCAGTGCTGGTAGTCAAGCAATATCACGGAAGGAAAAGGGAATTTCTGGTGCTTCGGCTTCTGAAAATTCTGGAGGAAGCTCGATTGTTCCGAAATTCACGAAATTTGATTTTCCTCGTTATGATGGCAAGGATGACCCCTTGGGGTGGATTAGCCGTTGCCAACATTTTTTACGACACCAACGTACACCTGAAGAAGAGAAAGTGGGCCTGGCTTCTTACCATTTGGAAGGAATTGCTCAGTTATGGCTATTGCAGTTACTGGAAGACATTCCAGACCCTACCTGGAATGAGCTTATTGAGCAATGCCACCTTTGGTTTGGCCCTCCGGTTCGTAGCAACAAACTGGGAGAATTAGCGAAACTACGGCAAAGTGGTTATGTTGCATATTACCAAAACCGCTTTGAAGTTTTGGTGTCCCGTGCTGGTGATCTCACCCCACATCAAAAAGTGGAGTTGTATATCAGCGGGTTGCAGGATGCTATTGGTGTCGAGGTTGAACTACACCATCCGAAAGATTTAGCAATTGCAATGAGCATTTCACGGTTGTATGAACGGAAACTTTTTCCACGTACTCCAGCTCTGTGCGACAATCGTCGCAGTTCCTTTTCTTCTGATCTTCGTGGCAGTCGTATGGTGAAGAAACTGACTCGAGAGGAGATGGAGGAGAGACGGAAAAAGGGTTTGTGCTTCAACTGCGATGAACAGTTCGTGCGTGGTCACCAATGTAAGAAGCTGTTCTGGATTGACTTGGAGGAGCCGATTGAGGAAGGGATTGATAATTCAGATTTCGTTCTTGATCAGCCAGAGATCTCTTTGAACGCAATCACTGGAACTCAAAATCCTCAGTCCATGCGTTTAATGGGATGTTGGCAGGGAGGAGACGTTCTGATCTTGGTGGATTCTGGCAGCACTCACAGTTTTGTTTCCACCGATAAGGTTGCTGAGTTGGGAGCTATGGTAAACAAACAGGGTGGGTTGAAGGTAAATGTCGCTAATGGGGACCAGTTGTGTGGACCAGGTATTTGTAAGGGGACTCCGATCCTACTAGACTCCCACTCTTTCTCAGTTGATTTATTTATCCTTCCACTAACTGGATTCGATATTGTGTTGGGAGTTAACTGGCTTCGCACTTTGGGACCCATTCTATGGGATTTTGCTGTCATGAAAATGTGTTTTAATCGGCAGGGTTCCTTAGTCGAATTACAGGGAATGGATTCCACTGGTTCTACCAAACAATCAGATCTTTATAGCCTACTGAGTTCCTCTGACTCTGACAATCAGCTGCAGAAATTATTGACAGAGTTTGCTTCTGTGTTTAGTACACCAACCGGATTACCCCCCAGCAGGGCTTGTGATCACAGGATTCCACTAGAGCCAGGAGCAAAACCTGTGGTTGTCCGTCCGTACCGATATCCGCATGGGCAGAAGAATGAGATTGAAAAACAGTGTTCGGCCATGCTGCAACAGGGAATTATCCGTCCTAGCCGATCTCCGTTCTCTTCTCCGGTGATTTTAGTTCCAAAGGCAGATGGGTCTTGGCGTTTGTGTGTCGATTACAGAGAATTAAATGCCAAAACCATCAAGGACAAATTTCCTATTCCGGTGATTGATGAACTATTAGACGAGTTGGGGGGAGCTAAATTTTTTACCAAGCTTGACTTATTATCTGGATATTTTCAAGTGGCCATGCATTCTGCAGATATTGAAAAAACGGCCTTCCGAACACATCATGGCCATTTTGAATTCCTAGTGATGCCGTTCGAATTGTCAAATGCACCCTCCACTTTCCAGGCTTTGATGAATGAGGTATTCCAACCTTATTTACGCAAAATTGTTCTTGTGTTTTTTGACGACATTCTGATTTTCAGTCATTCTTGGGCTGAGCACCTTCACCACCTGCGATTGTTCTTTCAATTATTAGTGAAGCATAAGTTGTTTCTTAAATGCAGCAAGTGTGTCTTCGGACAGACTCAAGTTTCGTAGTTGGGTCACGTAATCTCCCACCAAGGAGTCCAAGTCGATCAATCCAAGATTTCGGCAATTCTAGACTGGCCCAAACCCAACACAGTGACTGGATTAAGGGGGTTTCTAGGGTTGACTGGCTATTATCGCAAGTTTGTCAGGGATTATGGCATCATCGCCGCTCCTCTCACGGTTATGTTGCGAAAGAATAATTTCCGCTGGACTGACGAGGCAGTGGATGCTTTTGAAAAATTGAAATCTGCAATGACTTCTACACCAATTCTAGTCCTTCCGGATTTCGAGCTTCCATTTGTCATCGAGTGCGACGCTTCTGGCTCTGGAATAGGTGCTGTTTTACTCCAACAAAACATGCCAGTCGCAGTTTTCAGTCGCTCCTTGGCAATCCGCCACCAATCTCTTCCTGCATATGAAAGGGAATTGATCGGACTTGTGAAAGCAATCAAGCATTGGCACTCTTACCTCTGGGGTCGCGAGTTTGTGGTCCGGACAGACCATTACACGCTGAAATACTTGTTAGAGCAACGCCATCTTTCCTCTACACAGCAGCATTGGGTTAGTAAGTTGTTGGGGTTTTGTTTTACAGTGGAGTATAAATCTGGCAAAGCAAATACTGTTGCCGATGCCCTTTCCAGACGTGACTCAGATCAGTCCACCCTCTTGGCCATATCTATGCCTCACTTAAGCTTGTTTGAAGACATTCGGAAGGAGCAACTTGCATCAGATGAGGTACAGCAATGTATTGCAACAGTTAACAATGGTATTGCCTCTGCCAAATGGAGTTTTTCGAAAGGTTTTCTCCTCTACAACAACAGGGTCTACCTTCCACGAAACTCCCCTTCTATCCACCTAGTGGTCAGTGCCCTAAACAACCAAGGACATGAAGGGTACCAGAAATCTCTATACAGAATAACCCGTGATTTATTTTGGGTTGGCATGAAGCAATACGTGAGGGATTTTGTTCGTGCTTGTGATACCTGCCAGCGGCACAAAACAGAAACTCTACAGCCTGCCGGACTCCTCAACCCTCTTCCTATTCCTACTCAAATTTGGGCTCACATATCTCTTGATTTTATTGAAGGCATTCCAACTTCCAGAGGAAAAAATGTGATCCTCGTGGTGGTCGATCGATTTTCAAAGTATGGACATTTTTTGGCTTTGTCCCATCCCTACACCGCTGTAAGTGTTGCTCGATCTTTCTTTGACAACATATTTAAACTGCATGGACTGCCCGAGACTATAGTTAGTGACAGGGATGCAACTTTCACAAGTTCTTTTTGGAAAGAATTATTTCGGTTAAGTGGTACAACTCTCTACTTCAATTCTTCCTATCACCCACAGTCGGATGGTCAGACTGAAGTGGTTAATCGAACAATCGAGATGTATCTCCGTTGTTTCACAAGCTCAACCCCCACCAAGTGGATCGACTGGCTCTCGTGGGCAGAATTTTGTTACAACACCAGTTACCACTCTTCCCTCAAGGCAACCCCTTTTGAAACAGTTTATGGTCGACCTCCCCCAAAGCTACTTTCCTACCTTCCTAGTAGCTCTAAATTTGAGGCGGTTGATTCAACCTTGCAAACCAGGGATGAAATGTTGCAGCACCTCCGTCACAATCTCCAGCGAGCTCAACAGAAAATGAAGTCCAGTTATGATAAGTCCCATCGTTTTGTGGAATTCCAGGTGGGCGATAAAGTTTTGCTACGTTTACAGCCTTATCGCCAGAATTCGGTTGCTAAACGAAAAAACCAGAAACTTTCGCCAAGGTTCTTCGGTCCTTTTACAATCCTTGAGCGCATTGGTTCCATGGCCTACCGGTTGGATCTTCCATTAGACTCAAGACTGCACTCTGTTTTTCATATTTCCTGCCTTAAGCGGTATCATGAGGGACTTTCACCTCCTGCGCCGATCCTGCCATCTATTCCACCAGTGAATCCTACTCAACCAACAGCTATTTTGGATTACCGAGTAAAAGGGGGAATTCCTGAAATTTTGGTCCATTGGAGTCATTCCTCTCCAGCCGATGCTTCTTGGGAACAGGTTCATTCTATCACCGACAAGTTTCCAGAGTTTCAGCTTGAGGACAAGCTTCCTTTGGGGATGGGTAGTAATGTTACCAAGCCATTACAAGTTTACACACGTTATGGTCATGGATCCAAGGCTATACAGTCTAAACAACCACTAATAGAGCTGCTGAATTAGTCACATTATTTTGAGAATTTTTGTTTCAGTTATTTTCCCATGTTTCCTGTTTTGTAGGAGGGTGATCCTCCGTTTCCCTATTTTCATGCTTAGTTGAGGAGAGTGTTTCTCCACTTAGAATTAGTGCCTTTGATGTAGGAAGCAGTTGTTTACACTTCCTATATTTAAACAATAATCATCAATACATTGGGGTCTTCGAAAATCAATTAAAAGTTCTTTGAGCACTTCAAAGCTCAAGAGGTTCCCTGCTCCCTCTATTGAGCTGGTTCTGTTAATGACTTGAGGAAACAAAAAGAAAACCTCTAACTCAAACTCTCAAACATCAAAACCTCTAACTCAAACTCTCAAACATCTTCCCCTTCAACACCCAAATCACAGAGACCCATAACTCGTTCCATCTCACAGGCCCATAACAATGTTCTTGTCTGATGATAGGGATTTGAAATTAGATGATAATTTTGACCCATGCTGTTGATTGCAATCCACATGGAGGAATTCTGTTTTTTTTTCCCCTTCTTTTTTTCTTTCCTTCTACAGTTCGTTTCATAGTAGTTATGCTTAAATATAATATTTCTTTTAGGTTCAGTTAAAGTCTGAATTTCATTTGGATTGAATTGTCTGTAGCCTTTTAGTTAAAGTCTAAATTTTATTTGGATTGAATTGTCAGTAGCCTTTGTAAAGGAATTGTAAGTTTTGATGAAATTAGATTATGATTTGGATGCATACTGTTAATTTCAATTTTAACTCCAAATCCAAGATCTTCTTAAGGAAATAAAACTTTGAACTTTTAGAGTTGCCACTATTAAGGTGGTGTGATAAATTTCTACCGCAAAATGCATTGTCTATGCCACTTGTAGTTGGAATGGTATAACTTTAAGTGTAAAATAGGCTTCGTGAAATAAATCCAGATTTACATGATGCTGTTTGTCTTGCTATTTGTCAATGTGTCTTCTGCCAAATCCCATCAAGAACTGAGAGGATTGATTTGCAGGCTTGAGGCTGTGTTTTGGTCTGATGATAGGGATTTGAAATTAGATGATAACTTGGACCCATGCCTGTTAATTGCAATGTACATGGAGGAATTATGTTTTTCTTTCCCCTTCTGTTTTTCCTTTCCTTCTACAGTTCGGTTCATAGTAGTTATGTTTAAGTATAATCTTTCTTTTAGGTTCAGTTAAAGTCTGAATTTGATTTGGAAGTATTAGCCCTTGTACAGGAATTGTAAGTTTTACTTTTTTTCTTCCCTCTAAAAATTGTTCAAATGTGATATTTCCACCTTTTGAAGTTGTAATGTGATACTTTCTTTCCCTAGGGGTGGTTTCTAAATTCTACTTCAGCGATGCTAGTAATCTATTCCTTTTCTGCTTTTTCCTTTTTCCTGTTTGCAGCCAAACAATGATACCTGTCACAATTCTTTAAATCTAAATTCTTAGACCTTTGACAACCCCACTCTTTACTTCCAAATAGCATTAGAACTTTTCTCTTGCTGTCCTACAATACTCCTTTACAGAAAGTTAGGGAAGAAAAATAAAATGGGTAATCCTGAGTGAATGGTTCAGCTTCTAGGATGAAGCTGAATGGTATTTAAACCTTAAACCACCCAATGCTGCATCTGTACTGAAGCTTTTAACTGTACTGAAGCTTTTAACAACTTCTATGACCTGCTTCTATTGGAGATGTTTGATCCGTTTGCTTTTTCTGCAATTTCTCTTTTTTGCTGATCGTTGTGTGTATTTGTTTAATTTTCTTCTTTGTCAATATTTTCTTCTGCTAAGAGTTCTCTCACTTCTGTGTTGGTCATATCTGTTTTGTAACTGCAAAATCTTGAGGACCAATGTTGTTTTTGTTGCTTGCCAGGGCTACAACTGAAACCATTGATGAAGACAAACCAAGAGTTGAGAAATTGGCATTGAAGAAAAAGGGGATAGGATCAGAAGCTAGAGCTGAGAGGATAGCAAATGCTGATGCAGATCTGCAATTGATGGGTGAAGTTGAAAGGGGAAGACTACTGCACAAACAGAAGAAGCGCCGACTTCAGGGACGTGAGAGTGATGTATGTCATTTGTTTTGTTTTGGATTCGTTGCTTGCTAATTTAACTTCATTCCCTCTTATTGTCTTTGGTAGGATAACACTTTTTGAGTGACTAAGCCTTTTGACACTGTCTTAGTTTACGGGAGATATGGGGATTATCATTCATATAAAGTGATAGACACTGCACAAGCTATGGCTTTTGCATTATTAGCATTATCCCATGTAGAGCATGCTTCGAGATAAGGGGGATAGGGGGGAAATAAGAAAAAAATATTGATCAGGCTTGGAACAAACTCTGGAATTAACATATCGATCACCTCAACATTTCAAATGCTGTACACTTGTCTATTTTTATATTGCTTTTAGGATTTTGTAATTTTCTTCATCATGTCCTCTCTGCTAGAAAAAAAATATAGAGTTCTGTGATTGAAAGAAGGAGGAAACCGCTTTTGCATTATCACCATTGCTGTATGCATCTTTTCAACATATGGTTTTCTTGTTTCGCATTTGACTTTAATTTTTAGTTATTCTTTATGAGCTTATTCCTTTAATATTTCTGGTTTCAATATTCATCAGGTTTTAGCGAGACTTGAGAATTTTAAGAAGAACTTGTCTACAAAGGCTACTAGCTCAAATATCAAGTCTGGAGAGGCTGATAGAGAAGACTTGTCTAACTGGTGTACAGTCTCCCTCAAGTTTGAACCAGAACTGGGCAAAGTAAGTTTTTCACCTGTTTATCTTTTATAGATCTGCTCATGCTTGGGAAGGCTTTTGGTATGTCCAAGGGTCAAAAGCCTGGGGCAATATTCAATAGGAGAAAACAGAATGCAATTATTTATAGTGTTTTGGCTCTTAAAAATCCTGCTACGCACCCAGAGGCATTCTTTAGTTGTTCACCATAATTCTCATTTTTCATTAGAACCATGGTCCACATGAAGAGATTCATCTTGAGATTACAGTAGGTTTATCTTGTACCCCTTTATTATAAATCATCTCATTTTCTATTTGTACAAATTCTCTCTGCTTCTCTCGTTTATTATTTGCTTTGGTTCTCACTGCTTGTAAATAATTTAGCTCAAGCTTGAGGGCTTCATGTTGCATGCTTCTTTCTATATTCTGTGAGACATCTCTGACCATGTTACAATATGAAGTCATTGCGATAGGAACAAGAGACCCATTTCTATATGAGGATATCTCCAGTTCGTATCCCTTTCTACTTGTCTCTGCTTACCCTCCACTTGATTCTTGGTAGTTTGCTTTCCGTCACTTTAATCAGTCAGGAGATTCCTTTCCTGTCTCGATTTTGTCAAATAGTTAATCAGAGTGGTAGCATCCTATCATGTTTCCTTGTAGGCCAGATATTAGCACACTTGTAACAGGATTCACATAGTTGTATGGTACAAATATAGTAGTAAAGGGGAAAGGAAAAACCTTGGATGAACACTTATACTGGTTTGGCCCATAAGCGGCTTGCATCTTTTTCCTTAGTTGATATTCAGTTCATTATAACCATTGGGAATCCAGGTGGAAGCGATCTTGCTTTACACTAACTAGTACCCATGCAATATAAAGGAATAGATGATTGCAATATCAAACTCCAAACGTTGTGGTTTCCACTCAAGAAATCAAAGAGTGCCACTCATCTCTTTCAGCTAAATGATAATTCTTTGTGTGAAATGGGAGAAAGCATGGATAAAGAAAATAGGAGAATTGAGTTTTAGGTTTAATTACAGCTAAAATTTTAGCACTTGAAAGTAACAAAGAATACAGTGAAAAATGAGCTGTTCAAATTGTTTGCCCCACCCTGAGAATTGAAATGATGTCACATAGATCTATGTGTTCTCTAGAACTGGTTGTAAGAGTTCAAATTTCAGTTGTGTTTAGAAAAATTAGAAAACAAACAACAAAATTAGAATCAACAATGCCAATTTGAATACTGAATTCTTTTTTTAACGAGTAAAATTGTGGTTCTTGGGTTAATATTCAGTTCTAAAATTTGAAAGGAAGTTAAAGGAAGGTTATAATTGGTGTCAAAAGGTAGTTATTTGCCTTTAATCTTATGTTTTATTAGCTTAACATTGGTGATAAAATTGTGGTTCTTGTGTTAATATTCAGTTCTTTTCAGTTTTTTGGTTCCCCAGACATTAGAAGGCTACTTTGTCTCATCTTTCTTCCTAATTTCATGGTGCGAAAACAAGAAAAAGAAACTTTCTCGATTTAATCCAAACAAAGGTTTAAAATATCATTTCACTTTGACTTTTTTCATTTATAACATTTTGGTTGTAAATTTAGTTAATTCAATACACAACTAAAAGCATGTACTATCACTCTTTTTAAGATAGGTTTTATACAATATTGAGGTTAGAATTCATGATTAAGTTATGATAATGACCAGAAATATTGATGTTAGAAACGTTAGCTTATTTACATGGAAGCAAAGACCTTGAGATTCTTTTCATGTGAATTTTTTAATTGTTAAAACCAAACAGTCCTTGATTGATGTAGGACAAATATCAAGTTGCTAAGACACAAAATTAAGAAATATGGCTGATGTTAAGTTGTTAGAATATCAAGTTTCAGGTTTGCATTTTAGCTTAAGATACTAAAATTTCAGATTAGGTACAGCTGGGTTATTAGGGTTTGTTTGCTGGAAATTTTAAGTTAGGATTTTAGGGCTTAATTTGTCAGGAATTTACATTAGTATGGTTAGGAATTTTATGTTAGAATTGCTATAATTTAGTGAAGACCACAAACAATGGAGAGTAGGAAACTAGAAACCGATCCTAGGGTCTAAGAATTCACTCTTAGAAAAAAGCATTATATTTTCTAGTTGAAAATTCAAGCTTGTGGACAAAATTCAGGATATTTCTTTTTCATATTTATATAGAAATGTTTAGAACTTTTATTCTAGTAGGAAAGGATTCCTAATAAATTTAAATCCTATTTTAATAAGAATTTTATAAGTACTAAAAACTAGGATAACATATTTGAACTAGAGTTATTATTAATTCCTATTTAATAAGGAATTTTAATCCTAACATAATCTAAATTCCAGCTCTTATTGTTCTTGCTGTCAATTCAATTCTCAACTTTTATCCCATCAAATTAAAGCTCATGGTTGACTAATTCTTCCTTTTTTATTTCTTTTATAAACTTTAAGCTCATTTATATCATTGATGAACTACGATGAATTAGATCATCTCCTCAAATTTAATGACAATTTCCTTGCTCTATTTGTATCAGGATAAGATGTCTCGGAAAGATGACCCAAATGACTATGTTGTACATGATCCTCTCTTGGAGAAGGGAAAGGAAAAGTTTAATCGGATGCAAGCAAAGCATAAAAAAAGAGAACGGGAATGGGCTGGGAGATCTCTGACATAGTCTCATCTCTGCAAATAACATGAGCTTGTTAATGTTTGACGCTTAAGGAGGCTATGGATGTCTCTTTGCTACTTTAAGGGAAAAAGTTGCAACGAATTCTACACTAGTACTGACTGAAGCAGGAAGAATCCGGGGAAGCTGGAGGTGATGGTTACTGCAATTTCCTCTATATCAGACCAATTTCTGGTTCCGTTGGAAATCATCTTTACCTCTTTAACTTGTGATGTCCTGCACATTTTAATATGTGTTTATTTGTATGGTTCTTCCCAGTTTATTTACATACACGTCAGCTAAGAGTAACAGTTATTGGACATCGGGCACTAAATTGTACAAGTAGGTTGATCAAGCATCAAAAACAATAATGGCTGAATACTTCTAATGTGTCCATTCGATGAACGTGTTTAGATACTGCAAAACCGTTAACAAGTTGACCATTATTTTTAATGTTTCAACATGAGTGTATATGGGAAGCGATGCATCTCCGAGTATTGCTTTCCGCTCTGGGAACGCAAACTTAAAGCCCCATGTTCGACCTTTTGAAAGGCCATAATAGGCGCAGAGTTGCTAAGTTAGACCAAATCCCTATTTTAACTCCTATAAGCTGTCACAAATCTGAATTGTTTGTTTGCCGCCCAACCATTGTGTTTAGTTTCAGCCCACATGGCCAAGCAACTATGTTTATGTGACTGAACATCTGTAGGCGGAGGCGAAGTCAACGTTGGCCTGGCCCTGTTACTTTTTTTTTTTTTGGTTTTTGTGTGGAAAGATCCGACTGTGTAATTTCTGTTCTGAATTATTTTCAAATTACATGGTTTTGCTGCGCTGGCAATTATATTTACTTCGACGTGAAGGTTTTAACTCAACATTTAGGGAGTATATGTTATTTGAGTTGAGGCTCTTTGCCATTATTATGTTAATCATCTTTTAATAGTTCCTTTTGAAAGGTCATGGACATTGTGGAGTTGGCTAACGGGATCAAATCTTTTGTACCCATAATTCTGTGTTAATTCTATTTTAGACAACCACATCTACACAAATATGTGGGATTCAGAGAAATGTGTGGATAAGATTGTCTAGAATAGGATTAGCACAGGGTTATGGGTACAGAGGATCTTATCCCTTAACTAATACACCCAAGGAATAAATTGAAAAAATGAGTCATTATTAGCTAAATGAATATCTTTGTGTTAATTATTCAGTTCATGTAATACGTGAACTTAATTTTGGTTATTTTTTTCAAATGAATTAGAATGTATTGTTGCAATGAAAAATTTTAATTAGAAAAAGTATATTTATCCAAAATAATGACATTTTCTTTGATTATGTCACAATTCATTCTCCCTCACGTCACAATTCATTCTCCCTCACGATCTAAATGTTTGATTATAGGTTTTGTGCAAAGCAATTAATCTATCAAGGAAGTTGGTTTTAATCTTCTTCTGGGTCAAATAATCCACTTAATTGGATATAAATAAAAACTAAGAAAAATGTAACTAGAGGCAAAAAAAATATGGAAACTCAAAAAATAAGAAACTAAAGCTCTGGTAATCCAGTTAGGCCAAATAAAGAAGAAGAATAAATCAACAAAACAAAAACTACAAAAAGAATAATAACATGAAAACATAATGTAAATGATGTATAGAGTAATTTGTTCTATGATGCAATCTACCAATCCTTTCTGTATGTTTGACAACTTTTTTAGGTATTGCTTTTGAAAACAAAAGATATAATGAAGAAATGTTGTATTTCAACATGACCGAAACACGTACATTTGCTTGTGTTTATATATTGAAAACTGAAAGAAAACTATTGGCTGTGGTTCTGCAACAGTGAAGGACAGCTGTAGGTGGCAATGCAGGTCTGTACAGGTTGGTGAAAGGAGAGGCAATTCAGGTCTGCTCATTATGGGAGAATGAGAGAGAGCAGACGAGATGGAGCAGGAGTGCCAGAGAAGGACAAGGCACGAGATGATGCTGTTGGGTTATTACTGTTAGGTAATTGGGTAGTGGGTATGGGCCGGTCATGGGTGATCCATGACCCGTGGAGCAGATACATGTAAAACCTTCGTTCCTTTAACACGCCCCCTTCAAGTCGGAGACCCGGAGGCACGAAGGGATCCGAACTTAGAGATGAGAGAGGAGAACGCTCGTGCGGTGAGAGGCTTTGTCAGGAGATCTGCGAGTTGATCCTCGCTTCATATGTGCGTCAGATCTAGGAACCCTGAGGTGACGGCGTCGCGAACAAGGTGGAGATCTATCTCCAGGTGCTTCGTCCGCTCGTGAAAGACGGGGTTTTTGGAGATATGGATCGCTGCTTGACTGTCGCATAATAGAGGTATGCTGTCTTGGACTTCTACTCGAAAACATTTCAGTATTTGGACGATCCACCGAAGCTCGCATGTGGTCGAAGCGAGGCTGCGGTATTCTGCTTCTGCGGATGATCGACTTACGGTATTTTGTTTTTTTGTTTTCTAGGAGATGAGCGATTCTTCGAGGAAGACACAAAACCCAGTAAGGGAACGCTGACTGAAGGCGCAGCTTGACCAATCGAAATCGGAGTTTGCGGTAAGTTGTAGATCTGGCTTCGCCGCGTAGAATAGACCCTGGTTCTGAGTTCCTTTAAGATATTTTAGGACATGTTTTGCTGCCTTCTAATGGCTTTCCCGTGGTGCTTGCATAAACTGACTGAGTTGTTGTGTGGCGTAGGTGATGTCGGGTCGTGTGAAGTTCAAATACTGAAGTCTCCCCATGATCCTTCTGTATATTTCTGGGTGTTCAAACAGTTTGCTGTCGTCCATGGTGAGTTTGCTGCCTGGCGCAATGGGTGTGCTACAGGCCTTACAGTCGAGAAGGTTAGTTTCTTGCAGAATATCTCTTATGTATTTGCCTTGACTGAGGAAAGTGCCTTCTGTTGATCTTGCTAATTCGACCCCTAGGAAGTACTTGGCATGGCCTAGGTCTTTTATTGGGACTTCATGGTGTAGGGCGTGCTTAATTTGCATCAAGTGGCCCTCGTCTGCTCCAGTGATTAGAATGTCGTCCACATAAATTAGGATAGCTGCAAATTGTTGTCCTAGCCCTTAGTGTATAGACAGTAGTCTGATTCTGCCTTGTCAAAGCCCAACCCCCTTAATTTTGTGGTGAGTTCCTTATGCCATTGTCTTCCTGCCTGTTTAAGTTGATAGATAGACTTTAATAACCTGCAAACTTCTCCTTCCTTAGCTCTTTTGTAGCCTTGCGGGGATACCATATAAAGTTCCTCTTCCAGGTGCCCGTGTAGATAGGCATCATTAATGTCGCATTGTAGGATGGACCATCGGTTGGCTGTGGCTATGGCTAGAAAAATTCTGATGGTGACAATCCTTGCTACGGGGGAATAGACTTCTGAGTAGTCTATCCCTTCTCTTTGGTTGAAGCCCTTAGCCACTAGTCGTGACTTCAGCTTGTCAATGGAGCCATCTGGGTTGTACTTTACTTGGTATACCCACTTTGATGCTATTTCCCTTTTCCCTTTGGGTAGTTTTGTCAAGACCCATGTTTGGTTGTCTTCTAAAGCTTGTAATTACATATTCATGGAGTCCACCCATTCTGGTGACCTGCATGCAGTCTCATATGATAGTGGTTCAAAAGTAGCACTTACATTGCCCATAAATGCCTTGTAGCTTGGACTGAAGGTGATGTAATGCTTGATTCCCTTGTCTCCTCGTGCTTCTGCAGGACCAAGGACTCTTACAACATTGTTGGAGCAATCAAGGATGGGAGTGGAGTGATGAGCTGATGCTTGGTGTACATAATCATCAAGGTATTTTGGGGTAGTGTGGGTTCTTAGGCTTCTCCTTAAATGGTCGGTTGGTATAGTGTTTTGGCTTGTTGGCTCTGCCGAATGTGGTGAACTTTCTATGTTTTCTTATGTGTTTTCAATCTGCTGTGTGCTTGATGTTCCTGGCATTTCACATATGGTTTCTGTGTCATCTTCTGTGGTAGTGAGGGGAAATAATGGTTATGGGTGTCTTTCGGGTGTGGTTTGGGAATTGGCATAAGGGAAAGTTCCTTCATAGAAGGTGACATCCCTTGAGCTGAACACTTGTCTTATTGTAAGATCCATTACTCGATAAGCCTTATAGTCTGGCATGTACCCAAGGAAAACACACTTCAGGGATCTGGGGTCCAACTTGGTTCTAATTGGTGTTTTATCTAGAGCAAAACATAGGCACCCGAAAGTCTTTAGATGGTCATAAGTAGGGTTTTTTTATTCAATCTTTCATAGGGTGTTTTCCATTGGAGAACTTTGGTGGGTATCCTATTTAAAAGATAGGTGGCAGTGAGTAGGGCCTCTCCCCAATAATGTTTAGGTAACCTTGCTGTGAATAATAATGCCTTAGTCATTTGCAACAAGTGTTTGTGTTTTATTTCAACTACCCCATTTTGTTGTGGGGTATATGGGCAACTCTTTTGGTGCACAATCACCATTTCTGCAAAGTACTTCTTGCACTCACGATTTATGAACTCTCTCCCATTATCAGTTTGGATCTTTAGGACTTTCTTCTCGTACTATTTTTCGATGGTTGTGATAAATTGGGTTATGGTTGATTGGGTTTGGTATTTGTGTTTGAGCAAAAATGTCCATGTAGCCCTAGAATAGTCACCACGATGGTTAAGAAGAATTGTGAGCCATCTAGGGTCGGTATTCGGTAGGGTCCCCACAAGTCCATGTGGAGGATTTCAAGAGGTCTTAAAGTCTGAATGGTATGCTTAGGAAAAGGTTTTCTGTGCTGTTTTGCCATAGGACATACTTCACATTCGGATAAGTTGTGACTGAAAGGTTTGATAACATTGATATGTAGTAACTTTTCTTCGGAGACATGCCCTAGTCTACTATGCCAAACATCAGCAGAAATTGAAACATTAAAAACAACATTTTCAGTTCTATAGAAGTCCAGTGAAGGACCTTTCAGGGTTCCTGTGGGTAGGAGGCTATTTGTGGTTAGCTCATATAATCCCTTCCTTGCCTTAATTGCTGCCACAATATTGTTAGTCCGTAGGTCCTGCAAAAACAAATTGTTGGATATGAATATTGCAGCCACTTCATTTTGCGTTGTAAGTTTGTTGACAGAGAGTAAATTCTTAAAGAAGCTTGGTATATGTAAGACTTCATTAAGTGTGATTGTGTCACCAATGGTGGTTTGGCATATATGATCTACTTGTTGCTTTGTGCCATTTGGGAGAGTAACTGGCTCATATAGGTTGTTGATTTCATGTTTATGGCAGGAATTTAAATTGGTAACCATATGTGATGATGCACCTGAATCAATTAGCCATGTGCATGCATTTCCTTTATTGTGATCATTGATGGAATCATTAACTGCAAAGTTTGCAAACCCACTTAGTTTTACCTCTCCTGTGGCTTTCCCTTTGATTGTTTTGGATACCTCTTATTGTATGAAGTTGGCTAAATCTTGAGAAAGTGGACTGCTTCTTTCAGTGTACTCATTGGACTCGATCTGTGCATCTGCAGGAGAATCACAGACCATGGCTAGATTGGCTTTGTTTTTCTGACCAGTCAGCTCCTTGTACCAGTCAGGGACTCCATGGATCTTGAAGCAAGTTTCTATGGTATGTCCGGTTTTTCCACACTTTTCACAGTACTTATCTTCCTTTTTTGTGAATGCCCTCTTTCCACTACTGCTGTTGTTTCTGCTTCCTCGCTTTGCATTAAAGTTTGTCTGTCTTACCATCATAGCAACATTCATATGACTGTCAATGGTGGCACTTACTGTTTTTTTGCCTTTCCACGGTTTGCATTGTGGCAAAAGCCCTATTTACCATAGGCAGTGGCTCCATCAGCATAACTTGATTCACAACATGCTCATAGTCTTCATTGAGACCCATCAAAAACTGCACCAATCTATGTGTATTTTCCTTGGTATTAATAGCTTTAGCAACCTCACAAATACATGAGGGTATCGGGCTTAAGCTAGCTAGGTCATCCCACAGTTTGTTCAATTTGGTATAATACGCAGAGATGGTAAGATTACCTTGTTTGAGGTTGCTGATTTCTCTTTCTAACTGATACAGGAGTGGTCCGTTGGCCTCACCAAACCTCTCCCTCAGCTCTTCCCAAAGTTCCCTTGCTGTGGAGAACGATAGGAATGCATCGCCTAGTTCCTTGGTCATAGAGTTGAGTATCCAGGACTTGACCATGGAGTCTGCCCTCCTCCATCTGGTAAGTAAGTTTCTGTCCTCCATTGGTTGCATGCAAGTTCCATCGATGAAGGACAGTTTGTCCTTTGCACATAGAGCTATCATCATTGATTTGCTCCAAGTTAAGTAATTGTTGCCATTGAAGAGTGTTGTGACTAGAATGGCTCTTGGGTTTTCAGTATTAGTTATGGAATATTTTTCTAAATCAGGGTTTTCACTGCTTCCTTCCATACTTGACATTTTGGTGGGTAGGTATGTTAGGTATGTAGGGTAAGGTGGATCAGCCCTTTGGCTCTGATACCATGAAAACAAAAGATATTGATGAAGAAATGTTGTATTTCAACATAACCGAAACATGTACATTTGCTTGTGTTTATATATTGAAAACTGAAAGAAAACTATTGGCTGTGGTTCTGCCACAGTGAAGGACAACTGTAGGTGGCAATGCAGGTCTATACAGGTTGGTGAAAGGAGAGGCAATTCAGGTCTGCTCATTGTGGGAGAATGAGAGGGAGCAGGCAAGATGGAGCAGGTGTGCCAGAGAAGGACAAGGCACGAGATGATGCTGTTGGGTTATTACTGTTAGGTAATTGGGTAGTGGGTATGGGTCGGTCATGGGTGATCCATGACCCGTGGATATTGGGTTTTTAGGGTTAATGATTGGCTTGTATTGTGGAGCAGATACATGTAAAACCTTCGTTCCTTTAACACGCCCCCTTCAAGTCGGAGACCCGGAGGCACGAAGGGAT
>JANZLX010000001.1:8564875-8579045 GCA_025531955.1 Erythroxylum orinocense
GTCTGCTTTTGCATCGTCTGCTTTTGCAAACTCCTTTCGTCTGCTTTTTATTACTTCGCTGCAACGTCTGTTTTTCATATTTGTTAATGTCATCTGCTTTTCATTCTGTATTATCTTTATTTGTCATCAAAATCACTTTATACGAGAAGTCAAAATTCTGACTTAACACAAGTGGCTATTGGAAATTGTGTATAATGAAATTGTATATGATTGAATGAGGACCCAAATTGGGTCTTGATTTTCACATATTTTGCTATGTGAAAAAAAAATGTACTGGGTACTAAATGAGTATTTTAGCACGCCACCCTCGCGGGACACGAACTCGGATATCACCGTCGATGTCAGGTTCGGGTCGTGCAGGGGTGGGGTGGTACAAATTTTGAGCATTTAAAGTTGTTAAAATCATATTTTGGGATGATTAGTCAAACTATATGAGTTGGTGGTCAACCAATATAGGATAGAGTTGTTAAAATTGATGTACCAAGAGTTTTTTTGCAAAATTGGTTGCTTTAATGGTCAATCAACGTGCTATATTGGTTGATAATATGCCTATTGGTCGATTAGTCTCTGAATGGCTGGTGAATATATGTATACAATTGTAAAACCCCGAACCTTTCCTTTCATTGAATATAAATTTTCTTATTCGGTGAATAATGTTTTTTGATGAATACTAAATCTAAATGAATAGTAATTTTTGGGGACCTAGCCCCGAAATATTGAAAATTATCTGGAATAAGTATAAGAGTCCAACAATATTGAAACATATCTAAAATACGTCTAAACGGATGAATTTCATGAGTTCTAAAGGTTGAGAGTTAAAATTCCCGTTTTGGAAAATAATGGGTATTAATTATTTTAAACCCACTCGAGTTGTTTTTAAAATAATCCAATCAATTAATATTAAACTGAAATAAATTATTTCATCGGCAATTTGATGGTAAGATGGTTGTGGAATATTTTCAGAGTTTAATTCGATTAGTTGATGAATTACATTCATTAAAGGGCATTTTGTTTTTTTACATGATGTAAGGACAATTTAGCTTTTTTGCTTCGTGATAGTGGATTGATGACTCATTAAAGATGACCAATGAGGAGATGACATATGCCTCATTAATGGGAGGTATAAAAAGCCAAAAGTAAGACAAACCTTCTTCATTTTAAGAGATAACCTTGAGTGTCCAAAATTAAAAAGAAAAGGGAGAAGCCAAAAGTGGACTTACAGCCAAGGAGAAAAGAAGAACATGGCAGCAAATTTTCATGGGTTTTGAGTTGGATTTAAAGAGATCTTGATCAAGTCAAGACTGAAGTAAAAGTAGTAAGTTTTTCTAACTTTAATTTCTAGTTTTGTGGATTTTTCATAAAATGGTTTTAGGGTAAGATCAATGGTGATTTTGACATGCAATGATGTAAATAATAAGTTTGGAAGTATTTAACGATTGAAATCATGAAAGTAAACCAAATAATCAAGCTTGACAGAATTTGCCATGGCTAGGGTTTTTAGTATGATATGATTCAAAAGTCAATTTTGGTTGAAGATGATAAGTGATTTAGCCACGTTTAGTGAAATTTTGTCTTTGGTTCTCAGTTCACTTGAACTAATCCTATTGTTTTAACCATAACTTAGCCTACAAACCTCAAAATTAGGTTATCTAATTACAGATATAACCTAAGACATAGTACTAAAATCTTTAGAAGAGACCTAGACCTAATTCTAGCTGAATGATATTGAAATTTGAGATTGATTATGGTAACCTAATACCACCCATATGTTGAAGCCTTTAGTTATATTTGGTACATGTTTCGTGATTTAGAAGTCAAAATGGCATGATTTTTTATGCTATGAAAACTAGAGATATAAAGGAACAAATTCTTATTAGATCTTAAAACCTAGTATAAATGTTTACTATGTGAAAACTATAGAACAAGGGTAGGTATGAATTTTGAATATTGAATAGGGGTCACGATCGTGACACGAGAGTCATGATCGAATAAACCGAATATATAGTGTTAATACCTTGTTTCTGAATTGGAAATAAAAGTATAAGTGAAATGCACTTTTGTGTAGGTAAAGGAAAGGTACAACATATAAGTATGCTTAGCGATAAATTTACAAACGATAAGTGTATTTTAATCATTTCATTTGAATAACTTCCTTGCAAAGGAATTAATGAGTGTGATTTTAAATTATTCATTCAATTATTTGATTATGAGATTGAAAGAAGTTGAAAATTTTGAAAATATATGGGTTAAAGGTAGTGTCACGATCATGGCAAACTCCCGACACCTCCCATTAGTTATTGATTTCGAAGTTGTATAATTTATTTTAGAAAATGGTTTAAGCTTTATTCCACAAGTTAAATTACAAAGAAAAATGATTTTTTTAAACCTATGGTACACCGTTAGGCTCATTACACAATATTATACTGGTCAGAGTATTCCAAAGGTGCATGGTAGTGTCCGGGAGGCATCAGTTACTAACAGTGGGTGGTATTATGTCTGTTAGTAATCTAGTCCAGTGAGTCCCCCTCTGCACATATGGAGTATATAAAGCGTTAGCAAAAATTGTTACGGGTAAGCGATACAAAATTAGCTCCATAACTACCAATCTATAGTGGTTAACCTATTATGGGTAAGTGATGTAGAACCAGCTCTGTAACTAGTGGTTAACCAGTCATGGGTAAACAATGCAGAACTAGCTCTGTGACCTTATGCCTAAGGGCACCATAATGTAAAGAATTTTATGGTGGGCTATATCGTATAAGAAATTCATGAAAATAAATAATGCTGCCACTATTTGTTTTAAATGTAAAATTGAGAATTTTGGTTTCAAAAAGCTCATATGTTTTATATTGGCATCGTTTGATACTAAAATGAAATGAATTTCTTTTAGGGAGGTGTCAATGATTACAAAATTATTTGCAAAGAATTCTATTTACACTCACTGAGCTCGTTTAGCTCAAACTTTATTTTTTGTTTTTAAATAAAACCTCTAGGGTGCTTCAGTAGTAGGGACTCCACCTCTCAAGTAATCTACTTCCTCATGTGCTGCTGTGTAGGCATTTTTACCTTGTACATAATTTTGAGAACTATTTCATGTCTTTGAACATATTTTGGAATGTACATTTGTGTAAAGAATGGATATGTATAAAGGTTTTTAAATGAAATGCAAGATTTTGTTTTAACTTTTCAAATTTTATTATTGTAACTATTTGAGGTTATGTGTAAGTGGATTGAAGTCTACAATTTGTAGTTAAGAAATTGATGTGTTAATAGAAGTCTTTTGAACTTTTACAGGGACTTTGAAATTTTTGGGATGTCAAAATACAACCCTTGTGTTGCCAAAATTTTTAATAAACTAAAAAAATGAACTCTACTATTTACATTTCTTATTGTTGATTTGATGCTTTTCCATAACAGGGACAATAGGTTTAGCTTCACGAGAACTTTTTCATCTGATTTAGATATCAACTGGAGGGCCACTGTGGAGTGTCGAGCAGGTTGCCTAGTCATTTTAGAATAAGGGTCTGTCAACAATACACACTAGTTGATAAATATGGTATACTAGTCAACTGGGTTCTATAAATAGTCATTGTAACGACTAATTCTTGTCCTGAACAACTAGCAGGTCCCAAAATATATTAAATGGTTTTTGATAGCATCAAGAAGTACTTGGGTATCCTATACACACTTTTATGAGTGTTTATCAAGCATTTAAGCATTATTATCTCATATTTGTTTGAGTTAACCCTTTCGAATTATCAAGGTGAAGAGGTGGGATAATTTTGAGTTGCAATCCTTTTTTGGAGTGTTAGGTATTGTACATGGGAGTATTCAAAGTGATATTAAAGTTCCTCTTTACCAAAAAAATTATACAAAAGTTATTATTTGCGCTGAAAGAAAAATTATAATGGAATTCTAATAAGAGACTTGGGAGTTGATGTAGCTAAGGATTATTTTCTTTGTACCGTTATAAAATAGTATGCATTCTCTCTTCCCTATCCTCTTTAAATTAGTATTCAATTGTTTAATTGTTTTATGTTAAGCAACCATTTAGTCATATATATGTTGATTGTTATTAAAATGAATATAATGGTTAAAAATTTTCATTAAATTTTATAAACACTCAATTCACCGCTCCCCTACCTCCTTTTTGGGTGTCATTAGGAATAATACCATCTTTATAAGATATAAAAGGAAGCAATCTTATTCCACTTATTCTATATAAAATAATAAATAACTTATAATAATCTATCAAACATATGTAAATCATAGAAAGAGTGAAAATGATCATTAAAAATATATAGTTTTTCATCCTCTTAACTCAATTTACTATTTCTATCACCCTTAGAAAAACCCTGTTTAAAACATTATAAAACTTATTTGAAAATCAATGATAAAAAGAATCATGAAATAATCATCTTTCCATCTGAACCTTACCCTACTAGAATATATGTATGTATAGTTTTATGTTTCCTATACCAGAAACTCCCCGACAAATACTACTCTTAGCTAAGGTTAGGGATCGTGAACCCTAAATCCCAGGTAGCCAATAATCAAATCTCTATTATCATCTTTATCTCATTAAAATATTTAATACAAAAAAATCATAATCCAAGTTGCATAATTACATCATACAATTTATAAAGATGGAAGATACCCAATTAAAATTTTCTTAAAAGTTAAATGAATATCGATCAACTATCACATAATCATCATATAAATTTGATTCACATGTATAATTAATCCCTTTCATTTTGTTTTGAAAAGCATGCAAAAATAGTAAACCAATTAAAAAAATATGTTCCAATCACAAAAAAAAAAAGATGTACTAAAAAATGATTTTGGAAAAACCAAATCAAAGAAATGTTTTAATAATAAATTCGTTTAAAAAATACTTGCATCGAGAAAATGATCCAATTTCATTTATGTCAGCTTCTCCTAATAGTTAATTTAACATATATATATATGATTAATTACCAACATATTAACTACCAAGATAAAAAATAATATTAGATAAAATCACATGGTAGTCTAAACTTTCGACATAACCAAAGGTTTCTGTGACACCCTCAAGTGACTTTGAAAAATTGTAATTATAATATTTTAAAGAAATATAACTTAAAAAGAAAAATGACATTTTGTTTTCTATCTCATTAATATAATATTTAATTGGTCAACCCACAGTTTTAACATTCTTTAAATTTGTCCATATTTATTCTAATTCATATACTAGACTCTTTTAAGCCATAAAAGTATGAGTTTAACAAAATAGTGAAGAACCTACAAAAATCTCTAAATTTTCTCCACATAAGGTTTTATGTCTATCTCTTAAATCAAAGAATAACATAATAACTTTAAAATGCTTTACAAGTTGATATGTTGCTACATGTTTAAAAATTGAAGAATGGAAGAGGGAATTAAATTTATTTTATTTCTCCCATCATTTTATGAGCTTAGAAAATTTTTTTAAAAGAACTCTAGTTACTTCTTTAAAATTTTAGACATGTTAATCTTAGTGAAAAGAAGGAAAGAATAAGGACGGTAGAGATAGATGAAAATGGGAGACGAAGATGAGAGGGGAGTGTCTTAACATGCTTTTAAATAAAAATACACATTTTATTTTGCTTATTTAACACAAACTTCCATTTTTCCTTTAAAGAACCAGTTGATATTGAGCATTCCTCCAGAATATAATGGGTACATGAAGAAAAAAAAGTGTAAAACATCGTCAGCTAGTGACATATGACAGTGAGTAACTAAAAGTGCTAGAAAAAAATTAATTTTGCAACATAGTGGTTAAAATATTTTTAAAACATAGTTTATAAAAAATAATATCTTAATATTTTGATCCCTAATTTAATAACTTAAATAAATATGTAATAATTAGAGAAGTTAAATATGCAAAAGGAATCAGAAAGAGACTGATGTAGTGTATCATAACACTACTTAAAATAACTAAACCTATAACTCTAGTAGTAATGAGTCTAGGTTGATCCCATAGAGAGTATTCAATTATCTTTTATTATGAAAGGAATCGGTGTTTCAGTTTAGGGGGGTTTGTTTGTTTTCAAATAACAAAATAAAATGAAACTAAACTAACAAAAGAAAATTGAATCAAACAATGATGAAAGTGATGAATTCGATAGGGACTCAATCATCAGTTCAATCTTAGCCTACACGCGATTGAACATATTTCATTGAATTGTTGTTCTTATACCTCTCCTAAGAACTATTAATCATAAGTTAATAATAAGCTCTGTTAACAATAATTTTCCCTTAGGTCTTGTTTAATTAAGAAGAGCCCATTAATTAAACCTAGCTATTGAACAACCTAGAATAAGCTCTCTAAATTTAATTGGATAGCTGCATTATGAGTTAGGAAAACATATTAATCAAGACAACAACCACACAAGTTCAGGTCATTTAACCTACGTTATTTTATCCCTAATGATTCAAAACCATTAGTTGCCACAAATTTCAACATAACAATTACGTGTCATATTGAAGATTATAACAATTGGTTCTTACATAAAAACAATCAAATAGAGAATTCAATTATTGTTACACAACACCCAAACATTAAATATAGGATAACACAATCAATCCCTAAGAGAAAGAACAACAAAAAATGTTAGAAATGCTTAACCGACGTCACCTCCGAACTGATGTCAGCAAGCTATCCCTTTATAGGTCTCTAAAGGAATGGAGCTTTACCCTTTCTCTTCTTCAAAACAAGAGCTCACACCCTTAAAATAAAAACATAAGGTTTTTATTGTCAAACAATGCTTTTATATTAAAAACATAGGATTTCGGGTGAGTTATCAAAAACTCAGGGTGAGTGATTTGCTCACAACTATGAGAACTGTCTCATGGTTGTAAACCACCTTACATGGGCGTGAGAAATGTCTCATGCCCATGACACTTCCTTGAATGGCTGTGACTTATTTTCTACACTCGTCCTTTTTATTTTTTCAATATATGTCTCATCTTTTTTGGCATTTTTATGTCTTTTCTTGCTTTTAATCTTCTTTTTCTTACTCTATGAAGACAAGTGAGTGTGTATCTTCAAAAAATGGTTCAAATATATTACTTTCAACTCAATTTAACTCCTTTGCTTCCAAATCATACCTAATACCATATATGCACTAAAGTGAGTGTCTTAAGTACCTTAAAGCATTAATCACTAAGTGTAATAGATTAAATGTATCAACAATTAAGAACATATCAATTTCTTGCACACTTAGCTTTTAACCATCCTCTGGAAAAAGATCTAAATTAAAATCACAGATCTAAAACATTTACTCATTTTCCATATTTCCTAAGAACATACGATCATAAGAAAAAGTGAATAACTTTCAAAAACTATAGCAAAAATTCAACATTCAACAATTTTACTCATGGTCAATCGATTTTCATCATCTTTAAAAACTGAGTAATCTAGAGGTAGACTTGGAAAATGTATTTAAATAAGATATATTCAAGGGTTCACTTAAATATCAGTTATAATCATGACATTCCATAACTTTGCATATAATTTCATTTCTCTACCACTAGGTTTCACATGCATAATGATGATCAAAGGACTTTTAAGTTTGTAATTAGGCAAGGGTAAGGTGAGCTATATTTGAGTAGTGTACTGTAAAAGTCATTAAAGTTAGTGAATAAAAAAACTCAATATAATATCAAGCAAAAAAACTAACATTCACCCACAATTATGTGCATCAACTATTATGAATGCGAAAACTATGTTTCCTACCTCAAATTCAAACTCTTACACCACAAACCATTAAAAGATAGCCAACTAAAGGGAATCAATTATACAATTAATGACAATACATTGAAACTACAAAGAGTAATCCTTCAAAGCTACATCTACCTCATATGCATAATATTCAAATCACCCATTCCATAGAACTTTAGTAGGAGACATTAATCATAAATAACTTTGCAAAACAATTGCCTTTCCTCTTACGTACTTTTATTTAAAATTTTTTCCTTTTTCTTTTCTTTTCCTTTCCCTTTTTCTTTTCTTTTTTTAATTTTTTTCTTTCTTTTTCTTTTCATTTAAAAATTGAAAGAAGCTATATCATTAAGGGAATTTCATTGACAAGACATAAAATAACATCTTAATAATTATAACCATCCCACACATAAATACACCCCCACACTTATACTTTTTTAGATCCACAATCATTAACAATCAACAAATGTTTCACTAGCTTTAAGAATTAGGTATGAAATTTGGTTCCGTTTAAAGGATATAAGGTGGTTAGTATAAAAGGAAAGGCGAATAAAGCTCAAAAGGGCTTAACAAAGGAAAATTCATATCAATGGGTAGGCTATTTAGCTAATGTCGTTCATAAAACAAAGAATGCCTATATCATTTCCATATTAATGTATGTGATAAAAATGTAGTCTTGAGTAGAAAATCAAAACAAAGTCAAGATGTACATTTCATGAAGGTCACACCTAAATAAAAGACAATGAGACTGATATGGGTGTGTCAGTTTAATAAGGCTCAAAATTTCAGTGGCATTTGTCTACCACTAGTCACTTCTCTTCTAAAGATAATACACATTGACCAATCATAAGAGCAAAAGTACATGTTAAAGTTTCCATTCAATTCACACTCTAATTGTGACTATATAATCCTAGTAGCAATAGAACAAGAGAAATTGTTTGTTTGTTTGTTTTATTCTCTCTCTCATTTTGTTGAAAACTTAAAAACAAGAACAAGAACAAAAAAACTTAAAACACACATGCATATAAGAAACAAATGTGAAAATGGAAAGGAAAAAAAATTAACTTTCCTTGGTTGCATCCCAAATAGCGCCTTTGTTTATTATCGTTGGCTCAAGTCCTTATATTTCTCATCACCTGACAAAATTGTGATCTTAAGGTGTCACATATGCTTCCTCAACATGAGGTTGTTCCAGATAGGGTCTAGGTTGATGATCATCTACCTCCAATGTCTTCCCTATCTTTAAACTCTTGATTTACATTGAGTCCCTACACTTTTGAACTTTCTCAAATGTCTCTTCATCTTTTTCTTCTTAGTTTAATTCCTCCAACCTGCTAAGTAATGGTGAAGGTTAGTCTCAACAATAATTATAGACTCAATATTTACCTTCGAGCTAAAAAGTATGTCTTTTTTTGGTTCGAGCTCATCCTCCACTTCTTTGCAACAAGCAATTCCTTGAGTAGTTCTGTAATATCCTATTTCCACACTAAGGGTTGGAATTCTAGATTTTTGTGATTGAGAAAATAGCAATTAGAGACTAGGAAAACGCATCTCATACTCATGCATGATGTTAGCATACATAAATGTGAATTTGATTATTGTACCCATTAAAATGACAATACGTGAATTTGTTGACATTCTGGATATAATTGATTATAAATGTGCTTATTTTGATAAATTTGAATTATTTGTATTGAAAAACAAATGGGAGAATTATAAATAGTTGGATTAGAATTTTGGTGAATTTTAGGAAAATATATGAAAATTTAGAAATTTCTAGAATTTAAAGATATTTTGGACTAGGAAAAATGTCAAGTGGCAGAAAAATTGATGAATGGTAGTAGAAATAAGAGTCAAATGGCAGTGAAAAATTTTATATATGACATTAAGATTTAATGGCTTATGTCATTGAAAATTTGAGAGATAATTGGAGTAGAAATTGGAGACAAAAGGACTAGCTTCTTAAAAGAATCAATCGGAGACCAAAAAAAGGTGACAAGTGGTATCTAGTCACAAATTTTTCCTAAATAAAAGACCATTTTATGGTCTTTCATTTTCCATTCACGATACATACTTCTCTTCTTCGTTTTCGTTATCTTCCTCTCCTTCTTACGAAACTCTCTCCTCTTAGCATCAAATTTGAACCTTTCCATCAGTAGGTTCTTGCTATCTTTTATTCTTGATAAAAGACCCACCTATTCTACTTTAGCAAGATGATGATCGTGTATGTTAGAGAAGCTAGGGTTTCATGGTGATTGAAGAAGCTTTGGGTAAATCAAGTAAGTATAAGCATCACCCTTCTTGATTTGATAAGGAAAAATGTTTTGGTGATATTTAGAAGTAAAATGAAAGTGAAAATGAAGTTGAATATGTGTAATAAGTAAAGAGTTAGAATCTGGAAAATTAGAAGATGAGTTCTGATTATGCTTCTATGAAAGTTAGTCGCGGCCAACTCTCCTTAGTTCACCGCAACCAACTTGAAGGATTTCCTCTCTGGAAAAGTTCACCGCGGACAACTTGCAAGAATTCACGAGGAATTTTCCTCTCTAGAAAAGTTCATCGCGGCCAACTTTTCTTGGTTCGTCGCGGCAAAGTCTTTCCTACACAACTTGAATATATTTCGATATTTTAGGCATAACTTGTTTTGCAGCTATCCAAATGGAATAATTATTGATTTGAAGTACACTAAATACATGGGGCTACAAATTGTATGAAGAAAGCAAGTTTTAATTCAATCTCTAAGAATTTCAATTTCTGGATGGAAATTGAGCACAGAATATTGTTTCAGTAAAAAGAATAGTCCAAAAATGTTTGGAGTATAACTTTCAGATTACTGCAAATTCAATGATTTTGGTGTCATTAGAAAATTAAGACAATGGGGAAATTTTTTCAAAAAGAAAATGTTATCAAATTTCTTCATTTACTTGATCAGAATGATCATGAAAAATTGACCCGAAGGTTTGGATTTTTGGAAGGGTAGTTCATGAAGCTTAGGAAATGCATGGGTTTAAGTATTCTAGAATTAATTCTAGTGAATGTGCTTTATGGGTTTTCAATTTGCATTCCTATTGAATGGGAATTTTTGCCAATGTTGAAGGGGATCAAGAAAGGCAAGAGGAGCAAGAGGAAAGACAAGTTTGAATTAGATTTTGTAAGCAATTTAGGTGGGTAATATATTTATAGTTGTTCTATAATATGGGCAAATTGTCTTACTTTTGTATTGTGTGTTAAATTGCTTGTTTTGAATTACTTTGATTGTTGAAAATGCATTATGATTATGATCATGTTATGCCTTGAAAAATTTCATGGCATTTTGTATAAATGAAAAGAGGGGGGAAAAAAGCATGATAAGCATGAAAAGTATGAATGTGTGTGAAATGAGTTAACTATTGAAATTTGATTGTGTTTGGGCAAGAGAGAAAGCATTTTTTTAGTCACGTGCACGTTGACCTAAAGCCTTCTCCCAGCTGCCGCTTGTGGCATATGAGCTCCTAAAAAATGGACTCATTTTGTTCATGGTGTAAATTTCTATTTCTCTATTTCGCTCCACAGAACTCTCAAGCCATTATGTTGTCCATTACATATTGTTTTGATTAGTTGAGCATGAAGTGAACTTAATTATTATGCTTGGATGGTTGAATATGACTGAGATTGCTTTATGTGACATGTTTAACTATGAGTTTTGAGCTAGAATGGTGGACGATTGAATTGCTAGATTAAATGAGATATATATATATATTGCCACTAAGCTTCGCAACTCACCCTATCATTTTCACTCCTCAGGTGTAGAATGAGAAGATTGTTAATCCTTGCAAAGACATTTGGCAACTCTAAGATAGTTAGCTTTTGTATTAAGTTAGTTCAATTTTTGAGTAGCTTTAGTAGCATATCAATCATGAGCATCCATATGTACTTTTGTATTAAGCGAATGATGCAATGCTGATATATGATTAAAGCTTTGTAAAACTCTTTTCTTTTAAAGTTATATGAATTACGTATGGATGAGGCTATGTTGAAATTAGGCATATTTGAGGAAGTTATCAATTTGAGATGATAAATTTTGAATACGAATTGTTGATATATATAAGTGAGATGTGTTATGGAAAAGAAAGATAGGAAATTGTGAAGAATGAGAATTAGTTATAAGTAATGAATCAAATGAGTAGAGATTAGAGATTATGATGAAATAATATTGGTAGTTGAATTGTTATCAAATGATGTTACATTAGAGGGAGTGAATTTGGGGCAACTTAGAATGAACGTAAGGTTAAGATAGATGTAGAAACCTTTGGGAAGGCTCTTGAGTGGGTTTTGACTCACATATGTTCGTTAAACGGACATTAAGTCCGTTAAATGAACCTTTTTGGGTCTGGAAAGAATCAAAGGTTTCACCATAACGAAGATGTGACTTTGACCACGGAGAACCTTTCCCGAGTAGTTATTTTCCTAGTTTCGCCGCGGCGAACCCACCATTGTTCCCAAAGAAATTTTCCTTCCAAATCTAATGTTTTCAACTATGCTCACGTTTTACAATTTTTGGATCAAGATTCTCAAGCTCCCCTTCACCTTATAAGGTCTCTGCACTAATATCCCTTAGGTACACCTTGCGTTGAGATGGTTTTTTCTCTTCACTTTGTGATTCAAGGTGGTCGAGAGCTTCCACCATCTGTACCCATCTGGTTTACTATGTTTTGGAGTCTAAACATCGTATCTTGGTGGACTTGCCTCATTTCCTACTGGAACTGCTGTATACTGTGTTGAAAACTCTATTGAAGTTGAATATTATTAGCAGTCATAATATTAAGCAAGTCTTTCAGAGATGCACTTAAGTCATGATAAGAAGGTTTTCTAGCCTTTACGAAATTGTTCTGTGTCCTGTATACTATCAAGGAAGTATTATCGCATTCATAACTAAAATTTATATGATTACTCCAAACATGGTTATAAGATTGGGAATATGAGGTACAAAAAAAATTACTTTCATCCATAATTTTTTTTCAACACTAACACTAAACAAAATTAAAAAGATTAAGAAATAACTAAATAGAAACTAATTACAAACAAGTATGCACAAAACACCAATTAAAATGAAGAAAAAAACTAAAGCACCACACTCCTCGGCAGTAGCGCCAAAATTGACATAGTGTGTCGTAACATTACTCAAAATAACTAGACATACAACTATAGCAGTAGAGAGTCTAGGTTGATCTCACAGAGAGTGTTCGGTTAGTTTTTGTTATGAAAAGAATTGGTGTTTAGGTTTAGGGGGTTTGTTTGTTTTCATGTAAGTTTAGGTCGATCTCATAAAGATCTCTATTTGTTTCATTTCCAAACATTGAATATCAGATAACATAATCAATCCCTAAGAGAAAGAGTAACAAACAATGGGAGAAATGTTTAACCTGGTTCTTCGGTGTCGTTGTCACCTCCAAATTGACTCGGGAAGCTAGCCCTCTATAGGTCTCCAAAGGAATGGAGTTTTGGCCCTTCTCTTCTTGAAAACCAAGAGCTCACACCTTTAAAATGAAAACCCCAAATGAAAACATAAGGTTTCTGCTGTCAAACGATACTTTTCTATTTAAAACGTAGGGTTTTGGGTGAGCTGTCAAAAACTCACGGGGGTGAGTGATTGGCTCACGGTTGTAAGAAGTATCTCACAGTCGTAAGCCTCTCATGCCCATGTAAGGTTTGTCATGGGCCTAAGAAATGTCTCACGACCTTGAAACTCCCATGCATGGCCGTGAGCCATATTCTACATTCCTCCTTTTGATGTTATATCTCATCTTTCTTGGCGTTTTCTTGTCTTCTCTTGCTTTTAATCTTCTTTTTCTTTCCTCATGAAGACAAGTGAGTATGGATCTTCAAAAACAATTCAAATATATTTCTTTCGACTCACTTTAGCTTCTTTTCTTCCGAATAGTACCTAAAACCATATATGAACTAAAGTGAGTGTCTTAAGTAATTTAAAGCATTAATTACTAAGTGTAATGGATTAAATATATCAACAATTAAGCACATGTCAGAGACATTGTAAATTGATTTTATTGTGGTTCAATAAATAAAATGTTGCTTGCTCACTTTAATGCAGTATCTAAAAAATACATTGAAATATTAACTTTTACCATTTCAAGTTCATCAAAACTATCAAAAGACACCATTTTGATAAGAACTTAACTCACTTTTAAAATTTTCTAATGAAACTTAACTCGCTTTTAAAGTTTTCTACTTCTTTTAAAGATCAAGATTTTTTTTAATAAAAGTCTTAATTCCTCGTAATAAATAAAAATTGCATACATTGAGATCAAACATGATATAATTTATGTATATCAAGCTTCACTACAAGAAAATTTGGTTTCAGCAACCAAATTCTCAGCAACCATAGTAAAATGGTTGCTAATTATATACATTTTGCAACCAAAAATTATTTGG
>JANZLX010000001.1:8584114-8607749 GCA_025531955.1 Erythroxylum orinocense
TATACCATATCATGTATGGATTGGCATGATGATTTGGATATGTTGCTTCCGCTGCAAAATGATTTCTTAAAAGTTTTAAAATCTACCGTTTCTCCAAATAAAGCATGCTTTCTTTTTCCGATCCAACATAACAATGTAGTTTGTTCTTATATGAATCATTGATGTAGCAATGTAGTTTGTTCTTATATGAATTATTGATAAAATTACTAAGATCACTTGTAAATTCAGTTCTTCTAAAAATAAGTAATTCAATCCAACGATCTTAATACAAACCTTGTAAATTTATGGGTAAGATCGCTTTAATCACAATTGATCTTTTATCAAATATCAGCCATTGAATTTGAAAAGTTTTTCCGTCGATGAAAACAAAGGAAAATTAAAGGTCATTCTATTTGTTCAAAAAAGAAAAAAAATTCATTCAATCTTTCATCCTACAGTCACCTCCTAACCTCTCATCTCTCAAACTGTAACACTCACCATCTATTTCTCTACCTCAAACATAAATGATCAAATCACGATCTTGATTCTTGAAGAGAACAGGTAATTATTTTTTACTTCTATTTTTACGTCTAGAACCTTTTCTTTTCAATATCCCTAATTATTCTTTTTATTGTTCATGAAATCTACAACTACAAAAGCTTTAATTTTTTATTTTTTTGATAAGATGTCAACCTCCATGGACTACATTAGCAATGCCCCACCATTGACCCACGGAACTAATAGAGATACTTCTCACTTCTTAAAGCGTTGATGGTGTTGACATAGCTTCTATAACAACTTCCGGTAATCCCCAAACACCTGATTCTAATGTATCAAATCTCCCTAAGCCTCCTATCACCTCTTCAAACAAGAAACAATCTTGGGTTTGGGAACACTATGCCAAGTTAGGTGAAGCTAACGCTAGAGTTGGTGTGTATCAATAGTGTAAGAAATCTATTGCTTGTAAAAATAATAATGGAACTACCAGCCTGATCAATCACTTGAATAGATGTGTTAAGTATCCATTTAACGAGCACAAGGAACCTGAAAGTGGACAAAAAACTATAGAAGGAGCAATAGTAGAAAAAGGTGAAGATGGCACATCACGTAGAATGATAACATGGATGTTTGATCAAGAAAGATGTAGGAAGGCACTTGCTAGAATGATTATTGTTGATGAGTTACCTTTTCGTCACGTAGAGCAAAAGGGGTTTTGTGATTTTTGTGTATATCCAACCAAAATTTAAAGTTCCTTCTCGCACTACAGTGACTAGAGATTGTTATGCACTTTGCTTAGAAGAGAGAAGATGAAGGAGTTTTTTTAAGAAATTGACTTCTAGGGTTTGTCTTACTACATACACTTAGACATCATGTCAAAATCTTAGTTATATGTGTCTCACAAGACATTTTATTGATGATGATTGGAAATTATGCAAAAGAATTATAAACCTTTGCCTAATTTCTGGTCATTCAAGTGATACAATTGGTAGGGCTGTTGAGACTTGTTTGGTTAGTTAGGATATTGAAAAAGTATTCATTATAATGGTGGATAATGCAAGTTCAGATGATGTAGCTATTCAATAATTGAGAAAAAGAATTAATAGTTGGAAGGATGGTGTATTGAAAGGTGAGTTCATACAAACGAGATGTGCTGCACATATGTTAGGTTTAATTGTGAAATAGGAGCTGTCAGAATTAGGTGATTCAATCATTAGGATTCGTAATGTAGTGAAATATGCTCTTTCTTCTCCTGCTAGAATGGCAAAGTTTAAGTCTTGTATAGAAAAAGAGAAATAGACAGCAAGAGGATTGTTTGTCTAGATGTTGAAACAAGATGGAATTATACTTATTTGATGTTAGAGTTAGCTTTGAAATTTCATAAAGCATTTTATTTATTGGAGAGTCAAGATTCTAAGTATGTTGAAGACCTTTCTGAAAATAAGAATAGTAGAGGTGAGAATAAAAATAATAAAGTGTTCCTAGTGAAAGTGATTAGGAGTACGCACGTAACTTGCTACCTTTTCTTTCTATTTTTTATGATGCTATTTTAAAATTGTCTGGCTCTCATTATGTAACTACTGATGAGTACATGAAAGAAATTTTTGGCATTGGGATGGTTATTTCAAAGAGATGTGGACTTGGTGATTTTAGTGCAAGAAACACGGCTACGAGGATGAAGAAGAAGCATGAAAAGTATTGGGGAAATGTTAATGTCAACTGCATGTTGTTTATTGCTGCCGTTCTCGATCCACGATGCAAATTGAAATATGTGAACTTTGTGATTGGTAAAGCATACGATGATGTCAAATCTGAGAAGCTGTGTAAGAAAGTAAAAATCACTTTAGATTTGATGTTTGATTTCTACCGATCCTCTATGTCTTTTCCTGTTGCACAATCAAGTGTCCAATCTCAAGCTTCAAGTGATATAGAAGTTGATAACGTCAAGGATGTTGCAGCATTGTCATTTTGGATAATATTTTTTATGAGCAAGAGGCTGGTCAAGCAATTAGGGAAACCAAAAGTGAGTTAGATAAATATTTAGCTGAAGATTGTGAACTCAAAGACAAGCTCTTCTTTACGTGGAAGAGAGACTTGAAGAACATGAGCAAATTAAATCAGATAATCTAATTTACTTTACCTTGTTTTAATATACAAATAAGTAAAAAAATATTTTTTCAATTAAAAAAGAAATAATGAGTCTAACTCTTTTTATTCTTTATTTTCTATAGATGTGGCTTCATATATAACAGTGGATCATCCTACCATCCTATTCAAAGAACAATTGTTTAATAATTATATCTTTTTTTCTAGTATGGATCTTTTATAAGACATTATTTGGCTTATTTTTACTTTTCTTGGGTTTAATATGTTGGATTAATCTTTGATGGATTTTATATGCATACTTTTATGAATAATTTGTATTTGTTTTCACCAATTATTTTGTTAAAAAAATTCACATATATTGATTTGAATAGGTTCTGGTTACCATAAGAACCGAATATGAAAATAGGTTAACCGATCTTATAAGTTATTTAGGTTCAGGTTCGTAAAGTTGTCAAACCTGACATTCAGGTTCTAGTTCAGGTTAGTTATGAACGGGTCAGGTTACCCTACCAAGAACACCCCTAAATGACATGATAAACTCACACCTGAAAAGCATTATAGCATTCAAAGATAAAGAGTTTAATAATGATGATAGGACGTTCAGGAATGTTGCACGCTAAGGATGTGTGACCAAATTGGTGGCCACATAAAGTAAGACATTGCTCCTATATTAGAAGTGACTAAAATTAAAGGGCTCTTATAACCAATAATAAAATGAGCAGAAAAGGATGATAAGCATTGGGAGTCACATAATATGCCTTTTCTAGTGCCAAAAAAAAATCATAGTTAACAAATTGCACAAGAATAAAATCTTAGAACATCAACTTTTAAGTGAAAACAAATTTTTTTCATAATTTCCCTTTAACTAAGATCTCTTTAATTCCATCGTATAATTAATCCATAAACATTATAAATCATAATTGTAACT
This sequence comes from Erythroxylum orinocense, assembly GCA_025531955.1. Lineage (NCBI taxonomy): Eukaryota > Viridiplantae > Streptophyta > Magnoliopsida > Malpighiales > Erythroxylaceae > Erythroxylum > Erythroxylum orinocense. The sequence goes on from JANZLX010000001.1 coordinate 8,587,626, forward strand.
CATTATGAAACTTGAATTTTCTTTTAGCAATCCTAATTTTCCTTGTAGTGACATGGCAGCTAAATTGATTTTATAAATAGTTTACTAAAATTTTACTTCAATTGCACGAGTGTCTAACCTTTAATAATATCCATAATAAAAAGTAAAGAGAAATTTATAAAAAGAATAGAGAGAGGTATGTGGAGAAAGCTAGGTCCTATGAAGCATATGTCTATTTATAAAGGTCTTGCATATTTTAATAATATAATTGGATTATAATTTTAATTAATTAAACTTTAATTAAAATTACAACTAAATTACCAATTAGGTTTAAATAAGTGTCAATATCAAATGTTGACCCTTTTTTATCAACTACTTTATATTGATGCAAGTGCCTCAGTCAACGAACAATGCTTTGACTGCACAAGCAATTACTTATCAATTTCTCCTCCTTCCAATTGCTTCGCTCTAACATAGTGATTGTCTTGCCAGTGGCAATCATCATTAGCCCATGACTTTACCAGCAACAATCATTACTGCTAGTGATGGTCTTCAGACTTTCTCAAATAATAAAAAAATTAATTAATCATTAAATCCTAATCCTTAATTCTAGAATAATTAAAAACTTTGGTTTCTTCATTAATAATTAGCACCAAGAATCATCCTTCAATCAAGTTTTTTAATTCAGTAGAAAGTTATAAGATATGCATGTTTCTTTTCAAACCATAAACATTTCTCAAACTAGTAACAATCAAGTAACATAATCATGTTAAATAATTAAAGAAGGCTTTGATATCACTTCTAAAAATAGATCAGATAAAATTTATGATGGAATCTAAATAATTTTTATAATTTCTCATAAGATCAATTTAATAGAATAACTTGAAATAAAAAGGGTTAAAGAAAAAAGTGATTTGAGTATCCTTCAAAATCATTTTCTTCTCCAGTAAGTTTCTTCTCCAGTAATATTGTAAACTATAATTTGTTTAAATGTCTAACCTTTAACAATATTTACAAAGCAAAGACAAAGAAATCAACTCTTTTAAGAGGGGATAACACAAATGCTAGCTCCCTTAAGTCTTTTCCTTTTAAATAGAAAGACTAGGTTAAAGATATATAAGAATCACTCATATATTAGTAATGTTAAAGTGATTTGACTTAACTTATATATGTATGATTATAATTTATAATTTAATTCTTTTTTCATCTAATATTCCAATTGAACATAGAATATAAAATTAGTGTCTAATCTACTTAAATTCAATGAATTTCATTCTTTCTTATTAGTAATGAATTTATAATTGATATTTAAAAATATCATTTCCGATTCTTAAATCACTCTAGTTACAGAAATTCTTAAAATTATTGTTAATCAAGAACAATAGAATATTTTATCAAAAAATAGAGTGGGATTCGATCGCACACAAAGTGGAATAATAACAAAACTTTCTGTTTGATTTTCCAAATGCCAAGATCACTTAAAATTTTATAACAAGATTAACATATAAAATATAATAAAACATGAATCATAATTTGTACATTATTCTAAAGCTTGATCATTTTCTTGTAATTTCCATTAAAATATTTGTAAAATTGATTTGTTTCAATCATTATAGTTGTACATGTGTTCAACCTTTTAATAGTATCCACATAATACGTTGAGAGAACTCTATAATTGTTATAGAGATGATTAAGCATGAAGTGATAGCTCCCTTAGAATTTAAGCCAATTTATAACAGGTTATGCAAATTTTAGTAATTTAATTAAAAATACTAAAATCAATTAAATTTTTAATTAAAGTTAGAATTAATTATATTTAAATACCAAAATTTTCAAATAAGATCAACTATCTCATATTGATCCTTACTTTTCAAACATCATATACTTATTCATAAAATTTCTCAAACTTTACATTCAAGTCTAATTTGATTAATATTCCTTTTCTCTCTTCAACCCATTTTTTGTGTGTAACTCGTTATAGATCCAAATATATTGACAATGGATATAAATTATAACTATATATTATATTTATGATTAGATAAATTAAAATCCTTTAATTTATCCTTAATTATGTAATTAAACAAATTATGTCTATAAATCAAGAATGGCATTAGCAAAGAATCATGAAGACTCAAATATTTAGAAATTTTAAAGTGATTTTGGTTAACCTTTTCATGTACGAATATTCTGTATAATTCAATCATTTCATCATATAATATTTTTATTGGACATAGAGTATAATATTAATGTCTACTTTATTTTAGTCAATCATATTAGTTTTCCACCGTTAGTAATTAATTCAACTAATGACATTTGTAACCTATTTTACAAAGCGTCCTCCTACCTTAGTCAAGGATTTTCTAGATCAATACTAATCGAGAATTTTATAGAAATGAAAGACTCAATTGAAAAAAATTAAGTTGAAGTATTTAATAATGAAATTAAATATCTCAAGGGAACCTAGAAGTTAATAATTTAATATCTAAAAACAGATTTGAGTCAAAGATGGAATACCTAAAAGCAGCTTGAAGCTAAACTATGTACTTCCCATTAGAATCATCCAATTTCCAAAATTTAGCAAACAGCGGAGCGTGCCATGTGAATTGCAGATACCAATAAATGGATGAGTTGTCTAACGTGTTATGATTGGTACTAAAATAATATGTGCGCATATTACTGTAGTAATCACTAACAGGGACGAGACTTGTCCTAATGAGTAACAGTTATAGTAACCAACAGAAGCGATTTTGTCTTAATCACGCACAGAAAACGTTGTACCGATCTAGATGCTAAAACCCGAGAGCGGAGGGCTTCTCCTTTCTTTTCTTATTGTTTTGTTTAGCTTGTTTTTTGGGGATAAAGACATAAAGTGCATTCCTTGTTAGCCAGACGTACTAATCGCTAACAAAAGCAGACTGCGATTGCCGGGGGTTAGACTAGCACAAGAAAAGGAACCTAACAGAACGACTTCAAGGTGATGTGCTCATAAATCTAAGTTAATCCTTAAGAAACGAGATTTCAATGTGGAAACCATAGGTGATCTTCCTAACCATTTGGACCGCAAACGCAATGCTGAAGAAAAAGTTGATAGAGCAACCACATTATATGTATGTATTATCTTATTTAACATGCATATATGTATCAAGATTATTTAAAATATGCTTCCATGCATTGAAAAATAATTGTTGAAATAATCCCAAACAGACAGGGAATTTGATAAACCAAACAACTAAATATATAAAGTTATTGTATGATACAATGGAAGCCAAGATTGCAACTTTTAAAACAATACATTAAAAAGATTGTTTTGTAATACTTAAAATATTTCATATTTGAGTTAAGCTTATATTTACAAGGATTGATTTAATAAAGTAAATAAATAGATTAATTGTGCTGATTTGAGTTTTATTGAATAGTTAAATTATTTTTTGTAAATAAATAGATTAATTGTGCTGATTTGAGTTTTATTGAATAGTTAAATTATTTTTTCTTCTTTTTTATATTACTGACTATTATAGAATATGTAAATATTAGTAGATAATATCTTTGGGAAATATCATTTTGAAACTTTATTTGGCATGGTGAAAATTTGTAGCTACGTATATATTATAGTTTAACATGAATAATGCATGAGGACAAAAATTCCTCACAAAACTATCATGATATCAGAACCACCATACATGTGAAGCCCGAATAGCAGTAATGGCAAAGAGGTAGATAATCAAGGAATATAGTAGGGGACAATGAAGATGAAACTAAGTAAAGTAAGACGCTTGATTCATTGTCTCCTTATTGTCTACACCCTGGCAGTAATCCAAGTTTGAACATATATGGGTTGGTACTTAAGGGTGAAGCTAACTATGATGAATAAGCAAAAGCGATGTAATGTGTGTTTAAAGCCAAGAGGAAGTTGGGATTTATTGACGGAATGATTAGTCAACCCACAGACTAGTAGAATGTAAACTTTATGCTTGTATGGTAAATCATAATTGCTATCAATCCCATGATTAGATCCACTCCTAGTTATATAGATAGCATGAAGGATTTGCATGATGATCTGAAAGAGCGGTTCTCGGTTGGGAACATTATGTGAGTTCATCAACTTAACGAAGTAATCTCAAATTGCAAATAAGGAAAATAGTGTGGAAGAGCATTTTGGAAAACTCAGTGGCAAAGAATTGGATGGCCACACCAAGGTACCAATGTGTAGGTGTGGCAATTGTGAGTGTGAGCTAGGAAAAACAATAACTCGAGGAATGTGAAATGGAGAAGATCCACAAATTCCTTATGGGGTTTAACCATTACTTTTTATGGAACCATTAGAACTAGCATATTGAGCGTCGAACCAATGTCGTCTCTCAACTGTGTCTATGCCTTAGTGATCTAGGAAGAGCAATATAAATAAGTGGCTAGGCGATGTGAAGAACAATCTTAAGCTGTTTCTTTTATTGTTTAAGCAGTAATTAGGCCATGAAATAATCAAGGCAAAGGGGAGAAAGTTGTGTGTTCGAATGTCTAGATCGCAAGGTGAAGGAGAAAATATATTCTTAATGTTTTTATTCCTTGACATGTTACTTTGTGATGTTAGCCGTTCTCCCATCTTTACGCAGAAAATTGTCTCGGTCATCGGCTAATGGAGAATATTGCTCCATGGATTCTAACACTTGTAAAATTACTTGGCCTAAGGTGTTATTGCGATCTTTACACGTGAAGCATTTGTAACCTTTTTGTTTATATTATGATAACAAGGTTACACTTTGTATCACCTCTAACTAGATGTTTCACAAACATACTAAACACATAGTGGTCGATTTTGTGCAAGATCAAATTCAAGCAAGTAACATTGTTAACGAGCATGTTCATATGTATAATAAATTAGTTGATATATTTACCTCATATATCTCCTTTACAAGTTAGGCAATTGAGATCTTCGTACTTTAACTTGAGGGGAAGTATTAGGTAGTGTATATATATTTTAGAAATATGTAAATATTATTAGATATCGTTTTGAAGCTTTATTTATAAGGTCAAAATTTATAACTATGTATATATTGCGTTTAACGTAATAATGCAAGAGGACAAGAATTTCTCGCAAAACTTTCACTGACATATCTTTTAGGCTCCAAAAGATTTTTTTATTTATAAAAAGGCTTGATTCAGGATAAAATGAAAGAGAGATATCAAACAATTAAATCACTTTATATTCATAAAAGAAAATTTCATATATTTCGACATTTCTGTTTTATTTCTGTGCCCAGTGTGAAACAGTTAAGACTATGGGTACATATGGTTCCGATTAGAATTATAACCAATGCAAAAATTGTGACTTTATAAAAGTATTAAATATTCTATAATATTAATATTAGAAACTACATAAAATAGAAGTTATGAGATATCAATATTTTTCATATTTTGTAAAATATAATCTTAATGTAATTTAATTTATCACTAATTAAATATACATGTTTGGAAATAAAAGTTAAAATAAAGTGATAAAAATGATGTCAGATATATTAAGAAATATAAATGAAAACTAACATCTAAATGAGCAAATTATAATCTTAATTTTAGTAATATCTAAAAGTCACTATCTACATTTTTTCAAGGATAATTATTAATATATTTTAGTTATTCATTTGAAATCTCTTCATCTAGGTTTTCACTATAAATTTTCGATCCTTATTACATTTATTATTGCATTTCCCTAATCAACTGAATTAAATTACTAATGTGAGTCTTTAGTTGCTATTGTATTTTTTAATTAATTTTGAAGAGTTGTTGTAATATTTATGTGTCTTCAATTAATTAGTTAATATATATATATATATATATATATATATATATATATATATATATATATAATCAATTAATATATATTTTTATATAATTTAAAATTAAAAATTATTTTTATTAAATATTCAACATTTTATATATATATATATATATATATATTGCCACGCGTCAAAATTGTGAAGAAAATGCCCAGCAATCATGACATCTAACGCATAATTTCTCTTGATATTTGTCATTTAGTCATCTGCATCGTGGAGTTTGGAGTTAGACCCTTCATTGTTCGCCAACTTTTACAGCCATATGCGCCCGATTCTTTATGTATATAAGCAGCTTCTCGGACGCCCATTTCCTTCAAACCGCCAGCTTCCCAATGATCCTCCCATTACAAGCTTTGAAATATTGTTGAAGTTTTCAAGGAAACCATAACTTTAGTTCTCTCTGTATCCGTTTAATAATAGAGACAGAGATGGGTTCATGCTGTCCAGTGAGCAACTCCAGCTTAAAAACCCATTAACTGAATTTTCCTCGCATGGAATATTTGGGGGCGGGCTTGTTATCTCTGTTCATATTTTCTGTTCCTTTCACATAATTTCCATTTTATATTACATAGCATTGGCTTGGTGAAGGATGGAGAGTGGTGGTGATTTGATTCGAGTAGTCAGTGCACGTAAAAGCAGCTCTAACTTATGGAGGAATAGTACCACGGACGTTTTTCCAAGTTCTTCTCGTAATAAAGATGATGAAGAAGCTCTTAGATGGGCAGCTTTGGAGAAACTGCCAACCTATTTACGCATAAGGAGAGGCATACTCACTGAACAGGAGGGACAATCCAGGGAGGTTGACATACAGAAATTTGGACTGATAGAAAGGAGAAATTTGCTTGAAAGGCTTGTTAGAATTGCAGAGGAAGATAATGAAAAGTTCCTGCTAAAAATCAGGCAACGCATTGAAAGGTACGTCCACATGCAACTTAGAAAGTAAATATTAAGTTCTGTTCCATTTAGCTACTTGTGCGTCTGAGATTGTATGGTTTTCGTGTATTTTTCCTTTCAAACTCACTACACAGAGTTGGACTTGAAATGCCCTCAATTGAAGTTCGTTTCGAGCATCTAAATGTCGAAGCTGAAGCCCATGTGGGAAGCAGAGCTTTACCCACAATTTTCAACTTCTCGGTTAACATGATCGAGGTACAACTTGCAGGATCAAATCTCTGTTACAGGGTCAAAACACAGTGCTCAGTTCAGTGTTTTCTGTCTGATTTCGTAGGGGTTCTTAAATTATCTTCACATAATTCCAAGTAGAAAGCAGCCATTTCCAGTTCTCCATGATGTCAGTGGAATCATCAAGCCGAAAAGGTAAGTAGTATCATTGTGCACAATGGATTTTACCAAGGATTCATTCCTCATTGAATTAAGCCATATATCGCAGAATGACCCTACTTCTAGGTCCTCCAAGCTCAGGGAAGACAACATTGCTGTTGGCTCTTTCTGGAAAATTGAGCAAAGATCTGAAAGTAAGGATATAGAGTCAATGATAAACATGGTAATCGTTTTGTCAATTCCCTTGCCTTATGGTCTTCTAATGGCAATTGCGAAATTCAGTTCTCAGGAAGTGTTACGTATAACGGCCATTCAATGGAAGAGTTTGTGCCACAAAGGTCCTCAGCTTATATTAGTCAATATGACCTCCACATAGGAGAAATGACTGTAAGAGAAACCCTGGCTTTTTCTGCAAGATGTCAAGGGGTTGGAAGCCGTTATGGTTAGTAAGATATCAACGGTTTGACATCTTTTGTCATTAGCATATGGTAATGAAATCTACGAATTGCTGTTGGAATTCCAAACCCTGCAGATATGTTGAAAGAGCTAGCAAGAAGGGAGAAGGCCGCAAATATCAAACCAGATCCTGATATTGATATCTATATGAAGGTGAGAAAAGCCTGAGAAAATGGAAAGACAAATCTATTAAAAAATTGAAAATTGTAAAGACTTGTATGAATTAGAATTGAATTCAAATACTTGGATTGTACAGTCTGCGGCATTAGAAGGGCAGGAAACCAGCGTAGACACGGATTATATTCTCAAGGTAACAATTCAAAGTCCAATTAGTTCGGAGGTGAAATTATCTGCAGATAACTAGAAAAACTGATCAATATACCATCCACAGATTTTAGGACTTGAACTATGTGCTGATACATTAGTGGGAGATGAGCTGATCCGTGGTGTCTCTGGCGGACAAAAGAAGCGTGTTACAACAGGTAAATCACATGAAAATGTTTGCCAGTTATGCTACTCTGTGGACTGCCTTTCACTCTTGTCCTAGTTTCATAAATGATGAATTGATGTCCTTACAACCTGATTATCTTCTGGCTTATTACCACATATAGGGGAAATGCTGGTCGGACCGACACGGGTACTTTTCATGGATGAGATATCAACTGGATTGGACACTTCAACAACATTCCAAATTGTTAACTCACTAAGGCAAACGATCCACCTTCTCAATGGAACTGCCCTAATCTCTTTACTGCAGCCTGCACCTGAAACTTTTCAACTGTTTGATGATTTAATCTTGCTGTCGGATGGACGCATTGTGTATCAAGGTCCACGCGAAAATGTGCTCGAGTTCTTTGAGTTCATGGGCTTCAAATGCCCTGAGAGAAAAGGAGTTGCTGACTTCTTACAAGAGGCAAGTCCAATTTATACTACAGCATGTCTTATATACACTCGGAGATAAAAACTTTATATTGCTGGGATGCAACAGGTGACATCAATAAAAGATCAAGAACAATATTGGTCTCGTAGCAACGAGCCTTATAGTTTTGTTTCAGTGAAGGAATTCGCCGAATCATTTCAGTCATTTGACACTGGTCGAAGACTAGGAGATGAACTTGCCACACCATTTGACAAATCCAAAGGGCACCCTGCTGCTCTAACAACCAAAAGGTACGGCGTCAGCCAAAAGGAACTCCTCAAAGCTTGCACGGCAAGAGAATTTTTACTCATGAAGAGGAACTCATTTGTCTACATATTCAAACTAATCCAGGTCAGTTCTGCTCTCTTTGTTTATACATTTTATGTTGTAGAAAAGTGATGCTAGAATGAACTTTCAGGAAATGACATTAATATCCTATATATTTTTTCTCTCCAAAACTAATTGAAAACTACGAGTTCATCTATAATTGTCAAAGAGCTGTGAATGATTTGAAGCAAGAATAGCATGATCCTCATTCTCAAAGGTTAACTGATGCTTTATTGTGTCCATTTTCAGCTTATTACTCTCGCTTTCATAACAGCAACTCTATTTCTGAGAACGAATATGCATCATGACACAATAACAGATGGTAGAGTGTACCTGGGTGCTCTTTTCTATGGAGTTATCGTCAGTACGTTCAATGGTTACTCAGAGCTTGCGATGTCCGTTATGAAACTTCCTGTGTTCTACAAGCAGAGGGACTTTCTCTTCTATCCTTCATGGGCATATGCTCTGCCTACATGGATTCTCAAGATTCCAATAACTTTTTTTGAAATTGCTGTATGGGTGATTATGACTTACTATGTTATAGGCTTTGAATCAAATGCTGGAAGGTGGGGAAACAGAACCTGTGAGTAACTTTCTGCAAATGGATGGATTGCAGGCTCCAAAATTTAATCAAATTCTTGTTGGCAGGTTTTTCAAGCACTATTTGATACTTGTGTGCAATAGCCAGATGGCATCGGGAGTATTCCGAATGATATCTGCATTTGGGAGGAATATGATTGTCGCTAACACTCTTGGAGCGTTCTCATTACTTTTAGTACTAATACTTGGAGGATTCATCATATCAAGAGGTCAAGCATTCAGTTGTCCTGCATTTTGCCCACTTCGGCATCAACATAAACGTTATATATCTCAACTATTAAAACTTTATTTGTTCCTGCTTAGTGAAATTAAATGTACACTTTATTGCAACAGAGAATCTGAAGAAATGGTGGATATGGGGTTACTGGATCTCCCCATTGATGTACGTGCAAAATGGTGTATCAGTAAATGAATTTCTTGGATGGAGCTGGAGACATGTAAGATTATATCATCTTAATTATTAGTAAGAAAAGAAAAGTTTATATTGAGAGTTAATAGAGAAAGATTAGACCAAATGTGAAACAAATTGGTGCAGGTCCCTCCTAATTGTACAGAGTCATTGGGAGTTACGATTTTGAAATCCAGAGGATTATTTCCTGAAGCTTATTGGTATTGGCTTGCAGTAGCAGTTTTAATTGGATATATGTTTATATCCAATTTCCTGTACATTTTGGCTCTAAAATACCTCGATGGTAAGTATCCTTGTAGAGATTATGGGTTCGGTAGTTATTACCAACTTACAGGCAAGTGATTGACTGCAGCCTTTGGAAAGCCTCAAGCTATGTTGTCCAAAGAGGCCATGGCTGAGAAAAATGCTGACAGAAATGGGGAGCCCATCGAATTACCTACAAGCGGAAATAAAAATTCAGGTAGGTTAAACTAATAGGATTCTAATATTTATGTATCCTTTCTGTCTTGACCAATATTTATACAACTAATGCATGCAGAAAGAGCAAGGGAAAGCAAAAGAAATGTCACACCCAGAAATTCAGCTGCAAGGGTGAGTAAGAACAATCAGAACACGAAATGGGGGACGGTCCTTCCATTTCAGCCACACTCCATCATCTTCAATGATATAAAGTATGCTGTAGACATGCCACAGGTACTTTGAACTGATTGCCGTGCCAAACCCGATGCGTTCTCTTTTACGCCTAACGAAATATATGGATCGCAGGAAATGAAAGTTGAAGGTGTTCATGAGGATCGTCTACAACTTCTGAAGGGTGTAAGTGGTGCTTTTAGGCCAGGAGTTCTGACAGCTCTCATGGGGGTAAGTGGTGCTGGGAAAACAACGATAATGGATGTTTTGGCTGGAAGAAAACAAGGTGGTTATATTGATGGAAATATTTCCATATCTGGGTACCCAAAAAATCAAGGAACTTTTGCTCGCATCTCTGGATACTGTGAACAAACTGATATCCACTCCCCTCATGTTACAGTCTATGAGTCATTGCTCTTTTCTGCGTGGCTAAGGCTAGCGCCGGAGGTTAATTCCGATACAAGAAAGGTACATTTCATTCTCTTTTTTTGCTTTGTTTTGGGGGTACAAATCAATTTACACAAATGACTTTGTCTAATGCATCAAAATCAAGTAATTAAGAGTGAATTAAAATTGATGCGCAACAGATGTTTATTGAAGAAGTGATGGATCTTGTTGAGCTGACCACCTTAAGACACGCACTGGTTGGATTGCCTGGTGTCAATGGCCTCTCAATTGAGCAGCGTAAGAGGCTGACAATTGCAGTTGAGCTTGTGGCTAACCCATCTATAGTTTTCATGGATGAGCCAACCTCTGGACTTGATGCCAGGGCAGCAGCCATAGTCATGAGAACGGTTCGCAACACGGTAGACACTGGGCGAACTGTGGTGTGCACGATACACCAACCAAGCATTGACATATTTGATGCATTTGATGAGGTGATACTACTTTCTTATTTAAATTCTTTTTGACACTCTTGATCATTTCTCAGGCTTAATATACCATTTAGGTCTAATCATTCTATTTCAGTTACTTTTGATGAAAAGGGGAGGCGAAGAAATTTATTTTGGCCAAATAGGTCGCTATGGTTGTCATCTGATCAATTACTTTGAGGTGATACAAGAGTACACAATGCTATTTAGGGCTCTTCTGTCGTTTACTTTTTGGCTAACTCTGGGACGTTCTAAACTATCAAGGGAATCGAGGGAGTCCCGAAAATTAAAAAAGGTTGTAACCCTGCAACGTGGATGTTGGAGATTACTTCGCCAGCTCAAGAAGAAGCTCTTGGGGTTGACTTCTCTAATATATTCAAGGCCTCCGAGTTACACAGGTGACAACTTTAATATTAGATGACAAAAGCAAAAGCTTTCCTAGACAGATATAAAAAATGAGACATGTTAAAGAGTTCAATTTCATGGGACAAGTCTTTATGGACTTTAGCATCATAACTGATCACAGAAAGCTTTATCACTGTATGGTAAACTAATGCAGGAATAATAAGGCCTTGATCAAGGAACTAAGTGTACCCCCACCAGGTTCAAAAGATCTATACTTCCCAACTCAATATTCTCAGTCCTTCTTAGCCCAATGTATGGCTTGCCTATGGAAGCAGCACTTGTCCTATTGGCGAAACACATCATACACTGCAGTGAGACTATTATTCACAACATTCCTAGGATTGGTGTTTGGAACAATATTCTGGAATCTAGGCAACGAAAGGTAATGAGAAATGAATCACTTAGGTAACAAGATTGATATAGTTAAAAAGATCGATATTTGACATATGATGTAAAATTTCAGGAGCAACTCTCAAGACATCTTCAATGCAATGGGTTCTATGTATGCTGCTGTTCTTTTCCTAGGATTTCAAAACTGTACAGCAGTGCAGCCTGTTGTAGCCATTGAGAGGATTGTCTTTTACAGAGAAAGAGCAGCGGGAATGTATTCTGCACTTCCCTATGCCTTTGGACAAGTATGTTTATTGCTGAAGTGTAAAGAATCCTATTTCTTGTAACATATACTACGCGAATTAAACATTAAAAAAAAAAAATGGAACGTTGAATATTCATTATCATCACCATCACCTAGTTAATCCCGCACAAACGTTTGAATCTGGGAATAGAAAATTGAAAGATTCCTCGGGAACATAATCACCTTACTTGTGCCTTGCAGCTGATGATTGAACTGCCATACATACTAGTGCAGACTCTTATATATGGGGTCATAGTTTATGCCATGATCGAGTTCGAATGGACAGCTGCCAAGTTTCTTTGGTACATCTTCTTCACTTTCTTCAGCCTTTCATTCTTCATAATGTTTGGGATGATGTCCGTCGCTATGACACCCAACCACAGCGTTGCTTCTATAGTTGCAACTGCATTTGTCAACATTTGGAACCTTTTTTCAGGATTCGTCGTTCCTTATCCGGTAAAAACTCTCTCTAATCTTTAACCTGTTTTTTCAAATTATGAAGTTGAAGATGCACCGTTGTAAAAGGAGAAGGAACCCTTTTGTTTGTTGTGACAGAGAATTCCTGTGTGGTGGAAATGGTACTACTGGGCTGATCCTATGGCTTGGACACTGTATGGATTAGCTACTTCACAGTTTGGAGACGTGCACAAAACACTTGAAACAGGTGAAACAGTTGAAGTATTCTTAAGGAACAATTTCGGGTTTCGACATGATTTTCTTGGAGTTGTTGCAGCAGTACATGTCGGTATATGTTTGCTCTGTGCATTCGTCTTCGCCTTCTCAATCAAGGCTTTCAACTTTCAGAAGAGATGAAAACCTTACCTCCATGCAGTTCCTACGAATTATTACTACCTACTTTGGAAGTTCAAATAAAGTATCTAATTGACGCATGAAAATCGTGCCGTCTCATATTCTTTTCAATACAAATTGTGAAATGTCATATTGCTACCAATCTTTTGCTTGTATCACTAAGTTCATCCTCTATTAGCGATTGGTTCTTTCGTATATAATTTAACTATTTATTATTTTTAACAAGTTAAAAATATTAGCGAAATAGTTTTCAGGAGGAATTGCAACAAATTCAACTTCTCCTAAAAGCCAAATTCAAAGCTGGAGATCTGCAATCAATCTTTAAGTTTAATTTTTGTAAGTTTTCCTAAATGAAAAAAACAAGATGATATAATTGTAGAAAGGAAAATACAAATATTATTCTTTCTCACCTAACAGCTTTTATAGCTGAAGGAATAAAACAGAAAATACTAGAAACATGGGATACTATTTTCCTACTAAACATGATCTGAAACAACCAGGAACAATAAACAACAACTTCCTAAAGTCTAGAGACATGAATCTAGTAGAAAAATCATAACAAACAGAAAAAAAAAAAAGACAAAGTCAATGTGCAATTCTTTAAGCAAACATTCAACACTCCTCCTTTGCTTTAAGGACTGGAAATTCCGATGTTCTGTCTTAAAATCCTGAACCTTTCAGCTGAGAGTGGGTTTGTGAACAAATCTGCTAGCTGATCTTCTGACTTGCAGTAGATTAAAGTTACTTCCCCATTTTGCTGAACTTCCCTTACAAAGAAAAGCTTGATATTAAAATGTTTGGTCTTCTCATGAAAAACTAGATTTTTTGAAATAGATATTGTATTTTGATTGTCCACAAACAAATCAGTTGCTTCAACATGTTCCAATTGCAAATCAACTAATATTTTCTTCAGCCACATAGTCTGGTTTACTGTAGAAGTTGCTGCTACAAATTTTGCCTCCGCAGTAGACTGAGTCATAAAATCTTGCTTTCTTGAGCACCATGAAAAAATTCCAAAACCTAGGCGGAAACAATAGCCTAATGTACTTCTCATGTCTTTTAAATCTCCTCCTCAATCACTATTTGAAAAACCTCTAAGTTTGAAGTTTTGACTCCTCTCAAAATTGATTCCATAATTAATGATACCTTTGATAGAACGTAATATTCTCTTTGGAGCAACTAAATGCATCTCAGTAGCACAATACATGAAACAAGATAAAAAACTTACAGCAAACTGTATGCCAGGTCTTGTTGCAGAAAGATACATTAAACAACCAATCAAGCTTTTGAAATATCCTTCTTCAATCTTATCTATACCATCTTCCATACTTAACTTCTCCTTTTGATTCATTGGTGTGCTCGTTTCTTTGCATTGCTCCATTTGAAAATTTTTCAATATTTCCTTTGCATATTTTTTTCTGACTGATAAACATTTCATCTTTACTTTGTTTGACCTCCATTCTAAGAAAGTAGGTCATAAGCCTAAGATCTGTCATCTCAAGAACTTGCATCATTTTAGATTTAAACTCCTCAATCAATGTTTGATTATTTCCTATCACCAACAAATCATCAACATAAAGAGATACAATAATAATATCACTTCCTTTTTTTTTAAACGTAGAGAGTGGCTTCATATAGGCCTTTTTCAAAACCTAAACTTAGTAAATGATCATTTATCCTACTGTTTCAAGCTCTGGGGGCTTGCTTCAAACCATACAGAGCCTTTTTTAGCAGATAAACCTTGTCCTCTTTGCCATCCATCACAAACCCAGATGGTTGTTTGATATAAATTTCTTCCTGTAGAACATCATTTAAAAATGTAGATTTGACATCTAACAGGAACACTTTCTAGCCTTTTTGTGCGGCTATAGTTAGCAACAATCTCATTGTGTCTAATCTGGCAATAGGAGCAAAAGTGTCATAATAATCAACACCAAAAATTTGAGCAAACCCTTTAACTACAAGTCTGGCCTTGTGTTTGTTAATGGAGCCATCAACATTCAACTTTATTGTAAACACCCACTTTACACCAATAATATTTTTGCCTTTAGGTTTGTTAACCAGAATCGATGGTTTGTTCTTATAGATTATAGACATTTTCTCCCCCATTGCTTTCTTCCATTTTGAATGAAAAACTTCTTTAGGATCAGCAGGTTCACATATGGCTACATTACATCTTTGAAGGATATCCGATGGTAACCTTTTTCCTCTAATTGGAGTGTCATCTTCAAGTTCATTTCTCCATTCTTCCCTAAGAGGAGTGCTGCTTTCTCCACCTGATTCTAAATCTTCCTAATTCCAGCTTTCAGTTTGATTGAGCCCAAGTTTACTATATAAATTGGCAACACTTTCATGGCTTTTAATATATTTTTTGACTCCTATTCATAATTTTGTGCTTAAATTAATCCTTAAGTGTGTACTTGTATTTTATGCAATTTGATAGTAAAAATTGTTACAATTGATATTAATTGCACTATTAATTTTTCTGAGAACAATTGATACCTCAAATTGCTATTATTGAGTATAGGAACCTCAAGGAGAAGGGAGTTAATGTACTGAAATGAAGCCAACAAGAGCAAAGGCGCTACAAGACTTTCGCTGTGGCAAAGCAGACTTGTCACCGCGGAGTAAATTAATTATTTCGCTATGGTGAAGAATCCAACAAGAACAAAAACATTTCGAGAAAAGTGCATCACGACAAAACTCATTTGTCGACGCGATGAACTGTCGAAAACCCGAACCATATTTGAAAAACTGTCTCACTATTCGACCTGACCCTTTGATCCATCACTTAAAAACCTACCAAATTAGGTTATTATAGACGACCACCAATACACCAAGACACTCTCTACCCACACAGCTGACACTCATACCTCTCACTCTCGACCTTCATCCATCAATTTCATTCACTTCTCATCGTCGCCTTCATCATCCGCTGCTGCTGCCATGGATGCTATTGGTGTGCCTACGGTCGTGAGGATTCTCGAAGTGATGCTTGGCTAAAGCACTATTTTCTCATAAAGATAAAGCAATGGCTTGATGGGCTTCAAAGGGAAGTAGTTTTTGCATTTTCATGTTTAACTACATTGTTATGAACTCCTGAGTTAGGTTTATGCCTTGCAGTTAGATTTTCTTGATTAAAGTTTAATCAAGTGTTGAACAATGTATTGTGTTATGAATTTGTTTATGTATAACTTGGATGCTTAATATATGAAGTTTCATATATGTCTTTTTGATGATTGTGTTAACTCTCTTTTGTCTACCTAGTTGTGTTTAATATTGAGATTATGCTTGATCCAAATTGACCACTTACATTAGCTCATCCATTAACAAACACTAAGATGCATTTAATAAGGTTTTGATAAATGGAATTCATCGAAACCTTGGACGTAAAGAGTTCTTTAAGGTTCATCATTTAGAAATTTAGTGATTTTTGCTCCTAAAGATTTGTTTTGAACTATGATAGCCAAATCTCGTTTTCAAGAGGATTTTATCAATTTGATCATCGTTTGAGTTTTAAAATTTCTTTCCCAAAACCCCAAAAATATCTTTTATACACTTTTCTTTCAATTAGTCGATTTAGTTAAGTTTTATTAAAGATAAAAAACCCCTTTTTTATTAACTCAGTTTGCATTTCTTGACAATTAGGCTAGCTTAGATCATTTGCGCTAGGCTCTAATTAAGTGAGACAACCTAAGATTGCAATCTATATTACAATCCTTGGAATTAAATTTTTGATTCGGTATTCAAGGGAATAATCTAAAGACAAATGCGTAGATCACAGTTTCATTAAAGTGAACATCTCTTGTGATATTTATCTTTCTAGTTTAAGGATGATAGACTTTATAGGCTTTTGAAACTGCACTATAGTTGACTTTTATTTCCTTTTAATTGCTCCATGAAGATAAACAAAAATAAATCTTCAAAAAAATGACCGAACTTTAATGCTTCCAACTCACTTTAATTTCTATGCCCCTAAATTGTACGTAAAATCATATATGAATTAAAGTGAGTATCTTAAACATTTTTATGTGAATAATTGCTAAGTATAAATGATTAAAAATATCAACAATTAAACACATATCAATAGCCCATAAAGATGTTGGGAAAAGCTTTCTTGTCTAGCTTGTCATGTTTCTGCCATAGAATATGAACAAAGCACATATAACCAAAAATTAAAAAAAAACTTAGTGAAGGTTTAAACCCATACCAATCAAATGATGTCTTTTCCTCGAAAGTCTTTGTTGAAAGCCTATTTTTCAAGAACACTGCAGTGTTAGTTGCTTTTGCCAAAAATTTCTTTGGATGCTCCATCTCATGCAACATACATCTGACCATCTCCATAACTAATTTGTTCCTTATTTCAATAACTCCATTTTGTTAAGGACTATAAGGAGCTGTAAGTTGATGTTTTATGACATCTTCTTCACAGAAAAGGTTGAATTTTATAGAGTTGTACTCTTTTCCATTATCAGATCTTAGTGTCTTAATCTTGCATTCAGAGTGATTCTCCACCATTTTCTTAAATTTCCCGAATACACCAAATGCTTCTGACTTAAACATTTTTTAAAAAAATCCAGCACATTCACGTAAAATCATCAATGAACAAAACGTACCTTTTAATGATGGAGTACTTTCAGGTCCAGTTATGTTAGAATGTATAAGCTATAATTTTTTCTGTGGCTTTCCAAGTTGATTTAGGAAATGATTTCCTGTGTTGTTTGCCAAATTGACAAGCATTATAATCAGGCAAAGAATCAACAAATTTGGGTAGGTCTATTGATAGATTCTTGTTCTTCATTTCAAGCATTCTTTGAAGATGATAATGGCCTAATCTTTTGTGCCAAATTCCTGTGACACTAGCTTCAATAGGATAGGCTATATGCTCTTCAGTTGGATCAAATGAGAAGCTTTTTCCTCTCATTCTACCATTTAAAATTTCCTTTATAACAATATCATAAACATGACAATGCATGTTTTCAAAGCACACTTGGAATCCCTTTTCAACTAGCTAGACCACACTCAATAAATATATGAAGTCTCATATATGTTTGTTTGCGATCTTGTTGAATCTTTTATCTTGCATAGTTGTGTTTGATAATGAGTTGCCTTGAGATCCCAAGTAAATTGTTGCATTGATCTACCCACTACACACACTAAGGGAATTTAACAAGGTCTTAAGGAATGGAGTTCATTAATTAAGAACTTAGACTTAAAGAGTTCTTTAAGGTTTACCATTTGAAACTTATTGATTCCACTCCCATCAAAATTTATTTCGAACTATAATAGCCAAAGCTCATTTTCAAGAGGATACTATCACATTTGATTATTATCTTTTTCGTTCCAATTTCTTTTTCCCAAAAATATAAAAATACTTTTTACACATTTTCCTCATAATTCATTTAATTTTATCAAGAATTTCAAAAATCAAAACCCCTTTCCTTACTAATTTAGCTTGTATTTCATGACATATAGGTCAGCTTAGATCCATTCATTAGGTTCCGATTAAATGAGACGACCCGAGGTTGCATTCTATATTACAACCCTTGGAATTATATTTTTGATTTGACCTCCAAGGGTAAGAACAAAAGGCTTTGAATCAGGCCCCTTAGCAATATTGGACTGTCTAGTATGAATCTTCGGAGAGGGCTTGGGTTTCTTACATTTATCTTTAGGCTGTTGGGGCTTAGCCTTGCCTTTGCCTTTGGCAGCTACAGACATAGCTGTATGAGGAGAATTCTTAATCTTCTCCTCTGTTACAGTACACCGAAAAATCAAGGCATTGATTGCCCAGGTCTCATCTTGAGAGACGTAGGAGGTAGCCAATATCTCAAACTCTTAAGGGAGAGCATTTAGTGCCTGATACACTATGAGATTATCAGGAATTGGTATATCAAGCGCCTTCAGCCTAGTCTGAAGGTGTACCATCATGATAATGTACTCTCGAAAGCCTCTTTCATCCATATACATCATAGAGAATAGTTACTTAATTAAGGTGCTCGGCTCCGTATGAGAAGAAACCTTGTATCTCTAGGAAATGTTATCCATAAACTCCTTTACTATGGCTGTATTTGGTAATCCACTCAGCAGATGATCTGGGAACATCCTCTTGATGGTCAAATAACACATCCTATTTGACCGCTTCCAAATCGCCATAGCTTTTTTACTAGCTTCTAAGCTGATATCTAAAAGTGGAGAAGGTCTCTCAATGTGCATCGCCATGCTAACGCCAGCCATCTCCAGTGCAAACTCAACATCCTTCTTCCACTTCTTGAAATTGAAACCATTTAAGGTCTCAATCATAATAGCATTGTTGTTTACAAAAAAAGTGAATATAAAATAGAAAATACAATGTAAAATCAATATAAATGCAGGATAATAGTGATACTTAATGCATTAAAGCAGTATTTCTATTGAGAATCCGATCACACATATTATGAAACACCTTTGGTCTGAATACATAATATATGTAATTAAACCCTCGCATAAAAGCGATCAAAGTACAAACCATCATCTCTCATGACCCTACCACCTTTGGGTGAATAGATTATTTAAGCAACGACTTTCCTCTATCTAATGGCTTTATGATAATCTCAAAACTCTATGTAAGGCCAACACCTTTAGGTAGAATAACCAAACATAAGGTCAGAGACATCCTTAATATGTGAGCAGAACAATCCAAAATATTGAATTGACAAGCCAGTTTGGTGACTACATTCTCATCAATACCTTAGAAAGTCCACAAACACAAGGGATACATCTTTATATCATCCTCATATTCTATATGGGCATAATGTGTAGGAAAATCCCGGTCCATGTATCACATACACACGGAGCGGAAAACAAAATTTTTGTTGCCGGGACCTTCCCGAAAGCTCGGATCCATGTGTCTGTATGCAAACTCAAACCTGAATAGCCAATAGAGACTATCTCTAAAGGTATCCATGCAGAGATCAGAAAACCTAACCGGG
>JANZLX010000001.1:8626338-8651662 GCA_025531955.1 Erythroxylum orinocense
TCCATTCTCTATAATCTCCCAAAGATCAATATGAGTAGATTCAATGAAGAGCCACATCCTGTCTTTCCAGTAATGGTAATCTTCACCATTAAATGCAGGAGGTCTAGTGATGGAGGCGCCTTCATCTATATAACCTTGTGATTCCGTCATGGATCTTTATCCACACTTTGTAAAGGTAGTTCTTGGACACTGAGCTCTGATACCAATTGAATTAAATCACGCATTAGTATAGACTTTAAGTTCAATATACAAAATGTACAAGAAGGGGGGTTGAATTATGTATCCTTTTTCGTGAATACAATCCCCTTTTCAAATTTTGTTGAAAACTTGCTTTTTCAAACTATTGAGTAAGAATATCACGATTTATTATAGTTAACATCTAAGTACTTGTATAACAAAATAGAAATTAAAAGTTGAAAGTTAGAGAGTAGAACTTGACACAGCAGTTTTATCCTAGTTCACCCTAAACCGTGGGCTACGTCCAGTCCTCAGAATCCTTTATAAGATTTCACTATTCTTCTCAAAACTACAAGTATTCTTTTCACCGAGCCTCTTCAGGTCTTTTATAGCAAGTATTGTTTTTCTCACTTAGCCTCTTCAAACTCTCAGCTTTTCTTCTTTCTTACAGAAAGATATTTGCGAGCTTTGTTATAGAGAATAATAGCTCTAGAGTTTAGCACAATGCATACAGTGTTTCTCAAAGTCACTAGCTTTCTTAAAATCTCTAACTTTTTTAAAATCACTAACTTCTTCAGTCTTCGACTCCGACTCATATTTATAGCCTTTGTCTTCAACTGCTTCTTGATAACCACTTCTTTCTTCTTGTTTCTTGATCTTTGAACAAACAGTTATTCAATTAAGTTCTGTAACTAACTCAAACTGATTAAACATCCGACGTGGTATCGAGTCTTTGTATCGCTTTCGTCTTAGTTTTGTTTCTGCTTCGTCTTACTTTCTTTCGTCTCACTTTCGCTTCATCTTAGTTTTGCTTCTGGTTCGTCTCACTTTCGCTTCGTCTTAGTTTTTGCTTTGTCTTAGTTTCCTTCGTATTAGTTTCCGCTTCGTCTTACTTTTGTCTCCGCTTCGTCTTACTTTCTTCTCTGCTTCGTCTTACTTTCTTCTCCACTTCGTCTTACTTTTGTAATATTATTATTATTTGATTTTCACCAAAATTATTAATTGTGAAGTCATTTTGACTTAACAATATCTTTTGTGTTTTCCTCACTTCTTCTATGTTTTGTATCTTCTGTGTTTTCTGCACTTCTTCTGTGTTTTGTATCTTCTGTGTTTTCTGCGCTTCTTCTGTGTTTTCTGCGCTTCTTCTGTGTTTTGTATCTTCTGTGTTTTCTGCACTTGTTCTGTGTTTTGTATCTTCTGTGTTTTGTACGCTTCTTTTGTGTTTTGTATCTTTTGTGTTTTCTGTGCTTCTTTTGTGTTTTATATCTTCTATGTTTTCCGCGCTTCTTTTGTGTTTTGTTGCACGCTTATCACACTTATAAAAACAGTTTATTTATTTCTAATATTATTATTATTTGATTGTCACCAAAATTAATAGACGTGAAGTCATTTTAACTTAACAATAGCAACAATATTGATAAACAACACAAGTGAGAAAATCAAAACCCATGAAACCAAAATCATTCATTTATTAACTAAATTATGCCTAACGCTCTTACCAATCTTTCTTTCCCTTTATGTTTGTTCTTATATATTTTTGTCTCTTTCTTTTCTATGTTGCGTTTACTTTTGTGAGATTTTTCTTTATTATACTTTTTTTCTAGATCTTCATTGTAATTTTGTGTTCAAAGATAGATATAATTTAATAGATTCGCCTCTTGCGTTTTATTTGTTTTGATCACTTGGTACTTTATTAAAATAGGTTTGATTTGATTTTAAGAGATCTAAAGGATATGCATTTTGGTTTAGTTGTATATATTTTAAAAAGATGAATAAGCGAGCCTTTTTTCTCATCCTTTCATTTTTCCTATAGTTATTAGTTTCTTTACACTTCTCCTTCTATCAGAAAAGCATCAAAACCTTGTGGATCTTTTTTTTCTCCAATTATTTCCTTATGAACTTGTTTGAATAGAAAACAAGTACTTTAATGCTCCTATGGGAATTCCAATTGTGATATAGGTATACTCATCATCTTTTCAAATGAAATGTTCCATTTCAATATATTTGTGTAAGTCGAATAAAGCTATCCATGTTACCTCGTGACTTTACAAAAGGAGATTTTTTAGTTGAGAGAAGTATCATAACTTTACTAGTTTAAGCATAATAGAGTATGCAATGAACATTAGTTAAGTGACCTAAATGACAAAATATATAGCTATGATACCTATTTATGTCAAACAACGCTTTTGATTGTGGAATTATAGGTCAGTTTCATTCTCCTATTTTTGGTTTTGATAAACTCTTTCACCATCTCAAAAAACTTTTAGTTTTAATAACAGGATCAGTCATTTCTAAGACTTTAAAGGTTGAGACAAATTCTTTTAAAGCACCTTTTTTGTAACAAAAATTTCTTTGTTCTTGTACATTATGAGTAATAGCTAGAGCACATTGGCACTCCCAACTGACAATAAATCCATATCCAACACCAAAATGAAGATATATTATAGAGACATTTTCAAAATTTTAGAAATTAAACAACAAGAAAGGTGCTCTCTTCTCTCTGTTTGTCCTATTTCTCCAACTATTACTCTCTCATGACTTACGCTTGTCTCATATCAGTTTCCTAAGGTGGTCTTTATGATCCTCCATAACCACCATTACTTCCACAACAAGCAATAGGGTCTATAATAAATAAATTTTGATTTTGGCATATATCCTTAACACTTTAGCTTTGCAATTTTTTTTCTCTCAAATGGTTTCTCTATTTTTTTATTTCTCTTTAAAGTACACTTTCATATATTTTTTTATCAAGACTCTCAATTCTTTTTCTTTTCTATTTTTGGTCTTTTATATATTTTCATGTTTTTATTTTTCTCTCAAGGTTTATTTTTTAACCTTTTGTTCTTTGCATTACATAATAAGGATATAACAAATTTTGAGTGAGAATAAAAAATGTATAATATAACAAAAGAGAGGGATGGCAACATAAAAAATAAATCAACCATGAGAGAAGAGTCAAAAGAAACAACGTACAATCAAAAGGACAATAATGCAATAACAACAAAAAAATACAAAATACTTGGAGGGACAAAATAAAAAAAAACAAAAGTTGGGGAGGAAGGGAAAAGCACGAGAAGTAATTAGGGATGAGAGTTAGGAATGTAACAATATGTTGAAAAAAGAAGAAATCATGTGATTAGGTTTGATCAAGGTTATTTAGGGTTAATGTTAAATTAAAGTTCATCAATAATGATTAAGATTTATTAAGGTTAATTATAATTAATTAGTGTTGATTATAGTTTATCAAAATTAATCAGAAATTAAGTATAATTGATTTAGTAATAACTTAGGTTTATTAAAGTGATTCTTACAATGTCAAGTGGCACTTTTGGTTCTAGAAAATAATAAATAAATAAATAATAAGTGGCACAAGTATACTCATATGAAACTTTACTTATGAAAATATAACTTCGTTAAGGATTCCATCAATTTAAGATAAAATTTAAACAATTTTAGAAAGTTTGATTCAATGCTCTGAAAAGTTAAGGTTTGACTTACGTTTTAGTGCAAATATTATGTTTAAAAATATACTTTTTGGCAAAAATCAAATAAACTCTTAAAATTTGACATTTGTAAATGAACCTTTATATTAATATTTGTTCATAGAATTATCCTTATAAGGATAATTTATTAGTTAGTATAAGATAAGGATAAGGTATTATCTTTCTATTATATTTCCTTCTCATATAAAAAAGATTGCTTAGTAAATAAATGTTGAAGTCAACGATTAACTTTAAGTAATTATTCAAACTTTTATGAAAGTTTTTGAAATTAATTTATACATTTTTCTTTTAAAATTTAACTTATGATATGTGTGATAGTTTCATAAATTGATAAAGTGTAAAGAAGTAATATTTTTTCAATTTAGATTATAAGATAATTAAAATAAACAAATGGTCAAATCAAAGTTTTGAATTATAGGAAGAAAGTAAATAAAGTGTTAAAATTGATGTATTTAACACCATTAGTTTAAACTTTTTGTTTGTAACCATAAGTATGATGGCAATAGAATCTCTAATAAGCTTTTAAAATTCAAAAAATTAGAAAATATAAAAGTCAAGTTGTATCGACACTAAATCATAGAAGTTTTTAATATTAACCATAATTCCTTACCAAAGTTTCATGTTTGTAACCTAAAGTAGGAAGTCATGCATTGTTACAATTTAGTTGTCTTGCTAACCTTCTAACGATAGAAAGTTCATAGGGAACGCAATTCACCAAGAAAATGTGCACCTCATTTTTATTTCCTAATGCACTAGGTTTTCTATTTTACCTAGGTGATGTATGTATAGAACAAATGAAGCCTGATAAGACTTATTCACCGTATTAGTTTTAACAGTTCTCATGGTGCATATGTTAGCTTATGTCATTGTAGCTAATCGGTTCGTTACAATTTTATATATGATATTATCATTTTAATTAATAAAAGTATTCTTTATCTTTATATATTTTGTTATACATTTAATACTAAAAGTGAAATCTATGAAATAATTACTGTGTAATTGAAGTTATGATGAGAATATAATTATGAGTGTCAATTTGTATTTATATATTATTCCTAGTTTTAGTTACATGAAGACATGTTATTTATGAAACAACAAAACTATCATATATTATGTTTCTTTCTTATGAAAGAAGTAATTGATATCATAAATTTAAAGTATGGAGATACTTAAAAAAATGTACGGATGTTTATTAGAGAATAAGTTCACTGAAGTGACTCAATTATAAGGATCTCAAATAGAATATTATTTATGTGTCCATATATTTTCTCGTCATGATGGTTGTATAATTGATCCTTAGACTTGAGATTGCAAAGGCATCTTATGTGAGAATTATTGTGTTTTGATGTTACTTATAACCTATTCTATCTAAGGTAGTTAAATCATTAATACTTGAATATAATATGAACTATATAGAGATAACTGAGTAAGTTAATAAAGGATTCCTCACTCTAATATAAATAGAGATAATGTTATACTATTCTTGATTAATAATGAGTTAAGGAATTCTCTAGCCAGAGTGAATTGATATTTGAAAAGGTATTTTCAAATACTAATTATAAATCAATTACTGATTAACAAGAACAAACATGATTAGATTTAATAAGAGTAGACATTCTACTTGTAACATACCATTCACATACTAAGGGTTAGAACCTAAAAATTTGGTACATATGAGATCAAAAATTTCTATACTGACTTTCAACTAATTAAATGCTCTAGCATGCCACCCTCGCGGGGCATGATCTCGGATATCACTTAGGATATCAGGTACATCTCGTGTGGGCTACACTATTCATACTCTATATCAAATTGGAACATTGAATTACAAAATGATAAAATTATATATCATAATTATATATGGACAGGATGAGTCAAACCACTTTAACATTCCTAATATTTAAGTAGTCGTAACATGTTGTTATACGTCAATCTTGATCTATGATTATAAATTGTTTAATTGGAGAATTAAAAATAGAATGAGTGGAGTTTTATTTATTTAATTCTAATTATAAATTAGAATTATAATTTATAATCATTGCCAATATATTAGGAACCTAATGAGTCAAAGTCTAGTTTAGCAAGAAGTCCACAATGTTGCTCTACCTACTCTCCAAACAATGCTTTCTCCTCTCAAACTCTATTTTACTTATATATTAGCTCTTCTCCAATCTTTTTTTGTCCCATACACTAATTCTTGACACCTTCCGCTGCACATCATCTTCTTCTCACATTTCATTTTTCTTTTACTTCTTCTTTCCAGCTTCTAACCATCGCCTAATATCTACCAGAAGGTTACTTCCAACTTTTTTCCTCTTTCTAGTCAACTATTGTTCCCTTTTTAGCAATTGCTCCTGTTACTTTTTATTTGAAAAACTATAATATAGTTGGTTTTCTTTTAAACCTGAAACTATGCAGTCTGTCTCTTTTAATGCACCATTACCCCTTAAAAACCTTCAACCAAATGCCCTCCCCTCTTTCCACATTTCGAGCAGCTTCCTCCATAATCAAAAAATCATTCACCAAACTAACTTCCCACTTAAACAGATCAACATTCTTCCCTCCCCTAACACACAAATTCTAACAACCATCTTCTTCAAATAAAAAACCCACTTCAACAGCTTGCTCAAAAAAATCAGTAACCATCTTCCACCAACCCACAATCTTCTGCAACAAACCATCCATGGAATAAGAGCCAGAAGCAAGTAATAAGGGAGCCCTCAGGTATCACACTGCAATACAATACACCTAAAAGAAATAGAAGGTAGAGTAGTAGTTACTCCTGACATTAGAACTTTGAGGGCAAGTGCCAAAATTTAGGAATCCTTTTTGGAAGGTTTCTTTATGGAGTATAGACCTCCTTTCCTTGTCATACAAAAATGGGTAGTTAATTAAAGGAAGAGTAGAGGGCTTACAAATATGCTACTTATAGAGGACAACCTAATTTTGTTCTCTTTTTCCACCCAAGCTGAAGCAAACAAAATTAAGGAAGAGGGTCCTAAGTATATTGCTCAACTTTCATTATTCTTGCAAGCATAGTAACCTAACATTAAGTTGGAAAATGTCAAGATACATATTTTTTTGGTTTGGATCAATTTACATAACATATTGTTGGAGTATTGGATTACGCACAGTCTTAGCCCACTGGCTAGCTATATAGGCAAACCTTTTTCCAATGATAAACATACTGCAAGAAGAAATAAGATTCGTTATGCTTAGATATATGTCAATGTGGACAGATCTAAAGAGTTCCCTGATTGTATTCCAATTTTGAGACTTGGCATTGATAATACTCTACAAGAAGATATTGTTCATGTTTCTTACAATTGGAAACCTATTACCATCTCACCATGGAAGGTCTGGAAACCAACAGGGAAGGTGTTTATTAAAGGTGATTTTATTGAATTAATGGGCTTAGAGCTTGACACAACTATTCCCACAAATTCCAAGCCAATTCATGAGGATATTGATGTAGCAAGTGCTGAAAAAATCATTTCTTTAAACAAATTGTTTGTAAGAGAGAAGGAAATCCTAGAACCATTCGAAACTTTAGCTCCTATTTAGCCTCCAAACCTAGAACTAGTTGAAACTACAAATCTTATGCAACCCTTGGTATGCATATTAGAATATTCTGATAAAAAGGAAATGAATTCCTCGTCTACTAATTCCCCAATCCATCTTAAAGAATTGGAAATGAAGAAATGGAGCTGGATGATTTTCAAAATTTGACTAGCAAGAGGACTCAGAGAAGTGGAAGGAGGAAAGGTGTTAAAGGTAAAAACATATTGATATAACAGTGTTATTATGGAATGTTCGTGTTATTGACAGCCTAAAAAAGCTCTGCTTTAAGGGATTTTGTAATGAAGATTAAGCTTAGTATCATAGTCTTGCTTGAAACAAAAATAAGATATGAGAGTATGAATAAAGCGAACTTTGTTTCCTTGTTGGACTTTTATCTCCAACCATCAGCACCATAATTATGGCAAAATTATTATTGGTTACAATGAGAATTTTGTCAAAGTGGAAGAGAAGTTTTCAAATGAATAGATGATGCATCTAAAAGTTCAATTCCTTTTGAAAGGAATCACAATCCACCCCTCTTTTGTCTATGGTTTTAATAAAGGTTTCCAAAAGAGTAGTCTAAGGTCATTCTTAAACAACATCCAAAATACTTTTACAAGTCCTTAGATTATCTCTGGTGATTTCAATTATACCATCTATAGATCTAAAGCCCAGCGAAACAGCAGCTTGAGGAATTACAATAAAGATCTTAAGCTCTGTGTGGATCATTTAGGTGTAACAGATCTTAAATAAGAGGGCTACTTTTTCACTTGGAGTAGGAAACAGATGAATGCATGGGCCATTAGGAAAAAAATGGACAGAGCTCTAGTAAATGGGGAATGACTTTTCCAATTCGCCAATAGTAAGGCCTTCTTTTTGGATTCTCTTTTTTTAGGTCATACTTTGATTCTGATTGATGGACTTTTCTAGAGAACCTTTACTTATCATCCTTTTAGATTTAATAACTATCTTGTCAAAATATTTGGTTTTAATGATGTAATTTTGAGGGGTTTATCAACTCAAGTATTTAGATCTCATCAATTCATTTGCTGCCAAAAACTCAAAGCTATTAAAACATAATTGAAGAAGCTGAAAGCATCTCACTCCCCTAGCACTTTAGTAGCTATTAATGATGCCATTGGTAGATTAGCTACAACTTAATTTTTACTTTTCTCTCAATCATGAGGATACTATTCTTATTCAAAAGGAGAAGTTAGACCTCGAAACCTATCTAAAAGCCACCTTAGATCATTCTTCACTCATTCAACAGAGGGCTCGTATCAATTGGCTTAAGGAGGGGGATATTTCAATTCCTTATCAAACAAGAGAAATGTCAACGAAATTTGCTTTATTATAAGTTTGGATGGAAGAATTCTTTCTTATTAGCATAGTATAATGGAGGAGGTAATCATAGTCTATAAGGGGCTTTTGGATTCAGATATCGAGTCTCCTACATCTGTGGAATCTCTCCAATCATTTATTTCGAACAAAATTTCTCCTAAAGCCTCTTAGGAGCTGGTGAAACCTATCTTTGATGATGATATCAATGCTACTATTTTTGCTATGAATAGGATGGAGGCCCCTGGTCCTAATGGGCTAAATGGTTCATTCTTTCAAAAGACCTGGTCTTTTATTGGACCTATGGTTAGAGAGACAATTCACGAGCTTTTTAAAAAGGGGGTTGTCCTTTAATAAAACCTTTCTTTTTTTCAATTACTAAGATCTCTAACCCCTCTACTTTTGGTGATTATAGGACAATGGTTGCACAAACTTCATTTACAAAATTATTGCTAAAATCTTGGCAAATCGTCTAAAAAAGGTTCTCAATCCCAAGATCTGTGTAAGGGGTTGCCAACAATACCTTTTTGGCTAAAAGACTTTGGAGAGTAATTCAAAAAAAAAAGATTCTCTTTAGATGAGATGGCTTCACAATTACTTTTTTAAAAGGAAACAGTTTATGGTCTCTTTCTCCTAAATCCTTCTCTTAGTTTCTTAATCAACTTTTGAAGAAAATGGATGAAGTGGTAAATGAAGCTAGCTGCAAAATAGGAGATGGGAAATATGTTTTTCAATGGCATGATAATTGAATTGGTTTTAGTCTCCTATCTCAAAACCCCAATGTGGTCTTAGCATTTGTAGGGTAAGATTATAAGGAGAAAGTTGTAGTACTCATCAAACATAATGAGTGGCTACATTTCCCACAAGCAATTTCGCAACTGAAACCTTCTTACTCCCTAGATCCTAATTCTTAGGAAAATTATCTTTGGCTTGGAGTACTAATTAAGAGTTTTTCTAGTAAAGCTTATAGGAAATGGATGTATAGTTCAGATCAACATGTACCTTGAGTTAGAGTGATCTGGAATAATTTTCTAAGACCCAACATAACTTTTTTCCTATGGGTAGTGGTTATGAACAAAATTGCTACAATGGAAAGACTTCACTACATGATAAATCTGGATAGGATTTGTTGTCTATGCAAAGAAGATTTGGAGTCTAGGGATCATCTGTTCTTTCTTTTTCGTTTCTTTAATTCAATTTGGAACTTGACCATAGAATATTTTTGTTGGACTGAGCTATCAAATTCCCCAATGGAGATAGTTCTTATCCTTACTCAAGCACAATCTACCACTTATCTTTGGAAGCGAAAGGTGCTAATTCTTGCAATAATCTCTCATGAATTATGGAAAGAAAGAAACTGGAGGATATTCTAGTAAAAAGGGCATTTCAAAGAAGTTATGGTATATACGATTATAATGAGTGTAAGAGAACAGCTAATAAATTGGGAAATAAAAGATGATTAAATGATAAAAGGACATGATTTCAACTCTTACCTGGATTGAGCTCGTCCCTTTTCCTTGGATGCTCACGACTTCCCCTTATTGAATTACAAGGCTAGCAAGGTTGGAAATTGATTACAGAAAGTATAAGAAAGACACAAGCTATCACAACACAGATCCTTACCTTTAGTGGTTGTAAACATGTAGAAATTGATCATCCTTCAAATCGTCACCGGCATCTTTGATATGTGTTTAATTGTTAACATATTTAATTATTTACACTTAGCAATTAACAATTCAAAAATGATTAAGATACTCACTTTAATTTATATTTGATTTTAGGTACAATTTGAGAGAAAAGAAATTAAAGTGAGTCAAAAAACACTCCATCTGAGACATTTTCTGAAGATCAATTCTCACTTGTCTTTAAAACATGAGACAAAGAAAATTAAAAGATGAAAAATGGAAGACAAAGAAAAAAAATTCTAAATGCAAAATTTAGAAAAAGAAAAAAAAAAAGAGAGCAGTGTTGAAACGCTGCGTGAAAAACACAGCAACGCTGCATGAAAAACACAACGTATGCTGCTTCAACGCAGCAACGTTGCGTAGATGGGCGCAGCAATAAAAATCACGCAACAAGCATGACCAGAAGGGAGGCTTGAGGCGCAGTAGCGCTAGCGCGAAGAGAGCGCACGCTACAGGGACCAAGCTACAGCGCACGAACAAGCAATAGCGGAGCGTAGGAACCAGGTGCAACTGCGTGACCTAGGAGAAATAAATCAACCAGCTACAGTGAGTGAGGCGTAGAGCTACACTAGAGGAATAAATCAAGGAGCGCAATAGGAGACAGTAGACACAAGACCTGAGCAGCGTGAAAGCAGGACGCGACAAACGACGATGCTAGAGCAATACACAACAGAGAAAGGAGAGCAGAAGGTTTTTAAAAAGTGCAAAACTTAATTGTAAAATCGATGGAACAGTAGGCACTACAGTAACGCTACAGTAGAGGCAAAATCAAAGAGAGTTTTGGGTAGAGATTAAAATGAGGGTTGAAGCAACTTTTCAAGAAAGATTTATGAAGAGTTAGACGTTTCGACGCCGATTCGGAGGCGACATCGACGCCAATGACCCGGGTTAAGTAATTTTATTATTATTTTGTTGTTTCTTTCTCTCATTAGGAATTGATTGTGTTATCCTATTTTGATTGATTTAGGTATTGTGTATGGATAACCAGATTTTTATTATTGTTCGGTTATTTGTGTATGAACCCATTAAGTATTGTGATTTGATAATTTTAATGCGCTCATTGAATTGCTAATTACAAACTCATAGCTAGAATTTTGATATAATCTATAATTGTTATGTTGAAATTCATGTGTAGCAATTAATAATTCGTAATCGTTAGGGATAACATAAGCTAGGTTAAATGACACATCGTATGTGATTATTTCCTTGATTAATCGATTTTTCTAATTCGTAATGCTACTACTTAATTAAATCTAGAGATCGTATCCTAGATTGTTCAGTGGTTAGGTTAAATTAACGATTGTATCTTGATTAAATAAAACCTAAGGGAAAACTCGGGTTAATTATTAACTCACGATTAATAATTTCAATGAGAGGTTAAAGAACAATAAAGTAATAAAATATGCTTAATTAGGGTATATTTTTGACCTTTTTCTGAAACTCAAGCAACGTTGTCGTCCTAACCATATGCTGACGTTTTAAGACAATAGCCTCTTGAGTGGAACGATATCGTTTGTTTTCTTGTTGTTATTTTGTAAATTTGTGTGCTTCAACATTGTCTTTATTATTTTTCAATTGATACAGGAGAGTTAGTCTCTGCAGAAATTTGTTACTTTCATTTATATTATAAATCTATTTTTTAATTTAAAAAAACCTAATGAATCAGACATAAAAAAATAGTTAAAAAGAGAAAATTTAATTTAAATTAAATTGAATGCAATTGTGAAGTTTTAAAAACTATAAGAATATAATATAAAATATTTGATTTTATTAAAATTTAATTAAATTATAATTAGAGTTTGACTTCAATTAAATAAAACTTAATACTTTTTTCTATTTATAAGAATAAGTGTAAGAGAGTTAACACTCTTATATTTTCGTCTAAAAAGAGTTTTTTTTTCTTTACTTTGTAGATACGTTAAAGACTAGATGCTTAGATAGCTTGTGATTAATACATCGTAAAGATTTTAATAAAAAATTTGAATAAGGCAGGATTATTAATTATTAATTATTAATTATTTAATTATTAAAAATTGATTAAAAAAGTTAAAGAATTTCTATTATGCCCGTGATTCAATTTCCGACGTCATATGCATTCAAGTGAAATAGATACGAAATGAGCTTCTGTTTAAGTTTAAACAAGCAAGATTTTCAAAGGCAAATACTGGCGGTGATGCTATCTTATTGGGTAGCCTTAAATGAGATTATAAATATTACATGGAAGCTAAACAAAACAAAAAAGGTTTAGGTCATTGAAAGTGGTTATCGGGCAGAAGGGCTTTCTTTTCCTTTAATACTAAATAACAGTAGAGTAGAAGCCATTTGAATTAAAGTTAAACATATTTGTTTAACAGCAGCATCAAGACAAGTGAACGGCTAGAAGAAGAACAGAAACCCATTTTACTACTGTAGTAAAAATTTTGGCGTTGTGAGAACATTGAACTGTGGATGAACAACTTTCTCAAACTACGATGGGCAGACCATTGCAGTGACATGACAAGTTTTATCAATTGGTCTTAATCTTTTATAATTTATTAATTTAAAAAGTAAAAGGCATTGAATTGTATTGAATACTAATTGAATTTATTAGGTATATTTATTTTAATTAAATATAATAGGGAGGGAGCCTAGTTAATAAAATTAAAAGAAAAAAGTGACCGTTATTTGACAAGGACACCTCCTAGTCCAAAGCCAGCGAGTAGGGTGGAATCTAACAGTCGCAGCGAGTAAGCACAACCGGCTCTGCTCTCTCTGCGCTCATACACTCACCTCTGTACTCTGTACTCTGTACCAGCTCTTGTCTTGGTCTTGGCATTAGTGCCACCCTTGCCTTCTCTGCACTCGCTCTTTTCTTTTCATCTCTAAGTCTCCCTTCCTCTCTCTCTCTAAAACTAAAACCCCAAGTCCCCAGTTTTTTCTTTTTTTAATCTGTTATTCTTCTTCTTCGTAGAAGCCTAAGCGAGAATGGGGTGTGCGCAGTCCAAAGTGGACAATGAGGAATCTGTGTCTCGTTGCAAGGAGCGGAAAATCCTTATGAAGGACGCCGTCGCCACCAGGAACGCCTTTGCCTCCGGCTACTCAGGCTACGCCATCTCTCTCAAGAACACCGGAGCGGCTCTCAGTGACTACGCCCACGGTGAAGTCGAGCATTCCCAGCTCCCTCATCCTCCTCTCGACCCCGCCACCCAACCTCCTCCGCCACCTCCTCCGCCGCCGTCCATTGACAGCCTTCCTCCGCCGCCTCCGCCGCTGCCAAATTTTTCTCCTAGTCCCATCAAGCGTGCCGTCACCATGCCCGAGATACCCATGAAGCAGATTCGGGACATCGATCCCATTGCCATTGTCGAGGAAGATGAGGAGGAAGAGGAACGTGAGTTGGATCGAAATGCAAAGAATAGAGGGAATAAGAGTAAAGATTCAAGTGGGTCGAAGGGCCCACATTATATGAATGTGGGCGTAACTCGTTTGCCGGAGAACCAACATATCGTGCCACCCATGCCGGAAACGAAGGGTATGGCTTGGGATTACTTCTTTATGGTGGACAATTTGTCCGGTCCGTCTTTGGAGCCAGATGAAGATGCCACCAGAAATGACAATGCTTTTAGAAACGTTGAGAGTGTCCGGTTTGAGGGGGTCGAGACCAGCGGTGGTGTTGATGGGGTTGAGCCCAAGACGCCGGAGAAACCAGAGGCAAAGCTGATGGTGTCCACGGAGGAAGAGGAGCTGGAGGAGGAGAAGGACGGTAGGAAGGGGAAGCAGATTGAGCATTCGAAAACGGCCCCGGCTGAGTTTAGAATGGTGGGGAACGAGAGTTCTGTTCCTAGTGTGAATTTGATGCACGTGTTGAAGGTGATTGATGATCATTTTTTAAAGGCGTCTGAGACTGCACAGGATGTTTGCAAGATGCTTGAGGCTACTCGCTTGCATTATCATTCTAATTTCGCTGACAACCGAGGTATTAATTGTGATTGATGATAATTTCCTGGCAATTTATCTTTCAAGCTCCGGAAATTTTTACATACATCGTTTTTTTATGTTCAATGCTTGTCTTCTCTTCATTTATTTTAAAGTAAGTTCTGAATAAAAACCATGGATGGCTCCGAGTGCATTGACAATCCTTTATTAGCCACTGAAGTAGTTGCTTCCTAATGGTCTAACTGCGTACTAGAAGTTTAGCACGCCTTTCTGTTTCTAGTAACTTTCCAAGTTTTTGAGATGTGTTTCTATGTGGAAAGTTGAAGCTCAAAGCTTGGGCCTTTTATCTTTTCCTTGTATATTTGGAAATTGATATTACGAATCCAGTCATTTGACCTTTTTCTATGGGTTTTGCTGCAAGCATTTGTAATAGCAATCTTGGATATTCTTTGTTCTTTTATACTTTCGGCTTTTCTAAGTTTGATAATGCCTTTTTTTTTTTTTTTGAGATTTCAGGCAACACATATCTTTATGCTGTGTGCAGCTTGAACAGTTGTTATTTAGCCCTGAAAGACAGGCTGTGTTAGCCAATCATTATGCTAGCATTTTTCTTTCAATCTTAGTTTCACGACAAAGAAATCTTGTGATTAGTATCATCTTATGTTATTAAAATTGCGTCAATCATTGCAGGACATATTGATCATTCTGCAAGGGTTATGCGTGTTATCACATGGAATAGATCATTTAAAGGTGTTTCTGGGGGTGAGGGTGGGAAAGATGAACTTGATTCTGATGACTATGAAACTCATGCCACTGTCTTGGACAAGTTGTTAGCTTGGGAAAAGAAGCTCTATGACGAAGTAAAGGTACTTCTCTATCTTTGGTTATTCTGATTCCATCTGCTTCTGTACTACACTTTTCTCAAGGTGTGTCTTAGCAGATTTAGATAATTAGCTATAGGATTTATTAATTTTAATTCTCCTATCATCTTGGGAATTACCTTGCACCTTGTTCATACAGTCAGATTGTAACTGTTAGGACTGTTTAGTGCCTAATACAAGCATAATTAGGGACCCTAAATAGGCCAAACTGGTCCAATTGTTTTGTTGGTAATGCTGCTGACTAGAATTGTACTTCACACTTATTAGCAAGGCGAGCTTATGAAGCTTGAGTACAAGAAGAAAGTTTCTCTGCTGAATAAACAGAAAAAGCGTGGTGCTAGTGTTGAATCCTTGGAAAAGACTAAAGCAGCCGTGAGCCATTTGCACACAAGATATATTGTGGATATGCAATCCATGGACTCAACTGTTTCAGAAGTCAATCACATACGTGACAACCAGTTGTATCCAAAACTTGTTGCCCTTGTTGATGGGTAAGTTACCTGGAAAAACAACTTATAAACTAAAATGTTGTTTTTCACCTCAGTGTCCCAACAATTTCCCCCTTGCTAGACATATCTTGGATTGTCCACATTGGATTCTAATTGCTGTTGGTTTGTTTTTCAAATATCTGATAAACTTTTAGATATATTACTTCCAACTTATGATTGTACTTTATTCTTCTTGTGCACCACCAGCAGATCTCCGTAAATTGTGTTGCAATTATGTTGAAAGTTTTGCATTGGTGCACATTTGTAAATTAGCGTAACCCCTAGGAACTTTTGTCATTTATGATCTCTTGATAGAAACTATGACCTGTGTAGCCTAAGGAAAAAATGGTAGGCCTCCACTTCTGAACGCTTCTCCACCCTCCCAAAATTGGGGTTAATAGAAGGGCTTGGAAAGGGGAATTTGGCCTTTTGAACAGTAGGCCAGGCTTGCAAACTTGGATTAGATTCAGCAGTGACCAAGTCATGTTAAATAGCAATATTACCCAGTCAGTTATTTACCAATCGTCATCAAATATTTAAACCGGTGCTTATAGGTGATGCACTCATTTGATTTAAAAGACCACGTTACTTTCATGTTATTTATGATGATGACATTTTGGTCAACTGTCATAACAGCCACATTTTTTGCCAACTCTTTTATATACTGTTTTAGTATGTTTGTTTCATGTTAGTATTATTGCAATGACTTTATGTGATCATTCTGACTTTTCCTTTAGTGTTAATATATGATCTCCTCACCGTTAGTTTAGTGAAGTGAATGTTTCTTCATCATTATGCAGGATGGCTAAAATGTGGGCAAGTATGTGTATACATCATGACAGCCAGTTGAAAATTGTTACAGATCTTAAATCACTTGATGTTGTACATGATGTCAAGGAAACAACCAAACAGCACCATGAACATACCATCCAACTTTTGAAGGTTATTGAAGAATGGCATGCACAATATGAGAAGCTTGTGACTCATCAGAAACAGTACATACAAATTCTTCATAGCTGGCTAAAGTTAAACCTGATTCCCATTGAAAGCAGCTTGAAAGAGAAAATAGCATCTCCACCTAGAGTCCAGAATCCCCCTATCCAAGCCCTTCTGCAGTCATGGCATGACCATCTTGAAAAGTTGCCAGATGAACTTGCCAAATCTGCCATCTCATCCTTTGCAGCTGTAATTAAGACCATAATAATCCATCAGGAAGAAGAAATGAAACTGAAGGAGAAGTGTGAAGAAACTAGGAAGGAATATTTGCGCAAGAAGCAGGCATTTGAAGAATGGTACCAAAAGTATCTGCAGCGAAGAACTCCAACTGATGAAACAGATGGTGAGAGATGTGAAGCTGCAAATACCAATGATCCAATCTCTGAGAGGCGGTTTGCCATAGAGAGCTTAAACAAGAGGTTGGAAGAGGAAGTTGAAGCCCACCAAAGACATTGCCTTCAGGTGAGAGAGAAGTCACTGGGGACCCTGAAGATGCGGTTGCCTGAAATCTTTCGTGCAATGACAGACTATTCTCATGCTTGTTCTGATGTTTACGAGAGGTTGAGGTCTATCGCACAGTCACAGAATGCACGTCATGATCCTCCACAGTGATGTAAGCTATGTTTTGTTACAAGGCAACTCTTTACTTAAGCAAGCTTATGTCAACCTTATCTGCATAGGGGCAAGCGTGTTCTACTAGCAACTTTGGTTGGTTCCGGTGTGGAAAATTATTGGCTTTACATATGAGCAGGGCCTTTGAAACTTGATCTAGAATTGGTTATCCACCATAAAGCTAAAACTGGTAGTTTTGTTCCTCAATGATGCTAATTATTTATTCATTAGAAGGCTGTGTGCTGCTTTTAGGGGAGTTATATTATCAAAATATCAGCGTAAAATCTGTTGAAGTTGTCAATTGTTCATTCATTTCTGAAGAGCTTAAGTGGGAAAGGAGTCATAGTTCTAGATGTTGCATCTAGAGTGGTTAGTACATGTTTCATTTGTCGCCTGTTGAGTGTTAATTTCATTTCTCTCTGGCTGCGCAACATGAAAGATTTAACAGGAAAAAGTAGCTGAAATCAAGGTGGGATTTTTGTGCTTAGATCATCTGCATTTCTTTATCAACCATTGAAAAACTCTTATGGCAGGCGAGTTGGGTGGATTGTGATGCAAATTTTACCATGAAGTTTTCGAGATGATGGGGGCCCTCATAGTTAAGCAAAGACTAGATATTTGATGATGAACCCTTGCATCACATGGAGGTCTAGGATTGAGACTCGTCAAACATTTCGGGTGTGTATTGTTGTAAGCTTTCAGGTTGACCCTAGCGTATGTAAGTATTCTTCTGTATGGGCTGACATATTTAGGCAAGAAATTCAATGTTTAAAGTTAATTGCTTTCGTTATAATTTTTTGTGATTCTATTTCCCGTCAATATCAATGAATGAGTTTCGTGGAAAAAGCTTGGTTTTTAGGCGTTAATTTCTGTTAATCTTGCGACTAGGGAGATTTTAATTGGTGAAAACCTTAGCGGTTCTGTCAATTACCTTGACATTGATTTTTTTTTTTTTTGTGAGCCACGGATGTTGATTTAACTCTAGTTAATTTAGAGATTTTAGAGTTTCTAAAATTGTAAATCCCTATGAAGTCCTGAATTCCCCCAAGTATTTAAGATATATGCCAATCTGTTTTATGATCGAGAACACTCTTGTCATCTTGAAATCTCACGGCTTCAGCGATACAAATTGTTGGAAAAACTGTACTGCGAGGTTGAGCCTAAAGATAAGTTCTTGATTCAATCTGAAGTTGGGAAATAAAATGCTACAAAAACCTTATGAGCCATTATTAACGTCAAGTCTAGAAATAGGAATCCCGAATCTTTGGCATTGCAACGGAAACAAAAAATTTACGACAACCTTGTTTTAATTTAGGGATTGCCATCTGTACTCGGGAGAAGGGATATAAAACGATGCCCTGTAAAATGTCTCTAGCCTAACGTCTGTATCATGTGGGTGAAACTGCAGTTTTTGTTCAGTTCGGTAAGGCTGAGCTCGTTACGTATCAGAATGTATCAAGAAAACTAGACAGAGCAAGGAGTGGTGAAGAAGAGAGACAGGGAGAGGAACGAATCACCACAGAATTTTCATTGATTAATTTGCTACGATTCGTTACATTGATATCGGCCCCCGACCCAATCCGCGGAGGACGCATAGCAGCCTGTCTGAGGATTATATTCCCTACATCGCTGGCTTTTATTCTACGCTACCCGCTATCCTTCACTCCAACGATTCCATTTCATTGAACTCATACTTGTGTAAGAGGTTTGCTGGGATGCTTCACTACTCGGCGACTTAAAATGGCTTTCGAAAGTTTATCAACGCGGCGTAAAGCAACAAGTAACTTGTGAGATACAGCCACTCCATCGGTAATACAGCTTTTCAGTTGAGACGCATGAAATGTAGGATGGATAGCTGTCCCCTCTGGTAATCAAAGTTTGTAAGCCACCTGTCTTAACTCTTTCAACAATTTTATACGACTCATAATACAGAGGAGATAACTTTTGATAGGTCTTCGCTGAAGAGAAGTTTTTCGACAAGGTTGGAGTTTTACAAACACCGAATCCGTGGCTTCAAAAGTTGTCTAGCCCCTTTGAAGATCCTAGAAGGATTTCCGTTCACCAAAACACAATAAGCATTATAGACACATTCCTTAAATCCAAAGAATGAATTGTTTTGGGAAATCAAAATTTTCCAACAAGTGTAACAAGAAATCCCAATTGATACTATCAAAAGCCTTATTAAAATCAAATTTGATAGAACAATTAGCAAGGATGCAGTTTCTAGAATATCCTTTGAGGAGCTCAGGAGGAGCTTGAGCTCCTGAGCTAACAAAACATTATCTCCAATCTGTCTATTTTCAATGAAAGCACCTTGATTGTCACAGATAAGAGAATTGACATCTTTCTTCAATCTTGGAGCAAGTAATTTTAGATGACCTTATAAAGAAAATTAGTGCAAGAGATAGGTCGATAATCACTAAAGAAAGCTGGCTTATATAGCTTAGGAATCAAGCAGATAAATGTTTTATTAATCTCCTTCAAAAGCTTACTAGCTCCAAAAAACTCATCAATAACTTTTAAAGTTACCTTGCCAACTGCCTCCCATGACTTTTGAAAGAAAAATTCATTCAAACCATTGGCCTGCAAATTTCATCCCATCTAACATGAAAATATTTTTAACTATTTCCTTGTCTTTGACTGATTTAATTAGCAAAGTAATTGTCTCTTCAAAAAAAATGGATCTGAAGTTGCTTAATAAAGAAGTAGATGAATAAGAAGCCTTGATAGTTCCTAACAGATTGGAAAATAAATTAGATGCTTATTGAATTCTGATCTTGTAAAACAAAACCATTACTTGAAACAGTAGAGCATATTTTATTCCTATTTTTCCTTGCAGCACAAAATTAAAAAAGAACTTGGCACATTTATCAACATAAGCTAGTGATGCTAGATCTCTATTTGGTAAGGGAAAAATGATTATCACAGCCTAAAAATAGTTATCCTACAAAAGCTTTCCTTACCCAAAACGCTTGCATTATTAGGATTAGAAGCTATAAGTTTTTTTATTTTCAGAAAACTTTATTTTAGCAACTTCAACTATAGTTTTCGTATTGGATCCCATGGATTTATTCAGCTGTTTAAAATCATCCTTAACAAACTTAAGTTTTTTAATACAAAAACAAATGTTTGGATATAGGGACAAACTTCTCAACACCTTTTCTACAAGCTCTTAAGAAACCATTCTACTAAGCCAAGAAGTTGTTAAATCTGAATGGAAAGTGCCTATCAGAATAGGAGAGAAAACCATATAGCCTTATTGGTTTATGATCTGAGAACAATGGATCCATGAAGTTAGTTATGCTATCAGGGAATTTAGTTAGCCACCTAGAGTTGACTAGCCACCTAGAGTTGACAAGTGCCTTATCAAGTTTTTTTTCTTTCTTATAAACCATTATGAAACCTGCTTATTGCTCCAAGTATAAAAGTGTCTTTTTGTCTTTAGATTAGTTACCCTTAGATGCTCAACACACTTCATGCGATCATCTGTAAAGTTTCTAAGACAACACTTAACTTAAGCTTCACCTCTATTCAAAGTGGAGTTAAAATCTCCACAAATTAACCAAGGCAGCACACAATTGATTACTATAAGATTGAAAAAGGTTGTTAATACTCTCATTAGTGACATTCAAGGTGCTTTCATTAAAAATAGACAAATTA
The DNA here is from genome assembly GCA_025531955.1 of Erythroxylum orinocense. Lineage (NCBI taxonomy): Eukaryota > Viridiplantae > Streptophyta > Magnoliopsida > Malpighiales > Erythroxylaceae > Erythroxylum > Erythroxylum orinocense. The sequence goes on from JANZLX010000001.1 coordinate 8,647,155, forward strand.
TGGATAATATTTTGCTTGCTCAGGAGCTCCTTAAAGGATACTCAAAAAGCCACACCCTACTAGTTGCTCTATCAAGGTTGATTTTAATAAATCCTTTAATAGTATTAATTGGGATTTTTTGTTCCACTTGTTGGAAGTGTTTGGATTCCCTAGACAGTTTATACTTTGGATTAAGGATTGTGTCTCTACTACTTCTTATTGTGTATTGGTGAATGGAAGCCCTTCTAAGTTATTTAAAGGGTTAGATGAATTAGACAAGGGACCCAATGTCTTCATACCTCTTCATACTATGTATAGAAGCCTTATCTCTTCTTATCAAGCATAATATCAGCTTATATCTTGTAACATCCCAGATCACCCGCTTATAGATATTGTCCGCTTTGGACCTTAGCCCAGCCAAGTCCTCACAGTTTTACTTTTCTCAAGCCTTCCCAGGAGGTCACCTATCCTAGAACTACTCTCATCCAAGCACGTTTAATCTCGGAGTTCTGATGGGATCTGATCCATTAGGCCATGAAAAACGCATTTGTAAGGGAGAGGTATTCATACCCTTATAAAGCGTACTTCATTCCCCTCTCCAACCGATATGGGATCTCACACTCTCGACCCCCCTTAAGGCCCAGTCCTCTTTGATGTCCAGCCTAGCTGGCACAACGATTCAGGTACTAGCTCTGATACCACCTGTAACATTCCAGATAACCCGCTTACAGATATTGTCTACTTTGGGCCACCTGTAAGCGGGTGATCTAAGATGTTACATATCCTAACTTCAAATTTCCTTCCAAATCTAGAAAATTCTTCTTGACAAATGTATGTTTAGTTGATGATTTACTCTTGCTTTACAAAGCTCATCCAGCTTCAATCCAAATTCTAATGGACTCTTTTCAGCTCCTTAGAAGAGTTTATGGTTTGGAATTAAATCTCAAAAAGAGCCATTTCTTTATCTCTAAAGCATCCTGGGGTACGGAATCTTACCCATAATTATTGAAATGAGTAGAATCCTCCTATATTATATCTAGGGCTGCCTATTTCCACTAGAAGGCTGAGATTCTCATAATGATTTCCGCTGATTGAAAAGGTCCAGAAAAGACTCTCATCTTGGGTTAATAAATCACTATCATATGCAGGAGAAATTCAGTTGATTTAATCAATTCTCTCTTCATTACACATCTATTGAATTTCCCATATATTTCTTTCTAAAATACTTATCAAAATGTTGTAAAGATTGTTTAAGCACCTTTTATGAAGTCACCATGAAGGATTAGAGGGTTTGCTAAAGTTAAGTAGTCAGATATATGTTCTCTTAAGGAACATGGTGGAGTAGGAATCAGTGATATAAGGTAACTAATTCAACCTTGATTTTGAAAAGAATATGGCAAATTATAGAATATAAAACATTAATTTAGATGAAATGGTTGCAAAGTTACTTCTTAAAAGGTATAAGCATTTGAAAGGTGGAAAAGAGTCCCTCACACTATTGATTTCTTACATAGCTCCTGTAGCTTAGAGACCAAGTTAAAGCTGATATCCTCTGTCGAGTAGAGAATGGTGAGAAATCTTCTATTTGGTATGATAATTTAATAGGTTATAATCAGTTGATCCAATATATTAGAGTCTTAGTAGCCACAACTCTTGGTTCTTTGTGTCATAAGGTCTCTAAGCTGATAGAGAATAACAATTAGGTTCTACCTCAAATTTTTTTAAGATACTGATAATGGTAGATTAAATAATGTTTTAGAAGTAGTTTAGTATGTATTTAGTTAGTAACTTGAAGAATTAGTGCAAGTTTAGGATAGGATTTTGTTCTTTAGTTAGACATTTGTATTTTTAATGTTTTATGGGTTAGACTATGTCATTGAGCTTAAATTTTGTCTATTCGAGGTGCCTTAATGTGTTTGTTAGTTTTTCAAATCAATTATGAAAGAACATAGGAGAATTGGAGGAAGCCCAAAGAAAAATCCAAGGCCACGATTGTGAAAGAAGCAAGATGAAGGAGCTATAATCGTGAAAGAAGGTAAATGTCAGGATACGATCGTGACTTACCGAACTTCATTTTTCGGGGACATTTTGGACTTTTGGAGCTCTGGAAAACTCCTAAAGTTTGCCCTAATTAGAAAATACTATAAAAGGAAAAGAATAAAACTCTAAAAGGGAGCTCTAACCTCTTCCATTTTGAGAAAGATCCAAGGAGAGAGGAAGAAGAAGACAAAAGGAGGAGAAAGGGAGAGGAGAAGAAGGAGCTTGTCGTGCAGCCATCTTCCCTATCGATTCCGACCCTTCCAAGTAACTTTATTTCATTTTTATTGTTCTTTCTTTTGAATGTATAAGATGGATTTGTTAGCAATGGATTTGGGTTTGATAATGATATTCTAAACTTCTTTAGGGATTTGTTGTTAAATTAATTTCAATGTGATTTCTTTTTATGTTAATATATTAGGTGTTGTGATTATTTATTGTATTTGCATGCTTCAATAATAAATCGAGAGAGTGAATCGATAGCAAAACAATTAAATTAAGTAATGAGAGTTAAATAATCTAATAGATCATGCAAATACTCAAATCAGGAATTTAGAAGAAGAGAGATCTTGTGTGAGGACCCGGTTGTATATTAGAGGGCTTAAGACATGATTATAATTGTGGGTTTTTGGTTAATTGAAAGATTGTAAATTCTATAATTCAATTAGGTGGGTTGTCATTAACCTACATGGGCCTAGATTGTGGTGTATGAAAATTGGGCCTGGACCTAGTGAGTGGGGCACTAAATGAGGCAAAACATGAATAGGAGGTCCAACATAGGTAGGGTTGAGTACAGGTGTCTCCTACATCGTTCTCGGCCGACGCTGCCACCTCTGCCATAAGTGGAGCAGTTGATGCTAAAGAAGGTATCAAGGGTGAAATCTAACGACGGTGGCGTATGGAATGAGAGCAACCTTCATTCGTAGAGTAAAAGCTTTACATTAAGCTCAAAAAATGTGGTGTTGATGTTACAATTTTTGATTATCTTGATGAAGGATTTGCAGTCTACAGGTATGTACGGTGAAGAGGACAAGGAATCATCAGAGATGGAGTCTCCAATATCAGCAAATTCTTCGAAAGTGGTGGACACCGTATAGAAGTAGTCGATGATGGTGTTCATGCGCTTTTTGAGGTTGTGGAGCTTTTGACGGAGGAGGGAGCATTATGACGCGAATTGGAGCATGAAGTGTTCTTCAAGGCCAACCCAGAGGTCGCATGCCATATGGTGCCTGAGGATAAGTCTAGCGTTGGAGTTAGAGAGGGAGCAGATGAGAAAATAGTGAACCAGCTGATCAGGTTTCTTCCATTTGATGTAATCCAGTGAGTAAGGGCCTACTTCTGCTAGAGATGAAATAGTGTCATCAACGTATCCAATAGGATCGGAGGTAACAAGGATAGCTTTAATTTGATTTCTCCATACCAAATAGTTCGGCTAGGTTGATTTCTGGCATGGGAGTAATTGGGAAATTCTTCATACTTTGAGTTGTTTCTAGTAATGTTCTGATTTTTTAATGAAAGTTTTCGGTATGTTCTGAATACTCAGTTCTGTGATTGTGTGTAGTTGAATCTGAATTGATGTATAAGTGGAAAAGGCTAGGTTTGGTTGTATTCTGGATGTAGTGATGTGTTGGTTCTATTGAGATGTGGTTATGGCCTTATGGGTATGCTTATTGACATATGTTGTGTGCTCTGGTTTTAAAGTAGTGTGGTTGGACTGAATAAAACATAGGTGTTAAGAGGATTTGGACTTTGGCTCTGATACCATAAAAGAGCAAGTAATGTGAATAATTTGTATTGTATTTCTGTGTAATTTGTTGTACAATATGTGTTATATTTATAGCACTAAGTGAGATGAGATGAATAAATTTATTTTATTCAATATAAACTAAGTGATAAGCTTAAGTAAAGATTACAAAAGAATGGATATGTACATAAGATATGATAGTGAAGTTATTGAGTTGCTGTCAAAATGCTCTGAACTTGAATATAACCTTTCACTTCCATGGATTCTTAAAAACTCAAGAACCCTTCTTTTAACTCTTATACAAGATATGATAGTGAAGTAAGTTGCTGAGATGTTGTCAAAATGCTCTTAACTTGAACGTAGTCTTTCACTTCCATGGATTCTTAAGTACTCAAGAACCCTTCTTTTAACTCTTTCTCCTTTAACTCTCTACATTATTTTTCTTTGTCACATAAATCTCGAAACTTGAAACCTAACAAGTAGTGTTTACAAACTTTTGATGAAATTGTTATACGGTTTAATGACAGGTCGTAGTGATATTGGCTATAAAACCAACAATGATATCAGTTGTTATTAGCTTTACACAACGCTTGGTTCATAGAAGGTAATGGGAATGGGAATAGGAATGAATACAGTGAGGAATGAGAATAGATATAATCATTATAATTATAGTGGTTGGTTAAGATGAAGGAATGATTACCATTACCATTGATAGTGGTTGGTTTGTTAAAAATGTTAAGAAATAAAA
>JANZLX010000001.1:8660071-8670422 GCA_025531955.1 Erythroxylum orinocense
CATACACAATCATACACAAAACACCCATTTCATGCATTAACCTCAAAATATCATTGAAATTGCTCCAATTACCATTATCCAAATACAACATTAAACACCACTAATTTCTCATTTAATTTCATTTAATAAATCAAATTTTCAAGAAAAAGTTCAGGATCCAACAGTTAAAATTAAATAAAAAATAAGAGTACAAAGTTATAATCCAACAATTAAAAAAAATGAAAGCATCTCTATTACTTACAAAATGCTATTGTGTATACTAGAACATTTTGGAACTACTTATTATTGCTTGTTGTTTTAGTATGCACAATAACTACTCAACTTAATGGAAACTAACAAGCTTTATGTAAACTAAAACATTCATGATGAGAAACATCAAAACAAAACAAGAAAGAAGCAGTAAAGACAAAAGGCAATAAATGAAAAGGAAAAGAGATTATTTATTTTTCAAAAGAAACAATATTGGACAAGGGTTCTAAAATCAGCAAGATATAGTATTGCACATACAAAAATGTATAAATAATTCTTTATAATAAAGAAGTCTTACGAACATTATTTTATTGCACATAAAACCAATTTTATAAAACATACCAAAGCGAAGGAAACCATTGAACAAAGTTATTTTTAAGACTAAATAAAGCATGACAATGAATATATATATACATATAGTAACTTAGATCAAACACACCAAGAAAATGAAATCTAAAATCTAAAATAACTTGTGATGTTTTCACCTCATCAGATGTGTCAATGCATGACTTTGGTGGCTTGCTTACTCCTCTCCAAAGCCTAAATAAACTAAACAAACTATCATTTTTCATTTGAAAGAAAAGACACTTTGTAACTTGACATTAGTTTGGAGGGATTGTGGGAGGGGTCAATAGTTTAACCAAAAACAAAACTCATTGTTTCACAAACTTTATTTTAGAGTTTATCATAATGAAATGAAGATGTAAACTATTTAGGGTTTGAGATTTGAAATGGTTTTAAATCTCAAGGTAAAGAAAAATGATTTTTAAGGAAATATAATCAATAAATGATGGAATGACGATAGGAACAACTAGAAGATAAAAATTTATTTGAGTTTAAAGAATAATTCAAAAGAAGATTTCAAATGAAGAATGAGTGAATCTAGAAAGGAAAGATGGTAAGGTGATTAGAAAGTTCACGTGAGAGAGAGTTATAATGATTCCTTGAAAGATAGTAATGAGATCGTTTCCATTTTTTCTTTAACCTAAGACCAATATAGGTTAATAGAAATATAATCTTATTTAAAATAATATTGTTTTAACATTTTGATCTAACATGTCCTATTTGAAACCCTATCAAATTGAGCTAAATTTGTACTTCCCCTGTCTTAACAAGGAGACGAGGAACCTTTTGTGCGATAAAATGAGGGCTTTAATCAAATCATGGAGAGACATTAACAATTGAGATGGCGCGCTGTTTAATAGTGAGTATTTAACAAATGCTGTTTTGGGCTTTTATCAGACGGCTAGGAGTTATGTTGGTTCTTCTTAGTCGCAAAATATTGCAATTCATGCCAATGCTAGAAGACCCAATAGGAGCCAAAAACCTGCACCGAAGACTATCAATTTTTTTTGACAAATATATTAGAGAAATATAAGAAAATGTTTGGCACCAGATAATTGTCTAGATTGAGTTTTCATATAGAGCAATAATTTGGGTATTGATGATCATGTACACCTTGTTTGTGCTGGATGTCTTAAACAGTCGCCAGTTGTAGTAGCCAGGATGCCTTAGAAACAAGATTTAAAGATCTTATCGCAGTCGAGCACCTTGAAGAGCTTGAAACAAGTAATATGAGAAAGGCAGGGTCATCGTTGGGAGCACAAAGGGAACCCCAAACTGCTGTTTTAACTTGGAAGATTCCAAACTGCTGTTTAATTTGGAAGACAATAATGTAGTTTCCAAATTCCGTGACATGCTAGGCCAGTCTACAATATAATGTGGTTGCTCGTTTTGCAAGCTCCCCTCAAAGACCCAACCAGTCAAACAATTGAGAGACAATGCCAGTCGATGGACAATAATCAAGTATTCCTTAATCTCATACAAATTACGGTTTCAAGTACTATAAAGGTGAATCGGTGCTGCTTGAGAATCCTAACAGAAGCCCCATTTTTCAATGGGCTAAAAGATTACAATCAAACGCTACTCTAATTAACTCGTACAGTTTTAAATTCCGGGAACTTTTGGCTCCATCCAAAAAAGCGGAAAAAGCAAGCTTAAACATAATATTTAATTTCAAGATATCCATTTTTGAATCAAAGGACAGTATTGTTGCTTGAAGGTAATAGACTTGGAACTTGTTTAGATTGCACAAATAGAACTTGAAAAGAAACTCGTGCTGGGACAGTGGCTAATACTGTCAAATCTGCTCATGCTCAACTTCTTTTTGCGAAGATCAATTTGTCAACGCCAAAAGTGCATACAGGCTAATCCTTAAGGTCTAGACATTTTTTATTTTAAAAAAAGCATTTTGGGTTCCAACCTGACAAGAAAATAAAGAACAGGTATATAGATGCTTATGGAAAATTCTGCAATCGTGAATAACAGCTATCTTGCTTGCCTTCCCACTTGAGAATTTACAGACATGTAAATAGTCTACAAGGCAATTCACCAATCAATATGGAGGTTGAATTCACATGTTAAAAATTCATTCAACATAAAAGAATTGCTTAAGGCACGGTTTGAAACAGAGACATAGTATATCTAACTGAACAGTTTGTGACAACACATCAAATTAAGTTACAAATATGAATTGATAGAAAAACAAAGAAAGACTCAAGATAAAGTGGACAGAACTGATAAGCCACAAATGGTGATTATTCCATATACACTGCAATCAATGAATATAGCATCCATTGCCTTTCGTATCACCAAAACTACTTCCAGAGCCTTACCAGCTTGATCAGTCCACTCATATTTCTCAGTTGAAGGTGTCCTATCCTCACCCCTTACAATAGTTCTTTGATGATCAGAAAGAAGATGAGCTAGCACAAGCGTTAAATTGGTAAGAAGAACCAAGTAAAGAGGCCTAAAACTTATGATGCTCTTGATTACGTTACTTCCCAGTAAAGGAAATCCTGAGTGTGAGAAAATAACTAAAAGGGCAATAGCTACAGTGGAAATAAGACGTGATCTCCATGTTGCTGTAATTGCAGAGCTCACCTGACTTGGTGAGACAAATATGTCTTTATGAGTCATAGGTTGCATATGCTGCTCACTGAAAGATGCTGATGTCACCAATTTCTGGTGTATCATTGAGGTCAAAGATGAGTGTTCATTATTTGCTGCATCTGGAGTAGGACTACTTGATGTTAAGATCCTCGTAGCAACCTCATTGAGATCAGGTTCCACAATGCTTCCAGCATTGTCGGGATAGATAGTGGGACCATGATCAGGCAAGACTGAAGCCTCATCCTTAACTGAAAAAAACTGAATCATGATGACCAACTAGGGTTTTCAAAGTTGGAAGTTTTAAATCCCATTTATTTAGGCTATGTTTAGTTGAGAGTTTATTAATGGAATGAAATGTAATATTATTAGGAAAGCTTATAATAGAAGGGAATAGAATGCGATGAAAGAGGAAGGTTTCATATTACATCTTATTCTATCCTAAACAGTAAAAATGATAAACTTCCTATTTGAGAAGTTTAAGATGGAATGTAAAATGATAAACAACTTTACACTATATTGCATTATAAACCCTTCATTCAAATAACATTTCAGTATGTTACATTATGAACCCTTCCATCTCTCCTAAACAACAATTTTTAATATTACATCTATTTATATTTCATTCTATTATAAACCATTATATTATATTATATTCCATTTTATTTAATCCTTACGTCCAATTAAACATAGCCTTAAGCCAAAATACAAGGCACTCCAGCAGCAAAACCCAAAGAAATTTCAGAGCAAAATTAAACTTGGTAACCTTTATAAACCTAAAATTAATGACCATAGGAATACATTCACAAAATAATAACAAATCAAGAAGCTATGTATCTTCTCCAGATAACATAAACGCAGAGATTATCAAATAAAGTTGTTCAAAAAGACATCAAAAAACGAAATGGATATCTTGGATCCTAGACTTAATACAATGGTCCAGGCATTCAACTAAGCCGACAGTAAACACCTGTTAATCCTACAAGTCAATAGCCGCAAAGTGTAACCAGCGAAGATAACCCTATTGAAACTGTATAAAGCGTCCAATACAAAAATCAAATTGAATCTTAAGACATGGTGAAGGATACGTACCGGAAGTCTGACAAGAGAGGAAGGGAACCGGGCCTTGAGAATTGGACGGCTGAGATGAGGTATCAGGAAGATGAGATTGAGAAGGGGGGGCTTGGATCCGACCCGTAATGAAGGCTAAACGGTCGCCACTTCTATCAAGGATCCTTTTCCTTCTAGATTCTCTGGCGTTGGTCGCCATCTCCAAATTGTCTTGTAAAATGTTTCTGTTAACCTGACCGTTTAGGTGCTGTGAGTCTTCTCTTTCAGCTCGGGTTCAATTTTCTTCTTCTCCTTCTTTTCTCTATGTTATTTGCAATTTTCACTAATTGCGAAGACTTTGCTCACTAAATGTAAAATCAAGGAGAATATAGGACTGGTCCTTTTTTTTTGTTTTTTTTTACGCTCAAGCAAACCTCCTAGATTCTAAATCGTGTAAAAAATGGAAAGATTTAGCCTTTAGGTAAATTTTTTAATAATTATTATTTTATTATTAAATTATATAATAATGTAAAGATATACATATTTATCATACTGGAAATAATAAAATTTTACTTTAAATTACTTTATTTCTTAGGTATTTAAATAGTAATTGTACAGACTTTAGTTAAAGACATTGTTATAATAATTGTATTTTATCAAACAACTAGGCATTTAATACAAAATATTTAAGAGAAAAAAGAGGTACCTTAATTCGCCTATTACTCATTCACAATTCCTTATTAAAATGCCTAAGAACTATTGCAATACTTTTTCATATTATTTTATTGGTAATTTCAATGAAAATATACATTTCCTATAAAAAAATATGATATCACTTATCATTTATGAAACATTGCACAATACTTACAATAAAAAATATTAATTATTATTTAAGTGAGTTGTAATCTTTTTAATTTGAAACATTAAACATTAATTATAACAAAAAATATTAATTACCATTTATTGCATTAAGATTTAATTTAAAACAAGTAAAAGTATAATCAACACAAAAAATATTAATTTTATGATAAAATTTAATAGTTTTGTACATAAAAGCTATTGTTTTCTGACGGCACCTAACAGAAGAGGTTGAATTGAATGTTTGTAAATTTTATTTTTTAAAGAGAATATACAATTTATTAAAAAAAGATACATCAATCAATTCAAGGTGTTGTTAGATAAGTGAAAACAACTTCAACAATACGAATTATAATTTTTTTGAGCAAGTAGTTTAGTAAGCTTGAATGTCCAATCTTAACCTTAGTACAATTTTATTTCAAAATCGAAACTTATGATATCCCCTTTCACCCTATACCTCCTCCTCTTTTTTCTTCTATCAATCTACTTTTTAGGGTAAAATGAAATTAGTGGAAGAACTTTTAGTCCTTTACTCTTATTGTAACATAAACAACGAGTGATAAGATTATTCCCTATGACCTTTAACTTCAATTCATCAATAACTTCATAAGATATCAAAAAATTCAAGTATCTCCTTTAACATGAAAAAGATCAAATGCTATAATAATTTGTTGGCAATTGAAGTTCCTGCTAGAGCTAATCAGCCTACACCCTCAATTTCCATTATTATGTCTTACGTGGTTACTCAAGTTTCAGTCAAATTAATCATAAAAACAAATCTTAAAAGACCATAACCATTATAGAACAACCCTTAGACCTTCAAACAATGACAAGGGAGATGAATGCATTAAATAGATGGTGGAACGTGCTTTATGAGGAAATAAGGTTGCTCCAAAGGTCTCCTTAGCCACTCCCCTAATTGTCATCAAACTAAATCTAACCACACCAGAAGAAGGGGAGAAGCAACAAAATCAAACCTAACCGTAAAAGGAAGACACTACTAAAATCCTGTCATTAGTTACCTGAAACTCCTTATTTGTTTACCCATTTGAGCAAAGTGTTGATGAACCCTTGCAACTTATTTGAAGCTCTTTGTGTTCGGTCTTTTTCTTAGAGCTTTTTGTTATATTAGATTAGTTTTGGTTAGTTTTCTCAAGATGGTTTTTTCTTTAAACTTCCTAAAGACTTCTCTCGTTAACTTGTTCTTACATATCAGTTTAATTTTTCTTTAGACCCATTTTTGTTTTCTTTTAATTTTTATTATTTACAAAAAAATCCCTAGATGTCCAGTCACTATACCAAAAATATTTGTAATATAATGATGTTATGATAATATTGATATGCAATCACAAAATAAGGGAGTCCAATTAAACACGAAAAATTAATATAATGAGAATAAGAAAGAGAGTGTAAATCGATTTATATGGCTTGAAAAATAGTGCTTATCTATGTACTTTCTAAAGCGTAATTGAGATTTCGTTGTCTTATTATATGTACATTATAAAGCTCAAGGTTATTGAAATCGTTCTCTCTTACAATGATTCTTTTCCATCCTTTTTCTACAATCCTTTTACCCAACTGTGGGAGATTCCTCCCGTAAGTTGGACTTTACTCCAACTAGTCCTTATTCTTTGATTCCTTCGTCTTTATCCTAGTCTTTTGCCATCTTATTCACTATCATACGTATGGTCTTCCTCATGCATGACTTTTCTTAGTTGTTTTGTTTGTCAAGAATCCTCTCCAATAAATCATGACCTATTCTAACCTTTCACTCCTCTGAACTAGGTTTCTTGTTCCCCCATTTGATTATTGCCTTCCTTTCTTGCTCATTTCCTTCTTTTCTGGTCCCAAGTTTTTGTGTATTCTGGCCCCTTCCTTATTTATTGCCTTGCCTATCTAGAAAACTTGAAGACCAGTCCTTGGGTATAACTCATAATCTCTCAAACTCTTATATTATCCTTTGGCTGTTCTGCAAATGGAAAGACAATAATATCTCCAAACACCAACATTCTCAAAGAAGGTGTGACAAAATGGAAGAGTACCCTAATTGGATTCTTCTGAGATTCTTCTGAGACATCAGACTAGCTTATCAAACCATCAATGCTTGGGTGAAGTATCAATTGAGCAATATTGGCTATAGGAAGTGCTATTAAGTGAAGAAAGTTCCTCTTCATGTTTTCCTCTTCACACTTAGTCCAAAAGGTCCTTGAAAATGGATCTTGGAATTTCAACACAAAGCCAATTCTATTGGAAGCATGGAAAACTTAAGTAAAGCTAATGGATTTAAGGAAAAAGTAGATTCCAATATGGATCAATATAAATAACATACATCTCAAGTACTAGATGAAAAATGGCTTAATCCATCTTGCCAGCTTTGTGAGTAGGCCCTTATGCCTTGATGAAGCTAAAATTTTAATAAAAAGAGTCAGTTATGATAGAGTTTTCCTATTAATATACTTCAATGCCCAATTCCCATACAATGCGCAATTCCTGGTTTCGAGATCAGGTCCCAACAGTTATGGTATCAGAGCCCAGTATTAGGATCTTACTTGGGCTATATGTTTGGTAAGATTGAATTCGTGAGAAGGTGATAAACATGGAAATGTATTTTCATAAATTATGTGAAGAACCAAAGTGATTGGTTGATTAAGATTAAGAATTATGATTGATTTTATGTTTGTAATAATGAAATTGAGATTAGAAATTTTTTATGAATTGATTTGACTATGCTTTTGAGAGATGAAAACTTTGAAAGATGAGTAAATTGATAAAGATATATGTATAGAAATTCAAAGGATTGTTTTGAATGATGATTGGTCCATATTAAGGTTCCCTAAGAATTGGACCATTGATTTGTGTACATATGTTAGGAATTATCGACATTAGATGATATGATGGTATTGACACAAGAAGTGATAAATGGTGAGTAAGTTAAGATTCCTAAGAAAGTAATTTGACTATTATTAAGAGGATGTGTTACTTGATGACTAAGTATGAATTTCAAGGACAAAATTCTTTTAAGAGGGGGAGAAATGTTGGACCCCGATCTTTTAGTGGAATTTAGAAATACGAAATGAATTTTAAATGAGGGTTTTTGTATATGTATTGTGTTATATATGTTTTTGTTCTTCAAGAAAATTAATGAGAAAAGAATTGATTGATTTTGATGACTTTGATATTTGAGTAGATTTGTTTGGGATGAAAGTTTAAGTGAATGAGATGATTGAGATGATTGAAATGGAAGTTGAAAAGCAAGAAATGATTAGTGAAAGTGTTAAATTTTGGAGAATTAAGACAGTTTGACTTTTTTTAGTAGAGAGTTGACTTTTTGATTTAGGCAGAATTTAAGAAAATGATCATCATGAAACTTGTAGTTTCTGTTGAGAGCTTTCAATCGCTATAAAGTATGATATTTTTTTATATCGGGATTGAAAGTTATGACCTTTCGAAATTAAGTGTATTTTGTTTTGTGTTTGGAAAATGTTCATAGGGTAAGTTTGCGTGTACTGTGCTTTGAGGCCAATCGTCGTACTAATGTGGTCTGAATTGGAGTAAGTAGTCTACATGAAAGTTGTAGCTTGTCTTTCAATCTTTCCAACGCCATAAAGTACGTAATTTTTGGATGTGGGAATTGGAAGATGTGAAATTTGAAAGTTTGGATATTGTTTAGGTAATTTTTAACAGGGCAGAATCTTTGAGTGAAAAATTGACCTAGTTAGAGGTTGAGATTGCCTTTAAGTGCTTCATGGAAGTTTTAGATTATGTTTTGATCTTTCCATTGATGTAAAGTATGCATTTTTTGGACTATAGAATGATAAGTTATGATTTTTCGAAGTTTCTGTTACTGTTTTGAGATGACAAGTATAGGACTGAAACCTTTGATTGGAAATTTGATTTCCTTAGAGGGCAAATTAATTTTTCTAGCCTTCATGAAAGTTGTAGGTGTCATTTTGATCTTTTCATTGATATAAAATATGATATTTTTGGACCTTGCAGTTGAAAGATAGAAATGTTAGAATTTATGTGATTATTTAGGGTGACATGATTTTGGACAAAAAGTTTGAGTCAGGTTTTGATCCCTTTAGAAAAGGAATTTGTTTTTAAGTCCTTCATGTGGAAGTTGTAGAGCTTCCTTTGAGCTTTCTATTGATACCAAATTTGCAATTTTTTGAGTTTTGAGTGAAAAGTTATGAATTTTTGAAGTTCGGTGGTTTTTAATAGAAAAGGAAAGGACAATCGGAGCCAGATGGCTCGCGATCGCGAGCCGGCCAATCGCTAGCTGTCCTTTTTCGCTGAGGCTCGCGATCGCGTGCCAACTACTGGTTTCGTTTTTAATTTTTGATTATTTTAATTTCTTCCATTCTTTTTCTTATAATTTTTCCGTCCGACATCCGATTGATTTGGTTTTCGAAGCGTTGGATTCCTAAGACATGCCTCTATCTGTCCATGGGAAATTTATAATTTTTGAGATTAAGTTGAAAGAGATTGATTTAATCAAAGTGAGTTGAGAAATTTTCTGAACATGGTTCAGTCTTTTGAGAAATTCTTGATCTGTGGAGATCCAATTGAACTGATTCTTGAGGCAAAATAAAATAACAACTTGGGGCTACAAGTCATATGAAGGAATTGAATTTCAATTTAGCCCCTAAGACTTTCAATTTCTGAATTGAAGTCGGGTTTAGTGTTCAGTCTTGGACTAATACGAGCTGAAATTATTTTGGCCATAACGTTTGCTCTAGTCATCCAAATAAGGTGGTTCTTGATTTGGATTAAATTAGAGAAAAAGGGCTTCAAATGTTCTGAAGGACTTAGGTTTCAATTTAGTCTTTAAGAATGTCAAGTTTTCGATGGAAGTAAAGTGCTGGAAAATGTTTCAACATAAGCATAGTCTGAAATGTTTAAGGTGTAACTTTTGGCGTAGTGCACCAAATTAAATGATTTTGGTGGCGTTACGAAATTGAGACAATGAGAAACATTTCTCCATAAGGAAGTTTTAGCAAATTCCTTCAATTTAATGGTTAGAAAAATGTCATAAAGTAAGCATGAATTAAAAAGAATTTTAGGGGCAATTTTGGAAGATCACTTAAAGGGTTAAGTTTTAAGGCTTATATGGAGGGGATTTACAGCCATTTAGATTTCATTTAATGAAAGAAGGAGAGGGCTGTCAATTTTAAGAAGGAGAAGCACGATACTTAGGAGAAAAATGAAAGAAGAAAGAAAGAAAGGTGGTTTTGGATGGGAGAAA
>JANZLX010000001.1:8708751-8725551 GCA_025531955.1 Erythroxylum orinocense
TCCTAAAGGGTTGGTGAGTGACAAAATAGTGAGATTAGTATTTTTAGGTTGAGAAACACCTTGTGAGCCACTATTTTAGTTCTATCTCTGTATACCTACTATTTATAATAGTGGAAGAAATATTCTGAGTTTTGTCGGTGGACGTAGCCCAAAGTTAAGGGTGAACCACATTAAATATTCCGTGTCCATTTTATTCATTTTATTTTTCCTTTTCACAAAATACACCCACTGCGTCTAACACAATTCTGTCTCTAAGAATCTCAAAATTTGTCATGGAGTTAAGAATTGGGTGCAGTACGTTGGTGTATGAATGGAAAATTCATCTTAGTAATTTTGGGGCAAATTTGGGATTGATATAAATAAATTTTAGCAAAGTTGCCTTCTGGAAAGTTATAGATCTTTCTTTTTTTCTTTCGAACAGTATATAGTATGAAATTTTTAGACCTCTAAGTAAAATGTTATGTCATTTTTTATTGTTCTGTCTTAGTATGACGTCATCTTCGTCTTAGAATGATCGTCTTAGTATGACGTCATCTTCGTGTTAGTATGATGTCATCATTGTCTCAGTATGATCGTCTTAATATGATGTCATCATCATCTTAGTATGATCGTCTTAGTATGACGTCATCATTGTCTTAGTATGATGTCAGCATTGTATTAGTTTGACTTCAGCATCGTCTTAGTTTGACCTTTTGCTTCCTTCTTCTATTCCATTTTTAACCCCTTTTAGAGGATGAATCTTGCTTTGAAATCTTCACAAGAGTTGTAGTTCTTGAAGTTTTCTTTCCAACCATTTAAAGAACACCTTAATCCGACATCTGTAGGGAAAGTTATGGCAATTTTCTCAACCTTGTATCAACTGATGACGTCACATTCGTCTCAAAATGACGTCATATTGTCTGTTCTATTTTTGACCCTTTAGATGATAGAATTTGTCTTCCATCAGGAGAGTTGTAGAGCTTGAAGTTCTCTTTCAAATCATGCAAAGAACACTTTAATATGATGTCCATAGTGAAATTTATGACAATTGTCCCAAGATAGGTTCAATATGATTGAGGACAAAGTAATGTTTGATTATTTTGGTCATAACTTCTTCTCTAGACACCCAATTGATTTGATTCTTGAACCATTGGATTCGTAAGACACTGATCTACATCTCTACCAAAAATCACAGCCATCTGAAATGAATTGAGAAATATGAATGAAAAATATGGGGCGGCTACAGTGAGTGTGATCTTAAATAATATGAACTGGGATTATCCCACTAAACACACTTCAGTATTTTGATTATATCTGGATCTATAGGAATCTAAATGAGATAATTTTTTATTTGGAGTAATGTAGAGACATGGAGCTACAAATGGTATGAAGAAATTGGAATCTAATTCAGTCTCTAAGATGTGTAAATTTCAGATGGAAGTTGTGCATAGTATACTGTTTTGGGACAACAGCAGTCCAAAAATGTTTGAAGTATATCTTTTGAATCACTGAACCAAATTGAATGATTTCAGTTGCATTAGAAACTTAAGACAATGCGGGACATTTTCTAGTAGAAAGTGTTATGTCAGAATGTTCAAGGGTATTTTTGGCAAGACACTTATGTTTAAAAAAACATAAGCCTATAAGGAAGGATAAAATGAACTTTTTGGACTCATTAAGGGCATAATTGGAAGAAGAAGTACTGTCTTGCTTATAAATAAAGGAGAAAATGTGAATGAGAAGTTCTAGGGAAGCAAAATGAGTGGATGAGAAAAGAGATAAGAGAGAGAAAACATGAAAAAGAATGAAAGAGAGAGAAAGAAGAGAAAACAAGATAGGGTTTTAATTTCCTTAGCCTTCAAGAGATATTTTGAAGTTGTTCAAGAAGAGAAAAAGTAAGAGGAAGAAACGAGCTTCCATTTGAGCTAAAGATCTCTTCATTTGGTGAAGAATCAAGGTTAAGTGTCCGCATTCAAGCATTCCCAAACTTTGAAAGCAAATGCTAATTTGGAGCGTACTATGAGTAGACCAAGATGGTCTCACTTTATTGTTTTCTTTGTTTCATTCTGTATAAATTGACTACTGAACGCTTATATGAATGTGATTAATTATGTTGGATGCTGGACAGAAGGTCCGATGATTGTGTTATATGTATGAGATATTGAAGTGATTGCTAAATATTTTCTGAATGTGCAATTGCATGCAAGTGAAAGTGTAAATTCTTAACTGCATGTTGAATGCCGGATTACAGTCCGATAACAAGTGAATATGACTGAATAAGAGCATACAAATATGAGTGATGCATTTCACTTTATGAATACATGAAACATAATGAAGTTGTGACCAGAGTAGCCAACGATTAGAGCTTAAAGCTCAAAGAGTGAAAATGAGCCTCGAGCTCAAAAGTGATTTAGAGCTTCAAGCTTAATGTTTAATAAGCCCTATATGGGACAGTTATCAATGAGCCCTATATGAATAATAAATAGAAAGTGTATTGCATATGCATAATATGAATGATTAAGTGTATTAAATGTGAATATGATTTATGTGTTATATTATTGGGTGAGCCATCAATGATGGTCACTCACTGAGTTCGTAAAACTTACCCAAAATTTGCAAATATTTTTCAAGATTAGAAGAATACTCCGTTAGGCCAACGAGAGTATACCTACAAAATTCAAGTGAACGATAAAGTTCGGAATCAGTTCGTGTCTGCATTGCATTTCTTTATTTTGGATTGAATTGTAATTTCAACTTCTTTTTGTTAAAATTCGTATTTCGAATGGACTCAAATGTATTGTATTTGTGAAAGGGAACAATGGTTATTAAAAATTCTGTTGATGGTTTTGTGTTAAGTGACAATATTTATGAATCAATATAGGCCCAATTTGAGTAGTGATTTCTACAAATTGTGTCATTGATTTCAAAAGAAAAATTGGTACTAACTTTTGACTTTAACACGCCACCCTCGCGGGACACAGACTCGGATATAACCATTGATGTTGGGTTCGGGTCTTGTGGGAGTGGGGTGCTACACAATATGCTGAAAGAACACGTGTGCAACACAAGCAGCAATATACGGATGAGCCAACGGAAGAAAATGGGCATATTTAAAGTACCTATCAACCACTACCAACAGAACAGTTTTACCCCAAGACTTGGGTAATCCATCTATAAAATTCATGGAAACATCAACCCAGACTTGAGTAGGTAGCTGCAAAGGCTGAATAACCCCGCTGGACTCAAATGTTCAGATTTGTTCCGTTGCCACACTGGACAACCCACGACATAAGAAGCTACGGCGGTCTTCATGCCCTTCCAATAAAAATCTCCACGAATTCGATGAAGTGTTTTGTGAATGCCCTTATGGGCACTATCATGGTAGCTAGACAGAATAGTTGCAATCAAAGGAGAGTCAGAGTGAAAATAAATTTTGCCTTTGAACAAAAACAATCCATCACAAAGTTGCCAATCTAAAGTACTTTCAACATTCTTAACCTATTTACACAAATTGGAGGGATGCTGAATTCAATAGCTCATCTTTGATGGAGTCAAGTAAGGCACTTCGAGGGGAACTGATAGCAAGCAAAGAAGTGTCGTTATTATCGCATCGGGATAAGGCATCCATGACAAAGTTGAGTCTGCCTGCGCAGTATTCAACTGTGAAAGTATACCCTATGAGTTTACTAAGCCAATATTGTTGAGGAAAAGTCGTAATGCGTTGTTCTAACAAGAATTTTATATTGTAATGGTCCATCCAGATCAGGAAAGATTGCCCCCACAAATATGGCCTCCAGTATTACACGGCTTTAGCCAACCCAATCAATTCCCTCTTATAAGCCGCGAGCTTCTGATAGCACAATGCCAGTTGCCTATTGAAGAAGGCAATGGGATGACCCTCTTATTTTAGAACAACCCCTATACCCCCACCAGAAGTATCTCACTTGACAACAAAATCCTTAGTGAAGTTAGGCAATCGTAAAATGGGTGCAGTAGATAAGGCACGCTTCAACTGATCAAATGCTTCTACAACTACCTCTGTCCATTGGAATGAATTTTTCTTTAGCATCGAAGTGAGGGGAGCAACCAATAACGCATAATCGCGAATAAATTTGCAATAGTAACCAGTGAGGCCTAAAAAACCACAGAGGGAAGTGAGAGACTGTGGTTGTGGCCATGCCAAAATAGATTGTACCTTGTTCATATCAACCCTAACACCGTCAATGGAGATAGTGTGGCCTAAATATGCCACGTGAGCTGAAGTAAAACAACACTTAGAGCTCTTTAAGTAAAGCTTGTGAGCTCGCAACAAGGTAAAGACCCTCCGTATGTGAATCAAATGCTCTTCCTATGTCTTACTATAAACTAAAATATCGTCAAAAAATACCAACACAAATTGACGTAAAAATTCATGGAATACCTTATTCATTAAGGCCTGAAAAGTAAAGGGAGCATTAGTAAGGACGAAAGGCATTACGAGAAACTCAAAATGCCCATGGTGTGTACGGAAAGCAGTCTTGCCTATATCAGCCTACGACATACGAACTTGATAATAGCTTGATCGTAAATCCAATTTAGAAAAGTACATGGCACCATGTAACTCGTCGAGTAATTCATCGACTACAGGGATGGGAAACAGGTCCTTGATCGTCTTTGCGTTCAGTTCACGATAGTCAATACAAAGTTGCCAAGAACCATCTTATTTAGGAACTAACAAAACTGGAGAAGAGAATGGTGATCAATTAGGCCGAATAAACCCTTGTTGCAACATCTTGTTATATTGTGCTTCAATCTCATCCTTTTGTCGATATGGGTATCGGTATGATCAAACCACTATAGAAGTTGTACCAGGGAGTAGACAAATTCGATGGTCGCACTCGTGGATTAGAGGTAAGCCAGTGGGCTCCTGGAACAATTCTTTAAATGAAGATAAGAGCTCCTTTAGTTGTTGTCCGGTGGAAGGATTTTCAATCAAGAGGTGGGTGTGGTGGTCTCCTTGTCGTGGTAATCCCTATAGTAAAATGGAGGTGCCCTTTAATGAAAAAGTCATGGTGAGTGCAATAAAATCCCATAAAATAGGTCGCAATGTTTCCAACAGTTTAACTCCCAAAACCATGTCAAACTCACCGAATGGAATCACATAAAAATATGCTAAAAAATCATGGTCAGCAATGGAAAATGGAACTCGAAGACAAACACCAAACTCTTAACTCGTTCCCCATTGGCAATGGAAACTGTAGTGTTTGGAAAGGATTGAATGCGAAGAGTGTGACGTTGAGCTGCTGCAAAACTCAAGAAATTATGAGTGCTACCGGAATCGATCAAACCTAACGCAAGTTGTCCATTCATTACGACTGGTAGCTGTATGGTGCTATCGTGAGACTGCCCCGTAATAGCATGCAACGATATTTCTGGAGCAACTTCTATTTTGTGCTTCGATGATATTCTTCGGTTTCAGCCAATTCTAACCAGAAAAGTC
Organism: Erythroxylum orinocense; assembly: GCA_025531955.1. NCBI lineage: Eukaryota > Viridiplantae > Streptophyta > Magnoliopsida > Malpighiales > Erythroxylaceae > Erythroxylum > Erythroxylum orinocense. The sequence continues at coordinate 8,714,210 of JANZLX010000001.1, forward strand.
GCTTGCATTGATATGTAGCCGAGTACGGTTCATCACAATTATAACATAAGCCTTTTAATTGTCGCTCTGCCATCTTCGCTCGTGACAACTTTTTGAAGAAAGGTGTGTGGGTGGCTATTGGTTTGGTTACCACTGATGAAGGTATACTGGAGTTTCTTGGCTGCCACTGTCCCCTCCGTATACTGGTGTTTTTTTTTGTAAGTGAAATTTCTGTTCATAAGCTCTAGCTAGGTGCATTGCTGCAGATAAATTTAGCGGCTTCATTAATTAAACATCCAACTGGAGAAAGTCATCTAATCCAGCCATAAACAAGCCCATACACAAATGTTCTAGAATTTGATCAATAGCTCAGGCTAGTTTCTCTTGGAATTGGCATTGATAAATTTCCACTGTACCTATTTAGCGTAGAGTGTCCAACTCCCCCACGGGATTGCTGCTCTCCGAAGGTCCAAAACGTTGAAAGCAACTCTTTTGAAATTCCAACCAAGTCTTGGTTCCCTTGGCTCTTGTCAACTGATAGTACCACAGTTGTACTTCTCCCAAAAGATAAAAACCTGCAAATCCCACTTTTTCGATCTCAGGTGTATTTTGGTTCTCAAAAAATTGTTCACAGTGGTGTGCCCAAATTAATGGATCTTTTTTCCCATCATAAGTCAAAAAATCCAATTTCACAAGCTGAGGAATTATGGTCGTGGATGTTAGCTGCTTGCTTCACCACCCTTTTGTACATGCTTATGGCTGCCTAATCCCAAGCTCGCAAATTGTTCCTGCATGATTTTCGCAACCCGCTCACCAAGGGGTTGTTCCATTGCAGAAAGCTTAAAATCTATTATAGATCGTTCTTCTTGAAATCGTGATTCAATTCTGGATTCCATGTCATCGCCCATTAAGTTAGGCTCTGATACCAAATTGTTAAGTTCTCGAGTTTTGGATCGCGTCACAAGGTGATTTACAGTAAAGTCAAGTCCAAACAACCTTCCTTTCTCCTTGCACTTATTCTGATTCTTAAACCGACTTATTGTGAATGTAAACTCATCTCGTTAAGGGAGATTGAAACCTTGGAATTCAATGAAAGAGAGAACTCCAATCTCGTGTTTTGATTTAAAATCTTTTGCTTATCTTTGTTGTTGTGATTGCCAAATAAATACGTTAGTCTTCTTACATCAATAGAAGTCCTACTACCTTAGAAGTCTTACTGAGGAAACTTATCTTTAAAAGGGAAATACCGTAAGGATGAGAATATCAAACTGATTCAAATAGAAATAACAACTTGTCTAACTAGAATTGAAATAAGGAACCGAAATTAACGTTTCTTCCTCATGTACACTTGGCCTACAAATGCGTCCATAACATAATCTTCCTCATTAATTACTACTTTCTCCAGGCCAAGCTTGTCGCATGATTTATTGGCCGAAAGTTCCCTTTGAGAGAAGATTTGCATTAATCAATAAACTATCCCATCAAGGTGGTTAAATAGCGTGGAGCTCTAGCTTGCAACAATTCCAACCTACATTTCTACAATACTTGCTAGTGGGAAAAATTAAGCATTACTTGATCATTAGTCACCTATGACAACACTCTAGGTTTTTTTTGGGTTTAGTTATCTAAGGAGTTATAGTCGGTTTTTCACTCTACTTTAAAGGAAAAGTAGGGCACTCCTTAGTGGTTTGTTGGTTGTTTCAGTTGAAAGGGACAAGTGGAAAGATATGAAGTGAGGCAAATATAATCAGAGGAGAAGCTAAGGTAAGTGCATAAAGGGGAGAGCATGAAAGGTGGACATTAAGAAGAGTAAAGGGGATGATGGTTTCTTAAATTAAAAGAGTAACTAAACAGGTAGAAAGCCGCCTAAGTTAGTTAGCTTGAAAAGGAAATAAAAGGTTTGACTTTTTAATGATTGTTGAATCTCAAAAAGGCTTTACCTGTTATAAACATAAAGTATCAGCTTCAATATCATTTCCCTCCTTCTTGTATAAAATAAAACCAAAACCAAAACCAAAGCATCATTATATAAACCACCATCCTCATTTCAATTCTTGGATGTACTTGAACATGGAATAAAAGATAGAAAACAAAATTTCAAGTAATGAAGGTGAAATAAAAAATTGAACTTTAGGGTAAGAAAATCTCAGAGATAGCATTGAAATAGAGGAAATCGTAGAGACAAATAGACAATGCAACAAGTATTATGTGAAAGCCTATATATTAGGAATTATGACTCTTACTAAAATATTATTTAGTTTATTTACATGTTTAAGTGTCCATACTCATACTTGGTTCAAGAAGTTAAGCCTTGGAGCAACTAATACAGTTGCTCTTTTGTAACAATAAGATTACAGGTTTAAGTCACATAAACAACTTTTTTATAAAAATACAAAGATAAGCCTGCATATACATTATGATTCTCCCTAGACACCTGCAAAGCGGGAAGCCTTGTGCACTGGAAATGTTGACTTTTACTCATACTTGGTTCAAATGGTGTTTATTAACGTAGCGCGTCATAATACAACTCAAAATAACTAGACCTATAACTATAACAATGGTGAGTCTAAGTCACCCACATAGAGAGTATGTGAATCTTTTGAAATGAAAATAATTGATGTTTAGTTTTTTTTTTTTTTTGGGGGGTGGGGGTGGGTTGTGGGGGATTGGATTGGATAACAAAATAAAATAAAACTAAACTAATGAAAATAAATTAAAAAAACATGCAAAAATAATGAAAGTGATGATTCGTTAAGGATTCAATTTTTTGGTTCAATGTCAACCCATACCTAATTAGACATATTTCATTAAATTGTTGTCTTCACACCTCTCTTTGAACTATTGGTCATAGATTAACAACAAGCTCTGTTAACCCGGTTTTTCCTTAGGTAATAGTTAATTAAGAAGAGCTCATTAGTTAATCCTAATTATCGGATAATCTAAAACAAGCTCTTTAAGTTTAATCAGACAACCGCTTTACGAGTTAAAGAAACATATCAATCTAAGCAATAATCAGACAAGCTCATATTATTTAATCTAGGTTATGTCATCCTTAATTAAATAATACCATTAGTTGCTACAAATAAATTTAAACACGAATATTACATATCGTGTTTAAAGTTCTAACAATGGGTTCTCATAAAAAAATCCAATAGAGCATCAAGATTCTTACACAATACCTAATCCATGAATGCAAAACCACATTAGCATCGTTAAATATAAAACTAGCGATAGACTAATTTTGCATCAAATTCAAAATTGTACATTTGATTGCTATTTTAATAGTTTTAATCAGTTATTATAAAATAAGACAAAGTTCGTAATTTTAAATGTAAAAACTATCATTCACATTTTCGTCAATATACCAAATATTGCACTTAAATAAAGGGCTCCTTCTTTTTCTACTTAACAAACTGATGTTTTCAATAACCCTTAAAAGACTACACAAGATCAATCTTTATGTTTCAAAATGGGTCTATTAAGCCTCTGCCTTAAGGGTGGTTGATAAGTAACATTCACCAATAGAGGAAATAGGACTGAAGCAAAACTAAAATTGGATAAAAATGACTGTAAGTACAGAATAGCTCATAAAATGTTTGACATACTGGCATCAAGAATTGTTATCAGTTACGAGAAATGAATTATATATGATTGTGGCTTCAGAGCATGAAATGACGTAGCTCCAATCATTTTCTCCACTGAGGTATTCTCTGAACCACAACCTGAAAGAATCACAGACGACACAGAATTTTCAATTGCATCTATCCTATCGAATTATGCTGCTGCTGACGTCAGAAATGGAGTTGTAGTGTGAGTTTATATAGTTTTATAGTAATTCATTACTTGGAGAGACTTATCGCCTTGAACTGAACTAATATTTCCTTCGTCGGAATATAGATGTGATCCCTGATTAAAAACTAGCCATACCTTGCCAGAGTTTTCTTTATTTCCAACAATTGTTTGACAAGCAAGCCTCCAAGATTCAGGTTTCTACACAATGAAACAGCAAGTTTAACATCCACGCGTATAAGAAAATATACTTATCCATAAAATTACATCAGAACTTCGGCAAACGTGAAAATAAATAGTATAACAGGGAAGTAGCTAGCAGGTAAAGACTCCGTGTTCATAAGATTCATGATCAGGAAGCTTGGATAGATTATTACCTTCTTGAGACGCCGGAGCTCAGTATTTGTCCTTTCGTTCAAAAGGTCCTGTCCCTCAAGAATCTACGGAAGAATAAACTCAATTAAAGTTACCGAATTCCGTTTTGATGGATTTGGATGGACATATACATCTTTCAAGATTAGGATTTAAAGGAGAGGATAGCTGAATTGGTCTGCACCAACAGACTTCTTAATGGCATACCTCCACGATGCAAGTTCCGCAGCTACCACCTCCTCCGCAGTTCATTACCTTGCCCTGCCCAGGATGTCCATGTTTTTTTTCTTTCTTAAACACAAAAAACCAAAACACAAAACTACTCTACAATTTTAAATATTCCAACAAAACTTACATACGTAGCATAAAGTTCCAACTTGTTATCCAACATGATATTCCTCAACAGCTTCTCTCCGCTTATCGACTTTGCTCTGTTCACTGGATATTTCCCGTCGCCGCCTAACTTCGGCTGCAACCGCATGCAATTTTTAGCAATTTTAATAATCATACATTTATTTAAAATCATGTATACAAACCCCTAAAAATTCGAGCTCAATCTCAGGCCTCTTTGACGACGATTCCTTAGACTCCGCTGCTAAAGAAACTGGAAAGCACGACCTCTTCGGAGTAAGAACTGAAATTTGATGCTTGTTCCCATTTCCGAGTGAGAAGACGCGGACATTCAACGCCGGCAATGCCATTGTTTGAAATCTCTCTCGCCTCTGGTGCTAGCTTTTGAACTGTGTTGCTATGCCGGTTACCGCAAAAATAATTTTGGATACAAGAGGTTAACTTCGTACTTACGCGATTCAAACGTGTGGCTATTAATAGACGCGTAACTGAAGACTTCCTTACCCTTCCCAGACTTTGCTGTGCATGTGATTGATTGACTAAAGATGACAACAGCACGATCGAGATTGGATTCTAATTTTTTTTATTCATTTTGAAAATTAATTACTTAAAATATTCACTTGATCTCGAACTCAATCAAGAGTTGAATATTCCGAAGCTCAATATTTGACCAAGACCAAGAAGTAATTACCAAATGATACTATTTTGCTATGCATACAAAACGATATTGTCTTTTATAACAAAAAAAGTGGAGTTTCAAGCCAAACATGGATTTTTTAAAATTTAACTAAATATATATTTTTTTAAAATTTACATTTGATTTAAAATTTGATAAATCTAAATCGAGTTCATTAATTTTAGTTCAAACTTGGGTGTTTTGATCGTCCTATTTTTGACCTTTTTGATCATGCCTCCAAATGGTAAAAAGGATCCAACTCATTCTGATTGAGTAATCTGAGGCAAATGAAGTGTTGTATACTTCGCAAATTAATTTTTATACAACATTCACATGGAATTAGTTAGCTACTACCATTTTTAATTATTTTACAAAGTCCAGTATTAGGAGTCTTTTAGTAAACATAAATCAAAGATAAACATTCAACTTAATTTTTGTAGTATCATTTTTGCAAGGACACAAATCTAATTTTAATTTTGATTATAATATAGATTTTAATAAAATCAAATTTCTCATACTTGATTCTTAAAATTTCTCAAACTAAATAATTAAGTTCAACTTAATTCAAATTAATTTTTTTCTTTTAAATTGCTCATTTATATGTAACTTATTGGGTTCCTAATATGTTGACAATAAAATATAAATTTTAATTTTAATTTATAAATAGATCTAGACAAATTAAAACTCATTTTAATTTATCTTTCTTTAATTAAACAATTTATAATCATAGATAAAAATTACCGTCTAATAATATCTTATGATCACCCAAATGTTATGAATTTCAAAGTGGTTTGACATAACATATCCGTGCATAGTTACAATGTACAATTTAGTTCTTTCGTTATCCAACATTCCAATTGGATATAGAGAAATTTAGTATCCACTCTTTTAAATCCAATCATATTCGTTCTTATTAATTAGTAAAACACTTTTTAAAATCTCAATTCAATTTGGAAAGAGAGTTTCTTTAATCACAACTAATAAAGCACATTAAAATATTCTCCTTAATTACATTAGACTAGCAAATTGTTATTGACTTATTCAGTTATTTCCATATGATTCATAAAATATTTATATGCTGGCACTAAAAGATAATTGTTGCTTTGGCCATATTTTGAGGCTCATATTTAGTGCATTTTGTTTATTTATTTGAGTATTTTGTTTATTTATGGTACTTAAGTTGTTCATATTTTGTTTTTAGGGTGTAATTAACTTATTTAGAGTAAAAGGAATGAATTTGTATAAGTTTGGAACAATTTAGTGTTGTTTTGACTGAGTTATGAAGTTTGTAAAAAGTGCATAACCATATTTGAAGAGTTTGGGGCCGTATTGATTGATTTTATATGGAGCATGCTCGTGTTAATGAGGAACACGCCTATATTGAGTGATGAGTAGAACATGACCGTGTTTGTGCAAGTGTTGGCTTCGAAAAAGCATAGTGCTTCTGTTTAAATTATATAACTATCAACACGCCCGTATTGATGCTCATGTATCTCTTAAATTTTGAATTTCAAAATTTAAAAGCCAATATTAAGTAGCATAGGTAAGAAGGAGGCTTGGGGAACATATTATGCTGAATATGATTAGGAAGAAAACTTTTGTGGTACCCTTATAAGATGAACCCAAGATAGACCTTATAGTGATTTTATTCTTATTTTAATTTATTCTTTAGTTTCAATGAGATTTAAGCATATGTTCTTTATTATTCTTAAATTAATATTGTAAGTGCGTCAATTTAAGTGTGATTTCATGAGACTAAGATTGAGAAATTTGTTGTATGAATAGATCTGGCCACTACAAGAGTTAAGATATTTAATGACAATTTTTTGTGACTAATCATCATTTTGTCACAAAAAATGAAGTTTTTTGTGACAAAATAATTGATTGACGCTATTGTTTGAATTATCTGTGATGATTAAAATTTTTGTCACCAATACAATGGTAATTGTGACAATTTAGTATCTTTCACAATTAATTTCACAATTAAGTTATCACTATTAATATATTAATAGTGTCAAACTTTCTTTTATCACTAAGTTTTGTCACTAAAAACCTATGAAATTTGGCGCCAAATTAATTTTAGCGGGAATTAATTGTAATTGTGACAAAACATATATTAGTAACTAATATTTTTTATTTGTTGTTACAAAAACATAGCTTGGTCAATAATATTTTTGTCTTGTTGTGACGAACTGACTTACCGTCACAGAATATTTTATTTTTTGTGACCAAAAATTTTGTCAATAAATATTCAATTAATTAGTGTCTACTTCAAATTGTCACAATAACCGAGCTATAACTATGATCACTACTATTCGTAATTTAGTGACAATTTTTTGTGACTAAATATTGTTGTCATCACAAATACAAGATTTTTTACTGACAAGACAATTGTTTGACACTATTGTTTGGATTATCTGTGATGATTTAGTTTTCGTCACTAATATAATGGTAATTGTGACAATTTAGTATCTTTCACAATTAAGTTGTTACCATTAATATATTAATAGTGTCAAACTTTCTTTTATCACTAAGTTTTGTCACTAAAAGCCTATGAAATTTGGCGCCAAATTAATTTGGCGGGAATTAATTGTAATTGTGACAAAACATATGTTAGTAGCTAATATTTTTTATTTGTTGTTACAAAACATAGTTTGGTCAATAATATTTTTTTCCTTTTGTTACGAAACGGTTAATCGTCACACAATATTTTACTTGTAGTGACAAAAAATTTTGTCAATAAATATTCAATTAAGTAGTGTCTACTTCAAATTGTCACAATAATCGAACTATAACTATAGTCACTACTATTTGTAATTTAGTGACAATTTTTTGTGACTAACTATTTTTGCCATCACAAATACGAGAGTTTTTAGTGACAAAACAATTGATTGACACTATTATTTGGATTAACTGTGATGATTTATTTTTGTGTCACTAATACAATGAAAATTGTAATAATTTAATACCTTCACAATTAAATTGTCACTATTAATATATTAATAGTATCAAAATTTCTTTTATCTCTAAGTTTTGTTATTAAAAGCCTATGTACTTGTTATGATGAAAAATTTTGTCAATAAAAATTTAATTAGTTAATGTCTGCTTAATATTTTCACAACAACTGAACTATCGCTATGTTTACTACTATTTGTAATTTTAGTGACAAGAAATTTTGTTGTAACTTGATCAACTTTTTGTAACAAAAGTTATTATCAATATAAACGTAACAAATTAATGATAAATATTTGTTGTTATAATAACATATTAAAATTAACCACTCTAACGATAAATTTTCCCATTATTGTAAAAATTTTGGAGACTAGAAACTACTTGTCATGATTTTTTCTTTAATATGATTATTTGCAAACAAATTGAAATATTTTCAAATAAAATATTCAAACTACATATATTGATAATCCAAAAGTAATATTTTACATATCAATAGATATTTGGTATACATAACTTTGAAATTTCATAAAAAAATTAAATGTTTAAATATAATAAAATAGTGTTCCAAAATATTAAACAAAACTCACTACAATAGTTAAGACATTTAAGGAAAAAAAATTGTGACTAACTATTGATTGCTACTATTGTTTGAATTTACTATAATTTTTTTGTCACGAATATAATGGTAATTATAACAATTTAGTATCTTTCACTAAAAAAAACATAATATATATTTTATTAAACTGTATGAAACCAATGGTCTCCACTCTATACAAGGACTTTGATGAACAACATGGCCTACATTACAAGTCAAAGTTACCACAAAAAATTGTAATTGTTAACGCTGATCTAAGTTTGATGATCTTTTTTAAACTTGATTCGACTATCTCATCTACATTGTCTTCTTGCTTTGTATTCATAAATATTGTCATATTTTTATTCCCTAATAAAGCTTAATTTTGTCATTATTGTACGAATTTTAGGGATTATAAATTATATGTTACAATTTTAATTTAATATTATTATTTACAAACAAATTTAAATATTTTCTAATGAAATATTCAAACTACGTATATTGATAATCCAACAGTAATATTTTACATATCAATAAATATTTTCTAAACAAAACTTTGAAATTGATATTTATTTAAAATAATTTCTATACAAATTTTAATTTAAAATCAATTATTTTTATTGGATGAATAAAATCAAAATTTTTGTAACTATCCCACTAGGATAATAGTTTATGATAGAAAATAAATTAATCTCGTCTATTTTTATTATGTATTGTAAAAATATTAAATCTGATTTTAAATTTATAAAATATAAAATTTTATTATGAAACTTAGATTATGACAAAAAATTTAAAAATTTTAACATGAAATAGTTTTTTTTCAAAATTAAAAAATTGGATTGATAAGAGTAAAATTGAAGAACTGCTTTAGAGGAGAGTAATTAATTGTAAAACAATAAAATGACAACACAATACACTAACACTATGCAGTTAAACAACGAAACAGAAAAAGAGGAGCTGATATCTGGAAGAAGATGAACAGTCACTTATTCAAGAAACTCGTTATGCTTAGTGTCATTTATTCAAGAGACTGCGAACTGTCACTTATTCAAGCAATTCACATGCAATCTTCTCTTCGCATCTTCCACTTCCTATGCTAAAAAACGGCCATTGTTATTTGTTTAATTAACCATGGAGATACTCTTTCTCTGCCCAGCCCTCCATGCCTCCTTTTTTCTTTTCCACTGCGTTTTGGGACAATTTTATTTTTCTAGCTGATGAATTTTTTTCCTTCTCTGCTTGCGTTTTGGGCTGTCCGTCTACTGTATCGTCGTTTTATCTTCTTTGCTGATTCAATAGTTTTGTTTCTTCTTGACTCTTCTTCAACGCTGGGTTACTACTTCTGCGTTTTTTCCTTACTGTCATTTTGCTTGTTGCTTATTCTGCTGGTTGAGTATTGCTGACGTTTTGGTGGGCTGCTAATGCCACATCTGTGTTTTCTCTTCTGCTGCCTATTCTTCTTCTGGACCTTGCTGCTGTGTCTTTTTTTTTTGTCTTGTAGCTGCTGATGTTCTCAGCTGTGGACTGCTGTGTTTTTGTTCCTCCCAATAGCTATTGTACATTTTAACTCCCAGCTGTCCTTTTCCTTTGTGCTGTTGGTGTTTAAGTCTGCTGCTCAACTCTAGCTCTGCGTTTTATCTCCTTTATACTGCCTGCATTTTGCTTATGCTCTTGTCTCTTGTGTGTTTTCGTTTTTTTTTGGAAAGAAACATCTTTATGGCTTCTTTTGACAAAAGTTTGCATCTACATAGTTTAGCTAGGAATGGTTACATGCAAATGATTTTCCATTTTGGGCCAGAGTTAATCAGTACTTGATGACCAGCAATAGGATTTGATGCTGCAATGGAAATTTATGGAATTCCAGGCTTCTTGTAAGTGCGACCATTATGGTGCAAAGGATCTGGACCAGAGGAAGCCGTCCTCAAATCTCTAGCCATCGACTTTTCACCATCCTCGGTGATCACTGGCGCATGCGTGCCACCACTCTTTAAGGTAACTCCTGGAACCTTTCTGCTTGACACCGATTCTTTATGGAAGCATCTTAACCTACCATGGCAACCAGAAGCTTCTTCTATGACAACTGAGAATACGAAGATAGCCACAAACGAGAAAAGGTAGAACTTGGATTTGGGAGCCATTTCAATGTAAAACGTTTATCAGTACTTGTGCATGAGAAGTTAGTAGATTGCATAAGCAAGAGATGTTAAGGACTAGGGAGTGTTTGTGTGCTTTCGTTTTATTATACCGAAAAGCTGCTGTGATTTTGTTTATTTTCTCTGGTCCTGCTATGTTTTTTTCTCTGCTAATGGACTTTACGTTGCTGTCGTTTTATCTTCCCAGATGTTACGATGCTTCTACTGCCCGTGACTACTTCTCTTTGTCCTGTTCACTTTTAATGGGTTTCCTTTAGATTATACATCATTTATCACATCACCCGGAAACCTCCGTCACGTTTACCTGTCAGAAATCTCCATCACCTTCACCTACTCTGGCAAAACATCATCAAATACCCCATGTAAGTTTATAAATTTATAAAGGCTAGAATAGTATTACTTCTTATCATTATCATTGGATTATTATAAATGTTAGTACTAAATTTATAGCTTAATATTTTATAAACTAATTAACTAATTTTATTTTTATTTGCTT
>JANZLX010000001.1:8759387-8792710 GCA_025531955.1 Erythroxylum orinocense
TAATACTTAATGATAATTAACAATTAATAATGTATGGTTGTGACTAATATATATATATATATATATATATACTTAATATCAGTATTTAGTACTTAATAATATCACGGTTATATTAATATCACAATTAATAATTAATATAAGTCACAAAGCTTGGACAATAATAGGTGATGAAAAAGTGTGGTCGTTAAGTGCATGGAACAGTTACAGTAAGTAATAATAGTTATAGAGAAAATAAATAAAAGTTAGAGTAACGGTTGTGACTAATAAATCATAGACGTGACGATGAGTAGAAAGCGTAAAGAATAAGAGGCGTTGAATGAAACAGACGGTGGGATGGAAATGCGTGATCATCCATCCCATTTGTCCTTAGTATATATATAATTAAAGATAGTTGTAAAATATTTAATAATAAGCATGAGTCACAACTGTGACAATTTAAGTCACAATCGTGATAAGAATATAATGTGTGACTTATAAATTGCGTTGAAATTTATGTTGTATATTTTATTCAACCAAAAACGTCACTATTAGTAGATGGTAATTGTATTTAGGACAGCTGACAATAGTATAGCGGAAGTAAAGAAAAAAAAGTGATGGCATGGTTAAGTCACAGTTGTGACAAGAGTATAGTGAAGAAATCGAGTCATCGATGAAACAGATGATGGGATGGAAATGTGGTTGCTTTGCTTTTATGAACAAAACATAAGAAAAGAAAAAATGGCATGATTGTGACAATTTAAGTCACAGTCGTGACAAAAGTATAACGCAAATTGTAACCGTTTGTGAAATGAACGATGAGATGAAATTTTGTGCTCGCCCATCCCATTTGTCCTTAGTATATATATATACTTAATAAGTGAAAAAAGGTAGTCGCTTTGCTTTTATAAACAAAACATAAGAAAAGAAAAGAAAATTGAAAAGGTTGTGATAATTTAAGTCACAGTCATGACAAAAGTATAGCACAAATCACAGCCATTCATGAAACGGACAGTGGGATGGAATTTCGTGTTCGTCCATCCTATTCATCCTTAGTATATATATACTTAATAAAGTCAAACTCAAATTTGAGGATTAAATCAAAGTGTGACCTAACAGTCTAAACGGTTTGCACACACTATCAAATAGCATTGTTTTATAGAAACTCTCTGTTACCATCTCTAATTTTTATCTCAATTCTTCTTCACCATTTAAGACTTAATAGACATGCAATGGTAGGATTTATAGAAGTCATAGACACATAAATTTGAAAGAACCATATGAATACAAGTTATTATTATGATCATAATTTGTATTTGCATTCAATAACTAATTATGGAATTTTCTAAAGTATTTGTAATTTAAAATTTTTTGGTCTTTAAGTAATAAAATTACTTGAAAAAAGGAACTACATAGTGGTCCCAAGAACAACCACATTAAAACGTAAGTTTAGAAATTAAAGAAAATACCTATCCAAAAAATGGAATTATAATATAATGGTAATGTAATTTTATGGGTGTCACACGGTACAAAAGTTAAAAACTTTTAACCTTCTTGCTTATAGTGAATTTTGAACATATAATAAAGTTTAAGTTATAATATTAATTTTTTGTCTGTGGAGCTTATATCTTTTTTTAGATATCATAATTGATATTTAAAGAAATTATATTTCCTTTAAAATTTAAAAAACGCATTGTTTTTTTCTCAATTATATACGTAACTTTGAAAAACAATAATTAAGTGTATACACTTTCAATTTTTACTAAATCTTGATAGATAATAACTTTGCTTAAAACTTTTGTATTAATGACACGTAGTAGAGTGAATTAAGTGTTATTATAAGTTAATTATTTTAATAAGAATTTAACAAAAACTTAATTTGTTTTATTGAGGAATGCTTCTAAGTTTGTGCAGACATTGATGTACCATTGTTAGAAAATCCCAATGAAATCAAATAATTGTAGAAGTAAATAAAGAGATTAAGGATTAGAACTTACATAGTTATTTTTATAATAACTTGGTCCTCTTTATCTTAAAATCACAATTCCAGCACTTTTAGAAATTTATTTCCACAATGAACTCTTATTTAATGACTAAAAAGAATCCATTAGAAAATCTTCTTTCTTCATAATAGTATTTGCTTACACAATCATCTTTTTCTTTTACAAATAGGTAACAACTCACACTTGAATTATAATACTATCACTAGACCTACAAGTTCAAATATAGACCTTATCAAGAGTTTAAAGCCTTTAAACTCTTAAAAGAAAGCTTATCTCACAAAAACAACACAATTAAGAAGTTCCACATATTTTTTCATCTATAGGTTATTCAAACAAGGCTTTTGCATCTCTTGATTTTTCCCTTTTATCTTTCCTTCTTCTAATCTAAGAAGGCCTTTTATAGATTTTTTTAGCCTACTAGTTGTTACTAGCATCTGTTTGTCCTATTTTGGCCAAAATATGATTGCTAAGGAGTCATTCACATTATTCTCAACTTAATAGTTCATTCATTTCACTATATAAATAATACTTAAGGTAAGTATGTCTTATTATTAAATTGATCACACCATTAATCCATTGATTAAACTCATCTTATTTTTAGTCAATTGACCAATAACTAACCTAGTTTAGGCTTTATTTGAAGTAATCATTCTCCTTTTTCATTATGATGCCTTAGTACTCTCTTGACTCACTTTGAAATACTCAAACAATTTCTTTTAGAGAATTTAAATTATATTGAAAGAATAATGACTTCAAAAGGAGATATAAGGTTTAAACTAAGGCTCATAATGGATAAGGTGATTTTCTTTTTATGCCTTTTATACTTATTTGATCTAGTTGATGGTCCTTTGCTAGTCTAATAATAGAGGATAAGAGAAGTCATAAAGCTATTTTTTCTTTTTCTAGATGTAGGAGGTAAAGCGATATTAGAATAAGAGGAGATTATGATACAAGCTTTTAATTGCATAAAATGTAGCAATTTGTAAGTTATATTTTCCCTTTAAATTGATCACATCATCATATTGATAAAACTCATATGACTCAATTTTTTAGTCAGTCGACAAATAAATAGCCCAATTTAGGCCTGTTAGGTCGAATCATTCTCCTTTATTACTTTAATGCTTTAATACACTCTTGAATTACTCTAAAAGATTTAAGCAATTTTTTAGAGAATTTAAAGTATATTGAAAGAATAATGACTCTTAAAGGAGATACAAGGTTTGGAATAAGGGTTATAAAAGCCTACCGAGGTAAATACAAGCTAATTTCATACATTATTAAAAGAAGCAGATGAGCAAAAGGAACTTGAACTACTTGAGCTACAAACCTATTGCAAGCTAGTAGTAAAATGAAGCTCATTAATTAATCAGAAAAGAGAAAGTGAGTTAAATTGTTATACCAAAGGAACTTGAACTAATTGAGCCACAAAACCTATTGCAAGCCAGTAGTAAAATGAAGCTCATTAATTAATCAGAAAGAGAAACTGAGTTAAATTGTTATACTTTTTATTACATAAAAATTTCCTTATCTGTTCTTTTAAATCAAACATTCCTTATTTGTTCTTCTACTACTTGGATCTTTTATTTTTGCTGGTTATTAGTGTTATGAGATGCCTTAATTTATAGAAAAAGTTAAACTACCATCCTATTGAAGCTACAAAGATAAAGAGAACTGTTCTCTAAATAAATGGTTAGAGAGCACTTAAACCAAATAATAAGAATAGATTCTCATGTAGTTGACTGTGTAGGTCACTGAATTGCAACCATTTGTAGACTAACATGGTCTATTACACAAGTCTGTACCTAACAGTGTAAGCCTACATCAGTATGTCTAGAGAATATGTAGCTCTTTGTAAACGTGTGCGACTTCAAAATTAGATAAACAAACTTATAAATTTTTTACTTAGAGTTATAAGCCTTAAACACACTTACCCTAGCATCATTATTATGCATAATCTTATTAGGATGCTTAATTTTATATCCCAAAACACATCAAAACTTAAAGAAATCCTATTTTAACATCAAAGCAAAAATAAAATAACATGGAATTAAAAATAAAACCTAAATTAATTCATGGATTGCCTCACATACAACACTTGTTTAAAGTTGTTAGCTTGATGTACCTTTTGAGCTCAAGGTGGCTTAAACAAATTAGGTTTTTATAGCCTTACTGTAGGTTCTATGACATGCAAGTAAGCTACCTTTTATTGCTTGGTGCCACATTTTTCTTTTGGCTTATTGCCTTGAATTTGTGAAGGTTTTGATGGTCCTTTAAAGGTGAAGTCCTACAAAATATCAGACAGATTACAAGACTTACTAGGTTTAATTACATACATAAGTTCAATGGCATGATTAATAAATTAGATTCTCTAAATGTGACCCTTCATGCATGCACCGCCTTTATTGTTAACATTCCTTCATCAACATCTATTGTTGACTTAGTAGTCGCCAAAAGGGGTTGACTGAGGACTAGAGGTACTTTTATGTCCTCTATGTCAAGAATCACAAAATCCACTGTTAAAACTTCCAAATGACATTTTACTAATTTATCAGCTAATTGTACACTTATCCTAGTAGGTTTAAGTTAACCTATCCCCAGTTTGTCAAATAGTGAAAAAGCATTAATATTAATATCGGTCCCTAGGTTAGCTAAAGCCTTTTCTGTTTTCAAACTACTATTCTCACAAGGGATAGTAAAACTCCCTGGATCTATGAGCTTCTTTGGTAGTTTGTTTTTTCTAATTTCTGATCTCCTTCACTCAGTGTAGCAATCTCTAAATTCTCTAACTTTTCCTTATTTGCTAATAGTTCTTTCAAAAGTTCCATATGATTTGGTAGCTGTACAAGAGCTTCAATAAGACTGAAGTTGATTAAATAGTTTATGGAACATATCGAGTTGTACTTCCATCCAATCTTTCTTCACTTTAATAGGATAGGGGAGTTACGAATAGAAGCCTGCGTATGTTGATGTCTTGAATTAAAATCTTGAGAAATCGTTAACATCATCTCCTCCAAAATAGGCTTCTTAAGTTGAGGTGTTTGTTGTTGGAATCTCGGTGAAGGCTTGTTTCTTACTTGGCCCCGGGTTCCCTATGAGAAGTTAAGGTGATTCCTTTATTCTGGATTATAAGTGTTGTTATATGGACTATTCTAGGGTCTAGGAGCATTCCCTAGATATTCCATATGCTTGAGCTGTACTTCTTGACAATTTTGGCCTTGATGCTTTAGCCAGCATACCTCACATTGCAAAACTTAACCTTATGGATGCATCGTAAGTCTACTAATTTTTCTACTCAAAGTTTCCATTTAGTTTACCAACTTTGCTACTGTGTCCACTTCATATACTCATGCTTGTTTATTGATTCATGCTTTAAATGAGCACCACTGGTAATTATTCATAACCATGTCATCAATAAGGTCTTGGGCCACCTCTGGTGTCTTATTATTGAGAATACCTCTAGTTGTTGCATCAATTGATTGCCTTGTTTTTTGATTTAGACTATTATAAAATGTTTGGATTTATATCCAAAGTGGTAGACCATAATGTGGGCATATTCTTATCATCTCCTTAAAATGATCGCATGTATCATATAATAATTCAGATTCAACTTGGGAGTAAGAGGAGATATCGTTCCTTAATTTAGCAATCTTAATTGGTGGAAAGCACTTCAATAAAAGCTTCTCTGCAATTGTTCCCATATTGTCAGCGATGATTAAGGCATCAAGTTCAACCATTGTTTGTCTTTTCTCCTTAAAGAGAATGGGATTAATCGCAGTTTAATGGAATCATCATTAGCTCTATTAATTTTAAATGTATCACAAATTTCTAAAAAATTTGACATGTGCGCATTCAGGTCTTCATCTTTGAGTCCAACAAATTGGACAAACTGTTGCACCATCTGTATAATTCTTGGCTTGATCTCAAAATTATTGTCATTAATAGTCACTTTAACGATGTTGAAATCTTTTCCAATCAAATCCGATCTAGCATAGTCGAACGTGGTTTTTGGTTGGTCTACCATGTTATGCAATTATTTAGTATGCAACTGACCTCCCAAGTTTTATGCTAGATGATCTAGTTTGAACTCTCTCAGTTGTGTCCTACAAAGATTTCTGTGCGTTGTTTTCTTGATTTCTAGATCTTTGTCTATTAAGTTGGCAGTATTACTTCGGGTCATAAACTAACTAAGAGTGAAAATCTATATAAAAAATGAAAACCTAAAAATTAATAAAATAAAATAGAAACAAAAATAAAACATAATAGAACAAAATAAAAATCCTAGAGTAATCAAATCTAGGTATTCCTAATATTGCAGTCCCTGATAATAACACTAAAAAATTCATTGACTTGAATTAGGTCAATATTTAAATTTACCATAAATGCATTGCTTATCTGTAGGGACCACAGGCAAGTATGAGTCGATCTTACGAAGATTAAAATTATTAGTAGTTACCCTTTTTCTATTATCTATCCTATCAACCAAAATTTTGATTTTTAATTAAAAATTAAACTAAATTAATTAATTAAAAATTAAAATAATTTTGAACACAGGACAGAGAAAGTACTTAGAAAAATCAATATCAAATGATAGTGTCTAGGTGATGAATCTCCTAAGAATCATTAGATACTAACCTTTGATCATAAAATTATATTATTGATTATTCGACCGTAAAAATTCCTATCTTATGTTAATATCTTTCTCAAGACTATTAACAACTAATCTATTAGTTAATTAACACAAATCATGCTAGTTAAAATCCCTAGGATTGCTTTATCAATTCGTGAATTTCACTATCAAGTTTGACCCTAATCTAAAAAATTTATGTCAGCTTATCTCTAGGTTTGTATGCAACTCCTTCAAATTATGGTAGATCTATTCACACAAGAGGTTTTTTCGATCTCAAGCATATGAAATCAAATCAAGCACTAATATTTTGAATATACTACAACAAGAATAAAATGCATAATTGGAAATCAAATCAAGCACTAATATTTTGAATATACTACAACAAGAATAAAATGCATAATTGAATCGTCATAAATCAATCAATATAATGGCATAAAATAAAAGATCAAAAACATATTTTAATCAAAAACTAGGGTTCATCACACCTAGGCACTAAAAATATTTAGTTAACATATTTTAATCAAAAACTAGGGTTCATCACACCTAGGCACTAAAAAGGTTTAGTTACTCTAGAAAACAAAATCAATAACAAATATGCAGAAAAAACAAATAAAAAACCATAATTCTAATTCTCACTTTTTCTTCCATTTAATCTTCTTGCAAGTATGGATACCATGTTGTTATCTAACGGATCTCTTCACGTGTTCTTTATGTTTTCCTTATCCCTGATCAGAACTATCACCTTTGATTGTGTCTCACGACTTAAAATTGCTTCAAACTTGACCCCCTCTTGTTTTCCTCTGCTAAAGTCCTTTTATAAAAAAAACTAGGATTATTTTTGGGATATACACGATTACTTACACAGGCGTGTAAAAGGTGTAAAATAAAAATTCCTGAATTCACAAATTCACATAGGCAAAGAGACTTACGCAAGCAACATGTATAGTGATTGTGTAAGTCTCCATAAACATATAGATCTTGCTCCTCAAGTAGCTTTTTAATTTAGATCCTCAAATCCTTCATTAATAGCCAAATTAGTCAATGGGATGCACTAAACCTCATCAAACCTAATGAGGCTACAAAGATAAAGACAATTGTTCTCTAAATGAATGGTTAGAGAGCACTTAAACCTAATGATAAAAATGAAGCTATTCAAGAATTTTTTACCAGTGGAATTCTTCTTAAAGAGCTAATTAAAATATTCCTTTGTCTAGCTCCTAAATCCCTTAACCCTTTAAATTTTAGTGAGTTCTAACCTATAGCTTATAGTAATTTCATCTACAAAGTTATATCTAAGATTTCAACAAATAGGATAAAAGTTATACTTCAATATGTTATTAATGATAACCTATGTTCTTTTATAAAAGGGAGGTATATTGGGGGATAACATTCTCATTGCATAGAAGCTTATAAAAGGATAAACTAAAAAAATCACTATAAAATTGTGCCATTAAAGTTTACTTTAATAAATATTTTGATAGTATCAATTGATAGTTCATTTCACGTTTGTTTGAAGTATTTGGATATCCTAATGCCTTTAGAAATTGGATCAAGTTATACATAACTTCCACTTCTTTTAGTGTACATGTAAATAGGGTTTCTTCTATGTTTTTTAGGGTGGCAAAAGGAATCAGATAAGGTGATCCTCTATCTCAATACCTTTTATTCTTTACTTGGAGGTTTTAACTCAATTGATAAAGCATAACATATCGAGGGACATGAAATATACATTCCATAATAAGTGTAGATAGGTTAAGCTAACTAACTTATGCTGTACAGATTACTATCTATTATTTTCTAAGGCTGAAACCAAATCTATAAAGGTTTTGATGTTAACCTTAAAACAATTTAAAATGTTCTTTAGCTTGATCATGAACCACATTATACTTGCTTCAATTGCAATTCATCATATGGATAGGCTTAAAGCATTAATAGGTACAACCATCAAGAAACCCCCTCCAATGTACCTGGTATTGCTTCTAACCTCAAGAAAATTGCCATGTAGATAGTGTTTATCTTTGATTGAGGAGATGCAAAAAAGAATGGCATGCTAAGCTAATAAATGGGGAAGGTTGAGTGAAAGTAGGTATAATGCTAAAAAAAATGAGCAGATGTGTGCAAGACCCTGGAAGAAAAAGGCTTAGGAATTAACCCGTTAAAAGCAAGTAACATACATATGATGGAAAAAAAGATATGGCGAGTGATAATAGAAAAGTATCTTTATAATTGAAATGGATGTATAATTATATATTGAAGGGACTTAGTATATGTTCTCTTCTAAATAAAACTGCACACTCTTGGATTTCAGTATAACTACTGAAGATGAGAAAATCCTTTGATTAGAACAATTGTTGTAGGGATGGAATGGAAAATTATCCTTTCGGTGATATGATAATTAGATTGGTGGTGGTGTTTTCATAAGGAACCGAGTTGTTTTGCAAATTATAAGAAATATCCCAAGTCAGGCTAAAGTTTGCATTTATATAAAAGAGGGATAATGCCATGGTTTTCTAAGTGGTATAAGGCATTTAATCCTAAAACATTCTCCTAATGTTGAATTGCAGGATTGTTATAAATGAAATAACCAGCCTAAGGGCCATTTACAAACAAAGCTTGTAGGGATTAGTTAGCACCAAGGGGCCCTATAATCGCCTAGTATAAGCTAGTATGCAAATAACATCTTATGCCCAAAACTTCCTTTCTTTTATAGCTATGCCTTTAAGGAATAGAATGAGTACTTTAGATAGATTACAATTTCTTTAAATCTAAGACACTTGTGTCATTGTAAGGCAATGAATAAATATATGCCTCATTTATTCTATGAATGTAATTTCTCTAATGCAATATAGAACACAATCAAAGAACTCACTCATTGGAAAATCACCTTAAGTGCTCTCCTGGACATTCTTCTATAGCCATAAAAAAATCATGGCCTTCCTAAAAACATTCTTACAATTTACTTGATTGACCTTAGAACATGCGTACAATTTTTATGGTATGAAAGAGATACTAGGCCCTTCAGGAACCATGAGAGATTTAAGGAAGTAGTGTTCGAAATCGCCTTATCTAGCATTAGAAAGCAGCTTATTATTTGTAAATAAGAAAGGAACTGTAATGAAATGATTGCTCAACCTTAGAGAATTGACTTATTGCACTCCCTAGATGCTTTAATTTAGAATGGGCTACTAGTCTTGTATTTGAACTTAGATGGACATATAGTCAGTAGGTGTTGTATTTTAGAACCTTATTTCTTTAGGGTAATTAACTATATTATTTAATTTTTTTCCAAAAAAAGTTGTT
This sequence comes from Erythroxylum orinocense, assembly GCA_025531955.1. Lineage (NCBI taxonomy): Eukaryota > Viridiplantae > Streptophyta > Magnoliopsida > Malpighiales > Erythroxylaceae > Erythroxylum > Erythroxylum orinocense. The sequence continues at coordinate 8,769,294 of JANZLX010000001.1, forward strand.
TTAGGTTTGGATTTAGGTGATCAAGGAAGTTTTTGTTTGAGTTGTAAGTTCACTTATGTATGGGTTTCTCTTCACCTTGGCAGAAAATTATAAAAATAGTTACTCTTTACTTGTGAAAAAATAAGATTGTTATAAGAAGGTTCTTCTTTGCCTTATTGAAAACAAGAGAATTAGTGAAAATTTCCAATAAGGGTCTTAGAGATTAGATATAGGGAAAAGATGCTTGCCAAACCACTATAAATTGGTTTACCTTTTTCTTACCTATCCTCTTTAAATTATTGTTTAACTATTTGATTGATTTACTTAAATAATTTCTTTATCATATATTAATTGTTATTAAATTGAATTCATTGGTTAAAAAGTAATTTAAATTTTCTAACACCGAATTCATTCCTCTTTTATGTGTTATTAAGGACCAACACATCTAATGAACCTCATTTATATAAAAAATTGAATCAATAAACCTCAAATTTCATACACATTCAAAATCTTTATACTCATACTCAAACACAAGTTTATAATCCTCAAAGAGTATCTAAATCATTAATAGTTTACACAATTCATAATATCATTATACGCGTAAGTGAAACAAATAGATACTAGGCCAAAGGTGTGACCTACACCTTAATATTTCATAAAAGATCTAAGTAAGTTCCTACTATTATCTTTAGTATCACTTTACACCCTAACATAACCAAAATAGTACTCAGTATGCCCTGAATTGGAGGAAAAACTAGTGCTAGAGAAATAGTATAAGCTTATTTATAACCTTTCAGATACATTAAGGTGAAAATCAAACTTTTAACCAATGTTTAAAGAAATCATTGTAAATATTACATCAACAGCTATTTAATTTACATTACTAAGTTGTGACATCACATAGGCTAAATTGACAACCTATTTACTAGAAACTAGCAAAAGCTTTTTTAGGATATAGGATGTTATCAGTACCATCTTAAAAATGTTAAGGTGTAATGTGATAACATAGATAATGCAGGGACTAACTTAGAGTTTGTAGTGTAGGAAAAGTTAAGGAAAAATTTTTACCTTTCACGTAAATAATAGCATTCTTAACTCAATAATGTCATCCATTTGTAAAAGTTTTTAAATAGTATAAACACTCATTAAATAACATATAACATCATCAATCTCTCTAAAAAAGGATCTTCATATGAATTTTTATTTTCATTTATCATTAAAGAAAAAAAGGCTAATTTTTATTCCTTCAATAAGTATCGGTTAATAAAAACATATGTGAATCAGCAAAATTGTTCGGATCCCATATTGAAGAGTTAGAATTTTTGAGAACTAAAGAAAAGGTCATGACAAAATCTATTGTTTTTCTATAAAATATTGTAAATTTTTTGTTAATTGTAAAAAATTTGGACAAAGAAGTTAGAAAGCGGAAGATTTGTCTTATAATTCACTTGGATTATAAATTAAATAAATAATTAAAAATAAAATCAAATAATTTGTTATGCATATGGAATCTTTAGGGAAATTAGGTCTATCGGTGCTTAAACATATAGCCAAAAGGGAAAAATATATCAAAATAATTTTTTAATCAATCAAATACTTAAATATTAAATTTTTAACTAAGTTATTACCTCTACCAATATAATCTAATCAAAATTGGACTAAATTTACACGGCCATTTTCGATGATATGATATGGAAGCCAGAGGTTAAAGTGTCAATGGGGCCTAAACTATTTTGCCTTGTTAATCTTTAAGTCACCCCCACCTTCTTAAACTCCAATGCCATGAATCAAGCTTAAGTCCACGTATTGGAAATGTAACAGATCTTCATCTGGTAGCAAGGCTTGAACACTTAGACTGTTAGTTTATGTTTTACAGCCAATTGTGGTTATAGTTTAATGAAAAAATGATTTAAATGTATTCTTTATCTTAGATATGTTTAGATATATGTGATAAAGTCCATAGGATAATTATCCATTGTAAATGAAATTATAATGAGATTATAATTATGAGATTTATATTGCAATTATGTATTATTCCTAAGTTGTTCCTAGTTATTTTTTTATTAAGACTAGACATTAATAGAATGTAAAAAGGCTAGCACACATGATGTTTTTCCTTATGAAGGAAATAGTCAATCTTATAAGCTAAAGTATGGAGATACTTAAACAAATGTGTGGGTGCTTGTTAGAAAACAAGTTCACTAAACAGACTGAATATGAGAAATTTATTTGGAACATTACTTGTATATCTATGAAAATTTTCATTATGATGATTGTATAAGTGATCCTTTGACTTGAGATCTCCAAAGTTATCTTGTATGGGGATTGATATGTTTTCATATTGCTTATAATTTATTCTAATCATAAGTCATTCAATCGGTAGTCATTGGATATAGTGTGAACTATATAGAGGTAGTTGTGTGACTAAGATATGATTCATCACCATAAAGATCTTACTTCTTAGCTAAATTATCCATAAAAAAATAAACTAAAAATGTTATGACAAAGTAGATTTAAGTATTTGGCTACTCTTCCCCTATTTTTCGTTAATTGCTGGAATTTTGAATATTATCATACATATGCATTCCACTCCCTTACCATCCCTTGACTTAGTTGTACTTTAATGGCTTTAATTATAGCAATTTCCTTTATCTAGCTACTGAAGTTTGTTATCAGATTTTATATGCCCTAGTGAGTGTGTTAAAAGATTCTTAATTCTCTTTCCCTCTAAATCATATAGATACAACAAGTTAGAGTTAACAGCTTTAAGTCCCCTTTAAAGTTATACTTGACCTTAAATGCCCATATGACGATGTTTTCCCCCTCATTTCCTAAGCAGACTTGATCACATTGTTGCATGATGTGTCTTTATATTACAGTTGATTAATTACAATTAAAGAACAAATGATTTATAGATTCTTGCTCCAATTTATGGAGGGAAGATATATTGTTGATTTGAATACCTTTAATTGTATTGGTGTCTAAAATTTCTATTTCACATCCTTGGGATGCAATCTTATGTCTAAAGGTTTCTATTTCATATAAGATAAATGCAACTCTTAGAGAGGAAGCTTTGAATAATTTTGTACATGTTTATTTATAAACTTTCTTGATTTATGAGCACTTACAACATTGGGGTTGTATTATGGTACATTTTACACAATAGACCAGAATCCCCCTAACTGATAACTTTAAGCATTCATTGGCTTTAAATACTTAAGAATGTGGAAGGTGAGGAGTTCACACAAAAGGTCTTGATTATGCCAATTTTCAAACAAGAAAGATGTAGCATTCTTATTGCTAATGATGCACATATTGTGGTTCATGATATCTCTCATTTTGAACATTTGAATTAATGTCCAAGATGTACTTACTTGGGGTTTAAAGCTCCAGCATGGGGTCCAAGAATTAATGTGTACCCATCTAACCTATAAGGACTCTTTTTATCTCCTAGAATTTTCCATATTATCTTAACTAAGAGCATGTTGTTAACGGATTTAACTGAGTTTAGCTCAAGCCTTCTTCCTCTTTAATGACACAAACTTCTATCCACTTTACATTGGCATGTGCTATTTTGTTTGGATCTCTTATCCATAAAGAGTTTTTCACTAATTTCTCAATTGCCTTGATTATACTATGAGGATGGGAGCTCCAAAGCGCAAGGATATTATTAAGGATAGAGGATATAGTTTGCAAGCTTCTAACATATTAAAGGTTTTTGTTATTCCAACTCCATATTCCTCTATAAATAACATCAAACAAGGATTGACAATCTTTATTTGCGAGTCTTGTGGTTGTAATTGGAATCCTAAGATATTTGAATAGAGGTTTCTCAAATGATGTAGTTATGATGCAAATGTCAAATCCCTTTGATGAAGGGTAGAGGATAACCTATGGCTTCCCACGCCTCTAGAATAAAACTCCAACCCCCTAAATCAAATATATTATGAATATTTATTTTCATTGTTCAACCATTGATAGCTTTGTTGTTGTGATAATCCTTGATCAGTTCTTGTAGTAAAAGAAAATCATCTCCTATTCTCGTCCCATGAATAAAGGTTCCTAGCTTGGATTGATAATAAAATTAAGTGTGCCTTTTAATCTAGTAGAGAACACCTTTCTAATTATCTTATAAATCACAGTACTTCTGCAAGCTAACAGCGTTAGGCTTCTTGAGTATAAGGCATGTATGGGTTATATTCAATTCATTGAGCATCTTACAATTTGAGAGAGTTATAGAATAGCTTTTGATACTGATCTCCCACTAGATACTATAATTGTTGAAAAACTAACACATCTGATTGCCAAGATTCAAATTAAAGAGAGCTGTCTTAATTCCCTCTTCACTGACTATTTACTCTTTGATTGCTCCTCATTCATTCGTTTGAAGATATATATTCTTAGTTTCTGGAGAGAAAACAACATTTGCTGATCCATCAATTCTCTTTGAAATAGTTGAAAATAGCATTCTTCGGGTATACAATTATTCTGTTGGCATTCTTCGTGGTCAAAATAACATTAAAATTGTCTTTGCTTATTGCATAAATTGTATACAAAGAATTTTCTAATCTGTTAATTTCTCGGCTGGTCAGAATACCTGCCTGCTCCAGTTCAATGTAAAGAAATATAAATGAACCGAATGCCGAAAATAAAACAGTACAATTAGCTTTCTTCGTTTTGGATGCAACAGCCCTAAGGTTTCTTTCTCTTGGGACTTAAAATAAACGCATCGTCGTCATTCTCATTTATGATTTTCCTTTTAGCTTTTGCTTCACCGTTCTTTGATGCCAATTGTTGCTTTTGGGAACTCTCAGGGTTGCTGGGAGGCTTGGAAGATTTAATAGGAGTTCCCATCCGTTGCATCTTTTGTTTCCTCTGTTTCTTCTCATATGCCTTTTTAGCTCTCTCTGGAGAAAGCAATCCATGTTCCATCATCCTGCAAGTAGTATTATGTCAATCCTTGCTAATTAGATAGTGCAATCCGATCAAATATTTGATTTGAAAGAAAGAAAAATGGCATAGTTTATATATGATAAGACAGCTAGTGAAGTTAGACAAATAGGAGTGATAGGGCTAAGCAGGTTCCTTGAATAAAGTTCATAGCATACTGGAAAGTTTGAACCCTGGGGGTTGATCGAGAGGGACTCGTTTCTCGTTGCCAGGCTTTCATGCTCCAGGAATTTTAATAAGCCTAGGTTTACGAATATGTAATAATAATATTCTTAAAATTTTAACCCCTTAGATATTCAACATTCTTCTTCAAACTGACAAATAGATACCAACTTAAATTTAAAATTCAATGAAAATAAAAAATTATTAGATTTTTAGTTTTTCTGCTTTCTTCATTTTAGTTTTTCTTTCATTCTTTTTACGTATCCTCTTTTCTTCTTCTCTCTTGTTTGCTTGTTCTCTTTTTTCCTTTTTTGTCAATCCCTGAATAAGAGAACTGGGGGAAACGACCGCCAACTAAATGACTGGGGATTGAGTTCAGAATTAATATGAACTGTCCATATAGCAGAAAAGACAGCACCTAAACAGCTGGAGGAAAGCGCCTAAAATAGGAAATAGCACTGGCTATAGCTGGAAACTCTTGTGACAGGCAGCTATGACAAACTGCATTAGAAGGCAGTCGGAAACTGGACAATAATGCCGAAACTCGCTGGGAAATGAGCAATTGAAGAGAAGTAAGAAAGAAAATGTGGCATAGAAGATGACAGATTGGCACGGAAAAAAATGAACATCTTTCCAGGAAAAAACTCGTCAGACATACAGGTGGGATCAGGCCGACTAAAAAGTTTAACATTGGCGACAAATAGAAGAAAACAGGATTGAAATTGCTTTGCCATTTGAAATTGAAACTTGACAAAAAGTAGAAAAGAAAAATAATATGTATTCTTAGAATTGATTTTGAGTTACATAATTATATACATCTTAGTACTGGAGAAAAATAGAAAACTATCTCTTATGATAAGAATCGATCTCTTAAGATCATACAATCTCCTAAGACTGAGAGCAATCTCTTAAAATCTTAGAATTTTTAGGATATCAAGAAATTTATTTTTTTAAAACTTTGTATAGAGACAATATACAACTCAAAACTAACTTCCCCTCAAGTTGAGAGCGAGATGTCTTCCACACAGCATAGAAATAATATTATGAAAACTTGAATTGTACGGCCCATTCATTAGAACATCAACCAGTTGGCTTTCCGATTGAACTTATGATATGTATATGAGCCCTTCCCCAATTTTTTAAATAAAATATCTATCAATTTCAACATACTTTATCTGATCCTGTTAAATAGGATTGTAAGCAATGTTGGCTGATTTATTATCAAATAGAGCTTCATAGGACCTTCTCATTTAACTTTCAAATCATTTAGAATAATCCTCAACCATAACAACTTACACAAACCTTAAGCAATTGCTCTAGACTCTAATTCTGCTGATGACCTAGCCACAACAATTTTATTTTCCTCCAAGTCACCAATTTCCTCCAAGGAAAGTACAATATCTTGAGGCTAAGCTTTGGTCTACTATAGATCCTGAATAGTTTGCATCAACATGGGTTTCTAGAACAAGATGATCGTTCCTCCTAAACATAACTGACTCTCTTGTAGATATGAATCTCATGGATCATACATGAACTGACTAACAATGCTTACTGAGTGTGTTACGTTGGGTCGAGTATGAGCATAGTATATGAGTTTGCCTACTAGCCTCTAATACATCTTTCTACTAATAGTTAGTTCTTCATTCGCTTCTCCAATATTATGATTTGGGTCCATTAGTTTGCACCCAACTGTTTCCTTTACGAAATCAATCACATACTTCTATTGAGATACGCAAGTCCTTTGTGAAAAATATCCCACCTTGATACCAAGGAAGTATTTCAACATCTAAAACTCCTTAGTCTCAAATTTCTTTTCCTTGATCAATCATTGCTTCAATTCCCCTTTTCTTTTTTGTCATTTCTAGTCACAATAATATCATCAATATACACTAGAAGTGCAATCACTCCCCCTGCAGCTATATGCTTGATGAAGAGAGTGATCACCTTGACTTTGTTTACATCCCACATTTTATAATTTAACTAATATACCAAATCATGATTAGGGAGATTGTTTCATCCCATATAGAGCCTTTTCAACCTACAAACTTTATTATTTGTGTTTTCTTCAAAGCCCAGTGGGATGCTCATGTAGATTTCATCATCTAGATCTCCACGAAAGAAGAAATTCTTCACAACATATGGCAGAAGTTGCCAGTTGAAGTGAACTACCAAGAGTAACAAATTTCTCAAAACATTAATTTTTGCTGCTAGGGTAATTGACCCCGTAAGTTTGAGTGCACCTTTTAGCAACTAACGTTGCTTTATATCTATCTAGTGATCCATCAGCTTTATATTTCAGTGTGAAGATCCATTTATAGTCAACTATGTTATTCCCCTTGGTTTATCAACAATCTCCCATGTCATATTCTTTTCTAACACATCAATTTCCTTTATCATAGCATTCCTACACTCCCTTTTTGATCATGCTGCCTTAAAATGGTATTAGGAAAAGAAATAGTATTTAGACTTGCAATGAATTTTTTGTAGGCGGGTGTCAGTTGTTTTAGTGACACAGTGGAATAATGGTTATAGTAGCCTACAGAGGAAGGTGTGAGTCATTTGATGGTGTTTCAACAAATTGTGTATGTAAAAGAAGAAAAATCTTACCGTCAAACTCATTTCCATAGTTCAGGTTCAATTTCTGGACTTGTTTCAAATCTGAAACTGCTGCTCTTCAATAATAAACTTGTGAATATCTTGGAAAATCCTGAGTAACACCAACGGACACAAGACAAGACATGTTTTTTGAAGGAATTTAGTATTTAGTAAATATTCCTTCAGGCTTTCAAAAGCGTGTTGGCATCTTCCTGATAAATTGGGAAATAAACGGCTGTATATTTTAAATACTAACCTTCTTTGGAGAGATTTGAGCTCTTGCAGGTTTCTAGGTGGGGTCATTTCTTGAGGGACCCTTTCTATTTTAGGGTTGACCTCTTTAGCTTTTTGATTGTTGAGAAACTCTTCCAGTGTTCCTGATGTGTCACCAAAGGTGCACGTTTGGAGATTAAGCCTCAACTGATACTGATGTAGACATATATAAGACTAGGGGATGAAGAAAGTTTGGGACGGACACAAGACTAGATGCTAGATTTGAGTTTAAGACGGACAAAGGAACGTCATGTGACTCAAAAGTACTATCTTCCATCATTAATGTCCTCCTAAAGATAAAACTTGTCAAATTATGGTTTGTTTTTAGTGAAAGTGATATCTACTGAGCTATAGAACTTTTGTAAAAAAAAGAGGGTTATGGCACTTGTATGCATTTTCTGTAGGTGAGTAACCTAGAAAGATACATTAAATAGCAGTACAACCAAATATCCTAGGAGGAAGCATGTTTAAGGTTTTGGGTCAATATAATAGGTACTAAGGGTTTTTATGGGACTTTTATTGTCTGACAAACATGATAGAAGTTATTTATCATACTTTTATTGTCTAAAAAACATGATAGAAGTTATTTATCATACTAGTGACAATTCGAATTGCCTATCCCTAATAGGACTTAGTAACATTCTTTTGAAGAAGTAAAGCTCCAGTCGTATTAAGTAAATGTTCATTTTTCTTCCCAACTAACCCAATTTTTTAGGTGTGTCAATGCATGACGAGTCATGAATAATTTCCTATTTTCAAAAGTAGGGTGAGAAAATATGATTGAAGTAATCTCTGGCATTGTCTGACCTAAAGCTTTTAAGCTTAACCCCAAATTGTTTTGAAACACAAAATGAAAATTAGGAATAACAGTGCTAACATCAGATTTTTGTTTAAGTAAGAAAAACCATATAACTTACAATTAAGGAGATAAACCAATGGGCCCCAAAAATATCAGGAATAATAGAGGGAACCTAGATATTACTATGAATCTAATGAAAAGAATGAGGACTTATTTCAGTTCTAATACAAAAGAATATCCGAGTATGTGTTGCCAATTCACAAATATAACAATGAAAGATCAACAGGTAATCCTTTGAACCAATGTGAAAATATGACTTTTAAATCTTTAAAAGACGGATGACCACAGTGTAAATGGTAAAGCTAACTGGCATCTTTAGGAAGTACTAAGAAGTGACATGGACAAATTATTTACGATTTTTGAGAAGATTTAAGATGATAGAGATTGTTCCTTCCCTTAGCAAGTCCAATCCTCTTCCCCAAGTCTTAGTCCTAAAAAACACAATAAGAATAAGAAAAGATTGCATAGCATTTAAGGTCATGTGTAAGTTTTTTGACACACACAAAACTAACTAATAGGTTTAGCATATGTAGAACGCTTTTTTAGACAGAGAGAAGGTGTTAACATATACATCTACTTCTGCAACAATAGTTAAAGAACCATTGGACACTATGATCTTATTACTAGGGTATGGGATATAAGTCTAAAGAAAACGAGAAGAGTGAGTCATATACTTTATGGTATTGGAGTCAATTATCCAAGCATTAACATAATACTTGTTTGAGGCATTTATGTAAGAAATTAAAGGCTTGCTTGAAAGAGCCAAAGAACCAGCTCCAAAAGGCTTCTTAAGAGATCCCAATAAATTCCTTAGTTTTTCAATCTCCTTACTATTAAAAACTCCTTTATTCAAACCTTCATTTGTCTTGGGAATCGTAATTTTGAATGCAAACATATTGGGTGTGGTAGAAAACAGAAAAATGAAGTCCCAAGAAAAATGCAGCAATGAAGGTTGCTCAAAGAAGAATTCCCAAGAAAAAACCCTAGTACCATGACACCAAGTAGAAAAGAATAATTATCCTTCTTGCAGTTGATTATGAGTTACATTATTATATACATCTTAGTATAGGAAACAAATAGAAAACAATCTCCTAGGATAGGAATCAATCTCCTAAGATCACACAATCTACTAGGATATAAAACAATCTCCTAGATATCGAGAACCTTTATAATACAAAAAAAAAATTTAATTTCCTAACTTGAAAAAGAGTAAAAGAATACCAATGACAAAAAAATTACACAATTTCAATTTCTATATTCCTAATTAGATAATTGTTAGATATATATATAGATAGATAGATAGATATAATATTTTAGTGATAAATATTAGTGATAAATATTAAATCCCTAAAATATTTAACAACAGATAATTGTTTAATTTCAATGAGCCTAATTCAATGATAGATGAATAACATGAGGCTCAATGAACCTCCTCTCTAAGATTCAGCTCTTAGGTGGAGCCTTTTACTTTTCTCAATGAGTAGAAATTTGTATATATCTTCCAATAAGGGTGGTATTATCTCATTCTATACGTAAATAAGTAAATGAATTCATTGGGATAAGTATGAAGCAACTTTTACAATATTTCAAGATTCAGCTTTCCAATATACTAGAAAGAAAAGGATTGATTCCCATCTTATCTCAACAACTGACTAAAGCGTTCATGTGCTTTGTAATAGGTTTCTAAGATAACAACAATATGCATTGGTTGAAGCCTCATTTTAGACCAAATAATATATCAGAAATGTACAACATCATTGATAGAACTCACCCAAGTTACTGTTCTATTAGAATAAATGAATCAGGTGGATTCAAACAATCTCACCGATTCAGTATGGTATTTCCATATTCAATAGAATAAACCAATACACCGAAACAAGAATCAGCCTATATGAGGGGCTGTACCTCCCAAACACACTCACAGTCCAGAAATTCACGCCTATCCCTTACATGTCATTCCTCACCTTTTATACCCCATCCTACCCCAATTATTAGATGACACCTGTCCCTCAATTGTAACTAACTCACGTGCTAGGATTTGCTAACGTCTTCTTACGCCTACTGTAGACTAATGTTCTTCTAGCTCTATCAATCATCAAGAGATTCAATTATGATTGGAACGGTGGTGAGTGAAGTTTTGGTAGTCAATGTTATGACTTGATAACAATGGCTGAGTGGCAGGATACCACAAAAAATTTTGACCCCATATTATCAGAGTCTAGGCTAGCACAATAAGGAAAGTGGAGGAGACAAAACTGGGTACGACTATTTAACCATTGGCAGTAACTTAGCGTTATATTATTAGGTAAAAAGCATAACAAAACTACTGAATGCTAGTGATAATTCAAGAGACACCGCGGTCTAAACATGCAAGAGCATCCAGCTAAAAGTCTAATTTTATTTATTTATTTCTAGTTAGTATTCTGTTTTGTATTTAGTTTGTCTTTGCAATACGTTTCTTATTTAAGCTACATTTTTTTCTTTACCACCAAAAGGTTTTCTCACAAAAAGGCAAGTCCCTTTTCAGTTCCATCCTACTTTTTCTGTATCAGTTATAATGAGAATTTGCTCCCTATTCATGTTAGCATTATATTATTTATCTATAACTTGATAGGAAGTAAGTTAAAGTGAACACAACTAATTTACTCACTCTTACATGATATTAAAGCATTTTTCTCTTGAGAGTTTAATATAATCCCTATTGAACCGTGGTACTTCTATATTTCAAAATGTTATAAAAGACTAAGACCATTGGTCTAAAACTGTTGTTGTAGGTAGATCTACACTCAAAAATGCCTACCAAATCACTTCCAGTACGTTTAATATCATCCACAAACAATTATAAGGACGAGGCCTTGTGGTATGGATAGGCCTTTTGGTTTTATGTATAGTATATAAAGTGATTTGATTGACAATGTTTAAGGCTATAATTTTATACTTGTTGATATTATGGAAATAATTAGCTACTTACGTCTAGAGATAATTAGTTGATTCTTTATAGATCATTAGTTGATATTTTATTAATTAGTTGAGATTTTATTACTTAGAGAACAAATAGATTCTTCTTCATTTAAGGAGGTAATTAGGATTCTATTGTCCTATATATTCCTTGTACTATTCACAGAAAAATTAAGGAAGAATTACTTTGTTTTCTTTCTTCATGGAATCAGAGCGATGACTGTTTTACAATATTTTTCTTTCTTTATTCAAATCAATCCTAAATGGAATATTGTTAGTGATGATTGGCCAACAGAGAAACTCCTCATCCCTCGACGATGATTTCAGCAATTCGAGTGTGGCTAATCCTGGCGTTATGACAAGTAACATACATCGTAATTGTGATCTTTTTGGCTCAAATTTGCTTTTCCAATTGACGAATCACAAGTATTACCTAGAATGATCGCAAACAATAAAGTTGGTCATTGACAATAAAGGAAAACTTGGGTATTTAACTGGAAAGAAACAAGACTAGCTTCGGATGATCCAAATATGGCAATATGGAGGTCCAAAAATTCTTTGATCATAGCTTGGTTGATTAATTTCAAGAAACCTACAATCAGAAAACATCATTTTTTTGCCAACAACAAAAGATGTATGGGATGCGGTTTGAGTGATGTATTATGATATTAAAAATTCTTATCAAATTTTCGAACTTAAAAAAAAAGCTATGGAAAGCCAAGCAAGGAGTCCGTGACGTTACATTGTTTTACAACAAACCTGTAACTTTGTGGAAGGAATTGGACCTATGTTATGAAGATGATTGAGACTGTCCGAATAACAGTGTCTGACATAAAAAAAAGGGAAGAAAATGATAGAGTTTATGTTTTTCTTACAGGATTGAATCAACAATTCAACGAAGTTAGAGGCTGAAAATTGGGAAGAAAGCCTTCACCCTTTATCAAAGATGTTTTCTCAAAAGTAAAGAGAGAGGAGATGAGGCAGAAAGTGATGATTGGCAACACCAAATCAAAGGTTGAAGGTTCTGCACTCATGTTGAAAGGAATTGAGGCCAAGGGGAGAAAAAACAATAAAAAGACATGGTGTGACCACTGTAAACGTGATTCACACAGCCTGAAAAATTCATGTGAAGTCAAAAAATTGGGGAAAAAAAACAATTCAGAGACAATTATACCTCCCAAGACAACACTATTGAATCCAGACCCGAAACGTCTTCTAGCACACAACCCTTCAAAAAGAAACAAATAGAGCAAATTTGTAAAATTCTTCAATCTCAAAATTTCTCTAGTACAAATCATACCTGTTCTTTAGTTCAAAAAGGTAATTATCTAATTGCCTCTTATTTCTGTGTCTATTCAAATTATTCTTAGATAATTGATTCTAGGGCAATAAATAATATGACTGCGTCCTCTAAATTGTTTTCTTCCTATAGTCCTTGTGAAAGAAATCAAAGAGTAAATTGTTCTTTCCCCTATTCTTATACTTCACAATGTTCTTCATGTTTCTAAATTGTCCTGCAACTTCTTATCAATCAATAAAATAAGTATATATTAAAATTTTTGAGCTAATTTTTCTTCATGTGATTGTCAATTCAGGATTTGAACATGGGGAAGATCATTGGCAATGTTAAAGAAGTTGCAGGTCTCTATTTCTTCGAAAATTGATATGACTCAAACCTGCAATTCTAGAGAACTTGTCTTAATTGTATTTCAATACTTCATGAAAATAAAATTATGTTATGGCATTTTAGATTTGAAAATCCAAGTTTTCATTATATGAGACATTTGTTTCTGAAGTTTTTTAGAAATAAAAATCTATCTTCAATTTAGTGTAAAATTTGTCAAATTACTAAACCTCATCGAACATCTTTCCCAGCACAATCTTACAAGGCCGCCACAAAACCTTTTGCTATAATTCATAATGATATTTAGGGACCTTCGAGAATAAATAGAAAAAGTTGGTTCATAACTTTTATTTGACCACACTAGAATAACTTGGTTATTTTTACCCAATGAGAAGTTAGATGTTGAGAAGGTTTTCCAAAATTTTTATGCCATGATCCAAACACAGTTTCAAATTAGAATTCAAGTTTTCAGAAGTGATAATAGAAAAGAATACTTCAACAAGGTTTTAAGGAATTTTTTGTTGAAAAAGGTATTATTCATCAAAGCTCATTTACTAACACCCCACAACAAAATGGAATAGCAGAAAGAAAAATTAAACATCTATTAGAAATTGCAAGATCTCTAATGTTTTCAACCAATACTCCTAAATACTTATGGGGTAAGGCTATTCTAACAGCTACATATTTGATCAATAGGATGCCTTCAAGAGTTTTAAAATTTCAAACACCTTTTAATTGTTTTAATAAATTTTTACTTCATCCCGATTATCACATGATCTCCTTCTTAAAGCTTTTGAGTGTACTGCATTTGTTCATGTTCATGACAACAATCGAGAAAAACTAGATCCCAAAGCACAAAATGTGTTTTTATTGGTTATCCTTCCACTCAAAAAGGGTACAAGTGTTTTCATCCAATAACCAAAAGGTTTTTTATTTCCATAGATGTCACCTTTTCTAAAGATAAACCTTTATTTTTTCTCTCACCTCGTCTTCAGAGGGAGACACGTAGTGAAGATTTATTTTTTGATGTTTATGACAATGATGTAAATATTTTCTATAATCCTGATTAAAACATTGATGGTGTCTCAAATAATGAAAATAAGGATTCATCTTCAATGCCTTTACAAATTGAATCTCAAGAAAAGAATAAAATGCGTGCAAGACAAGATGGAAATCGTTTTAAAGGGAAAGTTTTTTGAGAAAATATCCAGAACGACAGAAAAGCACAAACAACTTGGTCAAGAGTCTAACTCATAAACAAATCTAGAAATTGGAAACCAACTAGGTAAATCTTAGTTTGAGTTTTTTTCTATTGAGTCAGTGTTACCTTAACCAATATCTATTTTAGAGTTGGATAAAACCTTAGATTTTTCCATTGCTCTTAGGAAAAGTTCTAGAACTTGTACCACATCTTTTGTATAAGTTCTTATCATATCAAAGTCTATCTCCATCATTTCAAGCATTTACTTCTAAGTTAAGCAATGTTTCCATTCCTAAGAATATACAAGAGGCTCTAAATATTCTTGAGTGGAGGGATGCAGTGTCGTAGGAGATGAGAGCTTTGGAGAAAAATAGAACGTGGGAGGAAGTTGCTCTTCTGAGAGAGAAAACAATGGTTGGATGTAAATGCATGTTCTCCGTAAATTACAATTTTGATGGATCACTTGAAATATATAAGGCTTGACTCGTTTCTAAGGGGTTTACACAAACCCATGGATAGATTATTAAAAAAAAATTTCACTTATTGCTAAGTTAAATACTGTGAGAGTGTTGCTTTCTATTGCAGTTAATCTAGATTGGACTCTAAAATACTTGGATGTGAAAATGCCTTCCTAAATGGAGATTTAGAAGAAGAGGTATATGTAGAGCCTTCCCCAAGATTTAGTGAAAGCTTAGGAAAAAGGATATGCAAACTAAAAAAATATTAATATAGGCTAAAACAATCACCAAGGTCCTGGTTTGAAAGATTCGTAAGATTTGTGAAATCTCAAGGTTTCTTACAAGGGGCAATTTGGTCATACTCCATTTATAAAAATTTCTGTATAAGGAAGGATTGCGACTCTAAATGTGTATGTAAATGACATTATCCTCACTGGTGATAATTTTGAGGAAATTAAAAATCTTAAAAAGAATCTCTCAAAGAGTTTGAAATCAAAGACATGGGTTAGCTAAGATACTTCTTGGGCATGGAAATTGCTAAATCTAAGAAGGGCATAGTAGTCTCCCAAAGGAAGTATATCCTAGACCATCTAGAAAAAATTGGGATGAGTAGATGTAAACCATCAGATACTCCTATGGAATTCAACTCAAAGCTAAGTGAAGCTAAGGAAGGAGTTCCAGTAGATACAAGTTGATATCAACGACTAGTAGAAAGCTAATCTATTATCTAACACCAAACCAGGTAGTTACTTTGTTATCAATTGCTCAAACCTTACTAATTGAGATGAAGGTTTGCAAAAATATAAGTTGAATAAACGTGTATATTATTTTCTTAACAGTCAATACATAGGTACAAGTATATATAGGAATACAAGGAGCTATTTTAGGAAACTAATAGTTGTACATAATATTCTAATTAATCTAATTTAGCTAACTTTTAGGAGTTATTAACACCTAAGAAATATCCACCTGGATATTTCCCAACACTCTCCCTCAAGCTGGCTTGTAGATGTCATCCATAGCTAGCTTGGTAACTAGAACACTAAACTACCTCTTGTGTAACCCTTTTTTAAGAATATCAGCTACCTGTTGAGAGGTCAATATATAGGGAACACAAATTAATCCTTTTTCAATCTTCTCTTTAATGAAGTGCTTGTCAACCTCAACATGTTTTGTTTTATCATGACGGGCAGCGTTGTGGCCGATTGAAATTGCAGCCTTGTTACCACAATACACCTTCATAAGAATTGAAATAGGAATTTGCAGTTCCTCCAATACCCTTTTAATCCATAAAATTTCACAAATTCCATGTGTCATTGATCGGAACTCAGCTTCAACATTGCTCCTTACAATAATATTTTGCTTTTCACTCTGCCAAGTTACTAATTTACTAAGTTACCACCAAAAAATGGGCAATAACCTCAAATTGATCTTTTATCAGTAGCAATCCCTACCCAATCAGCATTGGTAGAGACTTCAACTTTAAGATTGTTCCGCTTACGAAACATTAAACCTTACCCGGGAGTTCCTTTTAGATACCGTAGTATCCTATACACAACATCCAAATGTTCTCGGCTTGGTAAATACATAAATTGACTCACTAAGCTCACGAGAAAAGCTATATCAAGTCTGGTATGTAACAAATATATTAGTCTCCCAACCAGCCGTTGGTATCTCTCCTTAACAACGATATTTTCAGGTTAAGCTAGGCTAAGATTCACACCTGTTTCAAAACGTGTATCAGTTGCCTTGTAGCCTAGCAATTTGGTCTCATTCAACAGATCTAGTATATATTTCCTCTGATTCACAAATATACCTTCTTTTGATCTAGCAAACTCCATCCCGAGGAAGTATTTGAGGGGTCCAAGGTCTTTAATTTCAAATTCTTTGGCTAATCTCTTCTTCAACTCTACTATTTCAGATACATAATCTCTAGTTAAAATGATATCATCCATGTAAACAATGAGGATAGATAGTTTACCTGCATTGGACCACTTGTAGAACAATATATGATCGGCTTAACACTGACAATAGCCATAGCTCTTCACAACCCTTCCAAATCTATCAAACCATGCTGTAGGGTATTGTTTTAGGCCATATAATGACTTCTTTAGCTGACACACCTTATTCTTCCCATAAGTATCCTCAAACCCTAGAGGTAGGCTAATAAAGACTTCTTCTTCTAAGTATCCATTAAGAAATGCATTTTTGACATCTAGTTGATGTAAAGTGCAGTCAAAATTTACAGCCAAGGATAACAATACCCTAATAGTATTTAGCTTTGCAACAGGAGCAAATGTCACTTGGTAGTCGATACCATAGGTTTGACTAAATCCCTTAGCAACCAGCCTTACCTTCAACCTTTCCACACTACCGCTAGCCTTGAATTTAACAGTGAATAGCCACTTGCACCCTACCAATTTTTTATCTCTAGGGGAATTAACAAGTTCCCAAGTTTCATTCTTCTCAAGTGCATTTATCTCTTCCATAACAATTGATCTCCAATCTAGATCTTGAAGTGCTTCCTAAATGTTCCTTGGTACAAACAGGTTAGTGATTTTAGAGATAAACAAGTTGTGTTTGTGCGATAGTTTTCCACTAGATAGGTGTTTGATATGAGATGGTTGGTACAAGCCCATTTCCCTTTAATAAATGCTATGGGTAATTAATTATCAGCAGAGAAATCAGTAGAAACATCACTGGTAACTTGTGGGTCAGTAAGTATAGTTTGATCATTACTAAGCACAACAAGGAGTAAAGTAGCAGAGGGGTGAACTAAATTAGAATTGTTCCCAGGTTCATTCTCCGAGGAGTTTGAGAGGTTGTGTAATGTTGAGGTAGGCTATTCTCTACTTCTTAATTGAGTCTTTCTCTTAGTTTAAACAAGAAGCTCAATATTTCGTTCCTTGGGAACAGACAGTAGTATTTCTCCCCCTATGATTAAACTGGGATTTCTTGGCATGGACATATTAGGAGCAGTTTCTTTGCCTTCATTATCAGAGATTATATTGTGATCAATAATGGCTGTGGGTAGGGGGTTGGGAGTAATAGTAACATCCAAAAATGTTTTTGCTTCAATAGAGTTCTCCCCTGAAGAATTTTTTTTTTTAATGTTCTAGGAATGTGACATCCATGGATACAACAATTTTTTGTTAAGGGGAAGAGTAGAATAAAGTCGATTCTCAAGAAAACTTGGTTTAAACACATCTAAGGGTGTAGCATAACGCAAAACACGGTTGGGCATTCGATTGATTAAGTATGATGCAGTCCAAACAGCCTCACCCCAAAGGTATTTTGACACATACATAGCAAACATAATGGTTTGAGATACTTCCAATAAATGTTTATTTTTCCTCTCGATAGTGCCATTTTGTTGAGGGGTGTTAACACAAGTAGATTGGTGAACAATGCCTTTAAACTTAAGAAATTTTCCAAGGACTTCATTAAAATACTCGGTACCATTGTCAGAGTGAAATACACCAATGTGTGTGTGAAATTGAGTTTCAATCATGGTATAAAAGTTTTGAAAATTTTGGGCAACTTTAGATTTTTCACGCATCAAATAGACCCAACATAATCGTGTTAGGAACCTCTAGCTTAATAGGTTAGAGATTAGTATATTATTGATAGTAATCAATGTTCTACACTGATATTTCAAGGTGAATCCGTAGATCACCTCCTATACTAGAGCTAGAAATGCTCCTCATGGAGAATATGGATTCTCTCTGTCTATATTCTTAATCTTTTCTTCTGCCTACCTCCTCTCTTCTCTCTCCCCCTTATATAATATTTCCCTCCCCAGGTACATTCGGTTCCCTAGCTACTTTTCCACCTTAGCATAACTAACTGCCCTCCTACCCACTGTTCTTTCTTCTAGAATACACCTTCCCCACTACCAGTTTATTTCATCTCCTATTGTCCCTCTCATTGTCTAAGTCACCCTCTCCCCTATAGGTTATATCATTGCCTTCTCCCAAAAGAGCAGCCTTGTCCTCAAGGCTGAAGTGAGCAAGTTGGTTGTGAATCATAGATGCATCCTCCCATGTTGCGTGCTCCATAGTCTAATCTTTCCACTTGACCAACCATTGTTGTGTTGAGTCCCCAAATGTAGGTTCTATTCTGCTGGGCAACACACTTTCAGGTTCTGGAAAATTATTCAACCCCTGGTTCAGCTCCCCTTCCTCTTTTCTGGTGAGCTGAATCTGTTGCTCCTCCCTAATAGCTGTTCCTTCAGCTGATAGAAAACTCCCACCCAAGATAGCCAGGAGACTCTGCCAACTCCCTGAATCTTCATTGTACCCACTGCCTCTCCTTGGTGTGAGCTGAAGCCTTGCCTTGCCACAGAATTGTACCTTCTATCCTTCATGTATGAATTGCATGGTCATCTCCTTCCAGTCCATCGGGACCCTTCCTAATGTTTGTAACCAAGCAACCCCTAAGATCACATCCATCCCTTCTAATTCTAAGACATAAGCATCAATCTTCCACTCTAAGTCTTCCATCAGAATAGGAATTTCCACACACTTCCCTAGAGTAGTCACCCAATGGCCATCTCCAAATCTAGTTCCCAATGCCTTGCTTGTCCCTACGGTCAGTCCCAACCCATTCACCAACTCAGTAGAGATGAAGTTATGGCTGGCTCCACTATCCACTAAAATAACAATTGGTACTCCTTGTAACCTTCCAGCCAAACTTATAGTCTTATTCTCCTGTAAAAATGCTCCATTCACTTTAAACATCTCCATTGTTCTGCATTCCAAAGCTATATCAGGCTCCTGTTCAACTTTTGCTTCTAAGGCTATAATTTCTCCATTTTCATCCAAAGTTTCATTGTCATCCAAGATTAACAATCGTAGCTGTCATTCGGCGCACTAATGTAGGGGATGAAATTTTTCTCCACATCTGAAGCACAACCCTTTTGCCTTGCGATCCATCAGTTCTTGATACGAAATGTGTCGCAAGCCTCGACTTTTTTTCATGGAGGGTCTTCGGTACCCTTCCCCTGGTCTAGTCGGCATCGTGAGGTGAGAACCGACTCCTCGGGTCAGCGTACTGGGCTGAAAACGATGACACGTCACAGTTCGGGTTGGACCCGACCCGCCCTCTGCGCGACCCACTCCGTAGCCTACAATATTAGAGGACCCTGATTCCATATAAGGAGGATGACCCCGACTCTGGTTTTTGTACCCAATCTCTCCTCGGTGATGCCAGTTGCGATGTCATGGGTTGGATGAATCGAGACCCCTTTGATCCCCGAACATCTCCTCCTCCACAACCCTTGCCACCGTTATTATCTAAACCTTATTTGTTGGACTTAAGGTACGCAAGGTACACACCCTTCGTCGGATCTCAGTACGTAACTCACTCATGAAGTAGCCTATTAGTTGTGCTTCCGGTAAGCGTCCTACTTGAGAAGACACGAACTCGAAAGCTTCAATGTACTCTTCTACCGAGCCCGTTTGATGTAAATCAGAGAGTTCTTCAAATGGGTTCTCAAACCTTCGTCCGCCATACCTGTCGATTAATGCTTGCTTCAACTTCTCCCACGTTAGTTCAACTTCAGTCTCTCGGAAGAAATTGAACCAGTGAATGGTCGATCCTTCCATGCTTAATAAAGCCAGTTTAATCTTCACCTCTTCCGATGTTCCATGGACTTCGAAATAAATTTCTGCTCGAGTAATCCATCCTACTGGATGCCCTAAATTATGAGAAACTAGGATGCCCTAAATTATTATGCCAAAGTAAAATCTGTTCTTTAGCAGGGGTAGAATAAATACTACTTAAGCCATAAGCTTCTTTATTCTTCAAGTAGTCATCCAAAAAGTAGTAGAGACCATCTATCAACTTAGCAGTGCCAATCATCCTCTTCAAAGTTTGTTCCTAGAAAACATAATACGAATCAAAATGTAATGGTACAATTCAAAGGGAGACTAATGTTTAAGGGAAGAATTTTGTTGGACGTTTAGATTAGACCTAATTTGTTAAGATACTCGAAGAAGAATAGGTTTGAAGAAGTCATCATGCTTACTACCCTGCAAGAATCCTCGGGTGAGTTATCTTCTAATTTTGATTTAAATTTACCCATTGCTCAAAGAAAAGGGGTCAGGTGATGTACAAAACATTCTATTACTAACTTTGTCTCTTATAATTCCTTGTCTCCCTCGTATGCCTATTCCACAAGATTGGGGGGAAGCTATCACAGATCCAAAATGGAATGAACCTAAGGTAGAAGAAATGAAAGCTCTCGCTAAGAATGAAACCTGGGAACTAGTTACTACTCTAGGCAAGAAGCTAGTTGACTGCAAGTGGTGTTCACAATAAAAGACAAAGCTGATGGCTCGATTGAAAGATTCAAAGCCAGATTAGTGGCACAGGGATTCACTCAGACTTATGAAGTTGATTATCAGGAGACATTTGCACCTGTTGCCAAAATGAACACAATCAGAATCTTACTATCATGTACAGCTAACTAGGATTGGGATTTGCAACAATTTGATATGAAAAACTCATTCCTACATGGAGGCCTAGAAGTAGTTTATATAGAGGTTGCTCCTGGTTTTGATAATGAGATAAATCAAGGAAAGGCTTGCAGATTGAAGAAAGCCTTGTATGGGTTGAAAGAATCTCCCAGAGCCTGGTTTGACAGATTCAACAAAACGATGATCTCTTTTGGGTATCAACAGAGCAATGCTGATCATACCCTCTTTATGAGACACTACAAGGGTAAGATCACTCTTCTTATTATTTATGTTGATGATATAGTGATAACAAGAGATGATAAAGTAGAAATGGCTCGGCTGAAAAAGCTCTTGGCGCAAGAGTTTAAGATCAAGGATCTTGGAAAGTTACAATACTTCTTGGGAATTGAAGTTGCAAGATCAACAAAGTAATCTGCATTTCTCAGAGGAAATACATTCTGGATCTTTTGGATGAAACTGGTATGCTGGGATGTAAATCAACATAATCACCCATAAAAAACAATCACAAGCTACAAGCAAGAACTGAAGAATTAGCTAATAAAGGCAAGAGATTGGTTGGTAGGCTTATCTATCTTTCTCACATCAGACCAGACATTGCTTATGTAGTTAGCTTGGTGAGCCAGGTTATGCATGATCCTAGAAAATCTTGTCAACAGACTATCTTTCGCATTTTGTGGTATTTAAAGTCAGCCTCAAGAAAAGGTCTTCTTTCTCAAAACATGACCATCTTCGAATTGAAGCTTTTATAGATGTGGATTGAGTCGGATCTCTAAATAATAGAAGATCCACCTCTAGGTATATCACACTTGTGGGAGGTAACTTGGTCACTTAGAGAAGCAAGAAATAGAGTGTGGTTGCAAGATCAAGAGTAGAAGTAGAATACATAGTTATGGCTCAAGGTGTCTGTGAACTTTTATGGCTGCAGAAATTGCTAGCAAAGTTGAAGTTGGCTAGAGAAGACAGGCTGTCATTGTATTGTGATAACAAAGCTGCAATTAGTATTGCATATAATCCTGTTCAATATGACCGAACGAAGCACATCGAAATTGATCGGCATTTTTATCAAAGAAAAGTTAACTAATGGTGTCTTGAGCTTGTTCCATGTAACGTTAAAAAAACAACTAGCTGATGTTTTCACAAAAGGAATCAATAGTCGAGCCTTTCATACGATAGTCTGCAAGTTGGGTATGTGTAATAATTTTGCATCAACTTGAGGGGGAGTGTTGATTATTATGTATAATTAGTATAATTAAGGGTACAGGTGCATCTTTCCTATATTAGGTTAACTGTATATAAACCTTTGTATTCTTACGTTTAACGTAAGTGTGTTATAATAAACATTATTATCGCTTCCTCAAAATCTACAATTGCCCCCTATGGCAACCTTCTGTACAGATTCAATCGTTTATGGATTGACCATCCTTTCATATGCTCTAGCCAAACTTATCGTGCTCTACTTCTACAGCAGTGGCACCTCTTCTTCAATCGATCGATTAGAATCTTTAAGCTTACATATAGAAGGTGCTTAGGTACTTGGTGACATTGAGAATTTGACAAGATGATCATGACATGGAGAGTTTAACAATGAGAAATGATCATAGTGTGAAAGATGAAGAAAAGAAAAAGGAAGTGAGTTCTTTGGGAAATCCTAAAGCTGAAACGATTGAACAAGAAGTTGAAACACTGAACAAAAGTGGGAATAATTTTCTGTCTATTTAAATAGAAAATATATGGCTATATATAGCCTATTACAGGAGAAGTTTAAATCTGGAAATATATCCAGATATATCTAATATGATCTGATCTGATCTAATCCCTTAATTTAAGGGATTTGAACTTATTCTATATGAACAATATACAGCCTGTCTATATCTCAATA
>JANZLX010000001.1:8838206-8852396 GCA_025531955.1 Erythroxylum orinocense
TATTTCTAGTCCGACGGACAAGCACGCACGTCCCACAGTTTTTTGTTGGACATCTTTTACCGTCCTTGTCCATTGGTCCGAAGGACAGAAATTATAGCAGACACCAACCAAACATTACTTTGGACAGGACTTCTCCCTCTTTGTCCACTGTCCTCAGGGGTGAGGACGCGAACCATACACAGGGTTATATATCTTGCAAGAAGAAGGCAAGAAACATGAAGAAGGGAGCTGTCACATTACTGTCAGCAAGGAGGAAGATTAATGTTGTGGCATTATAGGTTAGGCCATCCTAGTTTACAATACCTGAAGTCTGCGTTACCTCATTTAACTATCAATAAAAGTGCTAGTTTTCAATGTGAATGTTGTGAAATAGCTCAACTTCATAGAAGTCATTACCCTATCCAAAATAGCTAATGTCCGGAACCATTTATGTTAGTCCCTCTAGAACTCAAAACACCTAATGGAAAGCGGTGGTTCCTCACTTTAATTGATGACTGTTCTAGGGTCACATGGTTATTTCTTTTGGGAGATAAATTTGATGTTTGTGCCAAATTTGTGTCCTATAACATGATTAAAACTCAATTTCACAAGGAGATTAAAATGTTAAGAAGTGACAATGGAAGGCATATGTGAACTTGGCCTTAAAAAAACTTCCTAGATAGCAAAAGAATTGTTCACCAAACCTCCTGCAATTACACCCCACAGCGGAATGGGATTTCTTAACGCAAAAATAGACACCTTTTAGAGGTCGGTAGAGCAATCAGCTTTCAAACACGTCCTGAAATACCTATGGGGAGAAGCAGTTCTTACTGCCAATTTTTTTATCAATAGACTTCCCTCCAAAACCTTAAAATTCCAAACCCCCATTACAAACCTTCTCTTCCTTCTTTCCTAATACAAGACCAAACTCACCTGTCCCTCTGAAAATATTTGGAAGCACTGTGTTTGTCTATAACCATGATCCCAAGAAATCCAAACTAGATCCTGAAGCTATCAAATGCATCTTTGTTGGATACTCTGGAACCCAAAAGGGATATAAGTGCCTTGATCCAACATCCTGGAAAATTTTTTACCTCTATGGATGTTACATTTTTTGAAGGTAAACCTTATGATAGCCACACTCATCTTCAGGGGGGGTATTTCAGTGAGGATGATGAGCAGTCTAGTGGAAAAAAAACTGAGATGTTGATGGGCCAAAGCCAGCAGTCCGTTATGTTTATCAAAGGAGGAAGGATAGGGG
This sequence comes from Erythroxylum orinocense, assembly GCA_025531955.1. Classification (NCBI taxonomy): domain Eukaryota; kingdom Viridiplantae; phylum Streptophyta; class Magnoliopsida; order Malpighiales; family Erythroxylaceae; genus Erythroxylum; species Erythroxylum orinocense. The sequence goes on from JANZLX010000001.1 coordinate 8,839,447, forward strand.
TTTCCCGAGAGCTGGATCCATTATGGGAGTCTAGAAGGAATCTGTTACTAGAAGAATAAAAGCAACATGTGCAATGATTACATGCTGATTTACGCGAGGGAATGTCTGCTGGTTTATTTGTGGTTTATTTGTGGGTTAGGCCAACGTGGCAAGTTTGTTACAAAGTTGTTTCTTGTTTGTTAGCCAACAGTAGTATATAGATGAGAGGCAGTAGAAAGGAAAAGTAAGGAAAAATGATATATTGTATTGACTGAAGAGTAAGGTAGGCTCTTGAAAACCTACTGGAGTCGTTTACAATTCAATACAGAAGCAGTCTCTATTCTTTGTTTACATTTCCAGAAGTTTGATTCTATCAGATGTTGAATCTAAAAGGACCAGCAGTAGAAAAGCTTACTAGTTAGGGGGAGAAAAAAGAAAATCAAGAAGAAAATAATGTTGAGAAGGAAGCAGGAATTGAAGAGCATAAAACATTTCACGGTGCAGTATATAGCAGGGGAGCAAAGGAAGTAATCTTCAATACAACCCAATTATCATCTCCAAATCTAAGTCCTGATATCTCAGAATCTGAGACTAAAGTTGCCAGTACCCAATCAGGTAACTCGAATGATTTCCCTGATGATATGTTTCTCCTATTGCAATGAGAAAAGGGAAAAGATCATGCACACAATACCCTACTTCTAACTTTGTCTATAATGCAAACTTGTCTCCAACTTTTTTCTGCCTTTATTTCCACACTAACCAATGCAGAAATTCCAAACAACGTACATGATGCTCTGGCTGTTCATGAGTGGAGGGAGGCTATTTTGGAAGAATTAAAGAACCTAGAAAAGAATGGCATAGGAGAGAACAGATCTGCCAAGCGGGAAAAAGTTGGTTGGATGTCGGTGGATATTTACCATTAAATACAATGCAGATGGTTCAATAGAAAGAATTAAAGCTCGGTTGGTGGCAAAGGGTTATACTCAAACATTTGGGGTGGACTATACTGAGACAGTCTCTCCAGTGTCAAAATTGAACATTGTCAGGGTCTTATTATCAGTGACTACATACTTAAATTGGCCTCTAATTCAACTAGATGTGAAAAATGCTTTCTTGAATGGTGATTTGGAAGAGGAAGTGTACATGGAGCCACCTCCTAGGTTCAAGAAAAGCTTTGGACGCAAGGTGTGCAAACTTAGAAGGTCTTTGTATGGACTAAAACAGTCCCCAAGAACCTAGTTTGAAAGATTCACTAAGTTTGTAACAAGTCAGGGGTATTCCCAAGGCCAATCAAACCATACCTTATTTACTAAAAGGACTGGGGAAGGTAAAATTGCTGTCCTAATAGTATATGTGGATGATATCATAATTACTGGGAGTGATTTCGTGGAGATAGAGAAGTTACAAGCACAACTCGAGAAGGAATTTGAAGTAAAAAACTTGGGGCAACTCAAATATTTTCTTGACATGGAAGTAGCTCGATCCAAGAAGGGAATTGTGGTGACTCGAAGAAAATACACTTTGGGGTTTAAGTGGTTGTAAGCCTTGTGATACACTAGTGGAACCAGGAAAGAAACTTGGACAACCCAAAAATGGTGTTCTAGTAAACAAGGAGAGGTACCAGAGGCTTGATGGGAAGTTGATTTACTTATCTCACACCAAGCCAAATATAGCATTTGCAGTGAGCTTAGTAAGACAATTTATGCACTCACCATATGAAGAACACTTAGAGGTTGTTTTCAAATTTTGAAATATCTGAAGAGATGTCCCGGTAAGGGATTGTTCTTTCAGAAGAAGGAAGAAAGAAGCATAGCAATTTATACGGATGCAGCCTATGCTGGCTCAATCACTGACAGAAGATCAACATCAGGCTACTGCACCTGTCTATGGGAGAATATGGTGACATGGAGAAGTAAAAAGCAAAATGGAGTGGCTCGGAGTATCGCAGAAGCTGAGTACAGGGCTATGGCTCAAGGAGTGTGTGAAGTCTTGTGGCTCAGAAGAGTTATGTCTGAGTTAAAACTTAGAGGTTAAGCCTCCCATAAAGTTGGATTGTGACAATAAAGCAACCATTAATATTGCACACAATCCAGTACTTCATGAAAGGACAAAGCATATAGAGGTTGATAAACACTTTATCAAGGAAAAAATGGAAGATGGAAGCATATGTATTCCGTTTGTTCCTACTTTGTTCCTACTAAAGAACAGAGAGCAGATGTCTTCACAAAGGGGCTGTTAAGACAACCATTTGAAGAGCAAATTGGCAAGTTGAGCATGTTAGACATCTTTGCACCAACTTGACGGGGAGTGTAGATAATCCCGTAATTGTAAATAATCTCGTAATTAAGGGATTATTTTTAGAGATTATTCTTAGCTGTAATATCTAGCTAAATTAGGAATCTTTTCTAATAAGGAGTCTTCCTAAATTAGGAAGACTACCAAAACTATGTACCCAAGCTCTATATAAAAACCTACGAGTCTAGAGCATAATAAGATATACAACAATCTTCTTTATACATCTAAGTTCTTACACTAAAGTCCTAAAAACCAAGGAGGATTGACATAAAGGAATGCCTATCTTTTACTTGGAGACAATTAAGTGGGGCTGATATATAGCAGCTTTGAAGCACCAAAATTGTCCTATGTGGACTCTACTTGGAGACAATTAAGTGAGATTGATATATAGCAGCTTTGAAGCAACAGAATTGTCATATGTGGACTTAAAACTTATGGGCTTCTTGATTTGTCAAATGATTTTATGTTATATGTACATGGCTGAGAGTTAACAAGGCTGTTAGAGTTTTAAACTCTTAGTAAGTTTGGTTGTCCCTATTGTATCAAAGTTTTGCACGTCAATCTTCTGTTGAACCTCCTTCGGAGTTAGTTATTCAACATATTTGCATTAGAGTTTTAAACTCTTAGCAAGTTTGGTTGTCCCTTTTGTATCAAAGTTTTGCATGTCAATCTTCTGTTGAACCTCCTTCGGAGTTAGTTATTCAACATATTTTCATTTTCAAAAAAGGAAAAAAAAACTATCTCATTCATCTTCTGCAATGCAACAAGCATGGCAAATTTTCATTTTGATGCTATTGAATATGCAAACATGGAACTAAATGTTTTCAAGCACTATTCTAATTGAAATGATCAAAATGGAAATAACAATTTACCCAAAACCATTTTCTTGGGAAGGCTCCACCCCAATTCTTTTCTGAATAAGAAGGAGCATCTTTGAACTCAAATCTTTCACCATCCCACTCTATCCACCCTGAAGCAAAATCAAAGGCAAAAGTATTATTCCCAAAAACAAACCCTTAAATATAATTCCAAAACATAGACAATAGAAGAACAATATAATTATGTAGACTTTGTCTATAATCTCATCATCCATACATAACAAATTGGTGTGGTATATTCATATCATAACATGTAACTAGTAAAAACTAGCATTCTGATCCAGAGTAGAACCCATAAGGAAGAAAATAGGATTTATGGATAAAATCGAATATGCAATATTTACAAACAAAAGTATTCAGTTATTGGAAACAAATCAATATACTTTTAATGTCGAATAAGGATCAACTAGACCAGAAATAAATCATTGGGTCAAACTCTTCTTTGGGGCAATCTAGGTTATTTTCATTAAAGGGATCCCATAAATAGAGACGTTACATTCTAAAAAGTAGAAAATTAAATCTCCGGATTTTAGATATATTTAGAGGAACATTCAAATTTTAAATAAAAGCATTCCAATCTTCCTAATAATTTGAAATTGAAAGTATTAAAAAAATTAAAACAAAACAAAACTATTGGATCTTCTACATAGGGTTGAATCCAGATCTAGCAACTACTATTTCTGATTTTTGGTTTTATTTGCCAAGACTCCCCTTCAAGCTAGTTGGTACAATCGCCTAACCCCAATAAACTCTAATAAGGACATTGAGCTACTTATGTTGTAGGTACGTAAGTCATGAGAATAGGCGCCTTTTCAGTTTTTTCTTTTAGGAATTGCTTTTCAAACTCCACATGCTTTATTTTATCATGATGGACTAGATTATGAGCGATACTAAGACCCCCTTTATTATCGCAATATAACTTCATTTTTCCAAAAATAGGTACTTTTAGAGCTCTACTTTAATATTATAGTATAACTTTGTTGGTTCCAACACCCTTCTTATCCAAATTAATTCACACGTTCCATTTGCTTAGGATCAAAACTATCCATCTACACTACTTGTTACAACTAGTTGCTTCCACCTCCCCCAAGTGACTAAGGAAAGAATCCTATAAAATAAAGGTTAATTAAGGATAATTGATAACTCTACATGAGTTATTTTAGAAAACTCGACCACTTTAATTTGGACATAATTGATTACTATTTATATTATGGAAATAATCACCTAATTAAGCCTTAAAATCCTGTAAAAACTATACAATCTATAAAAATCATCAACATACATCAGAAGTGCAGTCACTCCCCCTGTAGTTGTGTGCTTGATATCACTATGAATCAAATGAAAAGGATGAGGATATGTTTTGGTACTAATAGGAAAGGATATACGAGTATGATTTGCTAATTCACAAATTTCACAATGAAAAGTTTAAGATATCTAATCCTTTGAAGAAATGTGGAAATATAACTTTTGAAATTCTAAAAGATGGGCGACCAAGGAGTAAATGGTAAATTCAAATGACATCTTTATTTGAAGTACTAAGAAATGCCACGGACAAATTAATTTAAGATTTTTTAGAAAATTCAAGATGATAAAGATTCTTCCTTTCCTTAGCGAGTCCAATCCTCTTCCCCAAGTCCTAGTCCTAACAGACACAATAAGAAGAAGAAAAAACTGCATAACATTTAAGTTCATGTATAAGGTTTTGAATAAACACATGGGTAGCTAATAGTTTTGGCATATGAAAAACATTTTTGAGAAGAAGAGGTGTAATATTATATACATCTCCTACTACTACAACAATAGCTAAGCAACCATTTACTACTACAATATTCATATTACTAAGGATGGGGTGTAGGTATCAAATAAATGTGAGGAGTGAGTCATGGTATATGGCATCAGAGACAATTATCCAAGTATTGGCATAATAGTTTTCTGAAGCATTCATGCAAAAAGAAAATAAAGGTTCAATTGAGAGAGCCAAAGAACCAACTCCATAGGGTTTCTCAAGAGATCCTGCTGACAAAACTGGATAGAAAACCAAAATTGAGGTTTTTTTATTCTCTGCCTTTATCACTTAACTAATACATCTTAAATAGGAAAAAATACAACCAAAAAACATAGAATCCCTAATAACCTGCAGCACCGTAACTATTTAAGCGTTGATTTATTTTATCTTGAACCTAAGATTAGATATTCCTATTTTATTGGGATCATCATCCACCAAATATCAACATCCCTAATTTATCAACACTTCCCCTCAAGTTGGAGCAAAAATGTATATCATGCCCCAATTGCTAAGTTGAAATTCAAAAGGTTGCCTTAACAATCCTTTAGTGAATACACCTGCAACTTGTTGCGTAATAGGAATGAATGGATTATAGATTATTCTTGCTTCAAGTTTTTCCTTTATAAAGTGCTCATTAATTTCAACGTGTTTTGCCTTATCATGAAGAACCAAATTTTGGGCAATACTAATGGTTGTTTTATTATCACAATACAATTTCATACGAAAACTCAATAGAATTTGAAGATCTTCCAAACACTCTTGTAGCCATAAAACTTCACATACACCTTGAATCATTGATCTAAATTATACGTCAACACTAATCCTAGCAACTACACCTTGTTTTTTACATCTCCATGTGACTAAGTTGCCCCAAAGGAATGTACAATACCCAAAGTCAATTTCCTATCAGTAGTTGATCCTACATGATCTGCATTAGTATAAACCTCCATTTCTCTATTTTCGTTTTTTTTTTAAGCCCTTTTCCAGGAGTGCTCTTTAAATATCAAATGATCCTATATACAGGTTCAAGATACTCCTTGTATGGGGACTACATAAGCTGAATAACCATACTTACAACAAAGGCAATATCAAGCTGTATATGAGACAAGTAAATCAGTCGCTCCATCTGGTACCTCCTTGTATCTATTGGAATCCCATCTTTAGCATCTCCAGGGGTGTATGAAGGCTTGCATCCACTCATTCCAGTCTCCTTTATGAGATTTAAAATATACTTCCATTATGAGACCACAATTCTCTTTTTTTATCTTGCTACTTCCATTCTAAGAAAATATCTTAGCTCGCCTAAATCCTTAATTTCGAACTCCTTGGCTAGATATTCCCTTTTAAATATGTTAAATACATAGTCTTTAGAAACTAAAATATAATAGGAATCTGCTAACTTATCATCCTACCAAAAGTAGACTTTCTAAATAAGATAACTACTATAGAACATATGAAAACTTCCTAATCAACTGTGACCATCAACTCCTAACTACTCTCCTTATATATAGAATGCATCTTGCATATCAAATTCCCAAGAAAAAACCATAAGGCCATGACAAGAAACAGAAGGAAAAAAGAATTATCTTCTTACCATTGATATAGGATTACATGGTTATATAAATCTGAGTGTAGGGGGGAAAATAGGAAACAGTCTCCTAGGAAAAGAATCAATCTCTTAGGACTCCATATTCTCCTACGATAGGAAAACAATATCCTAGGATTCCATACTCTCCTACAAAAGGAAAACAGTATCCAAGGATTCCACACTCTCCTAGGGAAGGAAGACAATCTCATAGGATCCCATAATCTTTAAGATATCAAGAAATCAACTTTTCTAAAACGGTATATAGCTAATATACAACTCAACACAAAGTATCAAGAATCTTGAAAGGATTAAAGTTATGCACAAAGCATTCTAATGCCTAATGATAAGTAAAACCAAAAAGAGGAAAGAATGAAGGGTGAAAAATCTTCATTAAGGGTTACTTTTTACCACCTTGACTTTTTCTATTCGCAAAAAAATACTAATTGACTCGAAAGTCAAAAAAATGAATATTTAAACATGATTATAATCACAAAGTACAAGTATTTACTAAATAATTCAAAAGCATTCCTAAAAGATATAAAAAGTAGAATAGTTGATGCCTGTTGAAAGTCCGCCTGCCATGCATATTTGCCAATGGGGTTCAAATACAGGAAAAGCTGCAAGCCATCCAGCTGTAGATTTTTGTCTAGACTCCGTATCTCCCCATCCAAAAATGGGTCGAGTGTTATACTCCCAACGTGCAGATTTCACAGTATCCACATAATTTGACCTATTAATAAAAGCCAGCAAACATCAAATAAATAAGGTCTAGTTTTTATCCACAACCCATAGCTTAGGTACTTTAATCACTAAAATAACTTCATACTAATGCAAAACCTAAAGATTTAAACTAGAATATATATATGTCAAGAGTAGTTATGATATTTACCATATTCTAAAGTCTTCCAACATAATATAATACATCGTATAAACAAACAAAAAGGCAAGCCACAAGTTTTTCGTTAGTTCAATTTAAAGTTTGAGTCATAACCAAGGACCATGTCGAAGTTCATGAAAAGAATCAAAATTGAAGACGTGCAAAGTTTTGCAATATATGAAGGCCCTTGAATAAATTTATAGATTATCCATCATACGTATAATATACATAACTTTCAAGAATATATTATCAAGGTTATATTTGTAATTGTAAATTTAACAAACTCTTATATATAATAACAATGGTGAACAATAAGATAACTGATTCACCTATTTTCATCACATGCTCGAAACCAAAACCCTACATGTACACTTAAAAGATTGACAAAGTATTAGTTCATTCATCCTCCTAACTGTGCAACCTAGCAAGCTTGTTAATAAGAACAACATCAAACTAGGCAACTATCTGTCTCTTATTTCTTTCCTTTTTGTGATTGAAATAGCATGAGTAATCTCGTAGGATAATAAATTATTACAAGAGACACTTGCTACACATCAATACCACAGGCCAACGGATTCGTGGTGATAAGGAAACAATTTCGACACAATAAGTTTTGTTGTACATAACCAAAACTTCAAGTTCTTTGAAATTGGGCACCAAAGTGTACTTCCTATCAAGAGAAGAATCGAAGCATATGGTTGGATAAAGAGATTCTCACTATCTTGGTCAAAGTTACAATAAACTCAACAGCACTATTGTTGGAGATAGTGCAATTAGCACTAGAAAAGAGTTTTTGAAGCTAAAGGTTGCAACTAAGACCAAGGCAACTTTCAATGACACATAGGTCAATGACAAGGCCAACTAGAAAAAGTGTAGAGTTGATTAGATGCTTTACAAGTGACATATTATGTTAATGACAACGCCAACAAAAAGAAGTACATAACTAATGAGATGCATGAGAACACTCTTGATAAGGGCAATGATGAACTTACCAAGAAAAGAGAAGAGGGATTAATAGAGAACAAAAGTTGTGTTGAGAGGACAATTTATTGATGAATATTACTAGCCTAGACACATTGATACAATTGTGACTCTAGTCAAGCTCAATGAGGCATGATAAAGCAAACATAAGGGAAGTCTTTTGAGCAAAATAAGGGCTAGCGTTGTAGGTGGCGGTCAACAACAAAGGTGACACTAAGAGTGATTCTAACAACGGTGGGTTGGAAATAAGTTAGGGATTTATGCTATAATATCATGTTAGAGTGTGTGAATAGGTTGTTAACACAGTCAACATGATCATATTGTATATACAAGAGGACATAATACATGGTAAATAAAAATAGCTTCCTATAGTATACAAATATAATATATTACCAATACAATTAACAAAACTACTAGTTTTTTCTTTTAAATTAAGCCAATTCAACCGCCCTTCATCATGATTATCTTTTTTTCAAAAACCCAAACATTCCTAGATATATTAACACAACTAATGTTAATGGAGAAACTATGTCTAGCAACACCTCTATGAATGGAATTCTAGATGGTAATCTCAACATCAAAACTATGGTTATAACAAATAAGATTAAAGTTACCTGCCATCATCACAAATAAAACCTTGATGCCAAAACGGGCTGACTTGGAAGCCTTCTAGAACTCTTTTATTAAATTCCTAGACAAGCAAATAAAAAGTAACTTACCATTTAGTTCATTATAGATAATTAATACACTTATGATGGATCGAGAAAAGAGCCATAAGGAGTCAGCCAATAGATATAGATAGAGACAAAATAAAATAAGAAAACAATAGCATCATAGTCAATTGTATAAGAACAATAAAAATGAAAATTGCCACAATTGTTTCCACTGTACGAAGATGATCATGGAAGTGTAAGAAAATTCTATTAATATCCCAATTAGATTAGTATAATGTATAGACTTAAACAATCATAAGGAAATCAAGGCCAGCATAATTTATAAATGATATGTTAATTTGGAATAGCCAAAATATGCAACAATTCATGGATTAAAATGGGCTAAAACAAAGTACGACTAAATTGTCCAAGACAACTTTCTTTCTCAACAATCAACATGTTATGTAACGTTGACCATAGAGACCAATAATGCCTATAATTCCAAATTTACATCTATGTGAAGTGGACCTCTGTGAAAAAAACCAATATAGTGTAGCCAACTTCCTATTTGAGATCATCTCATTGGCTACTATATAACAAGGTTTATTACACAAAAACCAATAGAATATGCAATTTTATGTCGTCGAGAACTTATGAGAAAAAAAAACTAGACAAAATTAAGAAGCCATAATGAAGCATGATTTTGATATTGTTTCCTTATACGTGAACATCTTGGTGTATGTAGTCTTTTTATATGTGAATAGCACGATACACTTTATTACTAAAATTCAGTGTTAGTTATGAAATTCTTTTCCAAATAAGGACTGCAAAAAATGGGTCATATTTCTAGAATCAAACATTTCCCCTTAGAAGCATGTTTTTTTTTTTTTTTTTGAGTGTGGATTAGTTGTACCTTATCATTTTCATCTTAGAAATATTGGATCTAATAGATGAAATAAAAGAGATAGCAAAGGACGTAAACAAACTTCTATAATCACCTTAGTGGTGTTTTCGAGTTATACAGACTAAGAATCCAGAATTCTAAAGAATGATGAACACAAAAAAATTGTGATTTTTAGACAAAAGAGGAACAAAAACATGAATTCAACATGCACATTCAAATAATGCATATGAACCTTGGGAGTGACCTCCTTGTTTGGAGGCTGCATGCCTTTCTGAGCCGTAAAAGTATTTCCCAAAATCAATTCATGCCTGCCTGTGCATGAACGAATCAGTCGGAGATTGAAGACAAACTAAATTCATACAAATGATTTGAATAACGCCATAACAAAATTCATACAAATGATTTGAATAACGCCAAAACAAATTGAATTGAGCTACTTGATTGAAAAACTTACTTCCCCAAAAGTTATGCGACTGTTGAGAGTATTGACATATGTACTTGTCATAAGCACCAAGAATTTGAGCTCCAACACCAATTGATCGAGGTCCATACTGTGCCAACTCAAATGGGGTCAAGTCCTTTTGAAAAGCCGGGTTCTCCACAGAGTACATAAAGCAGAAACTCTGCCTGCTCTCAGGAATAGAAACCTTGAAGTACCAACCTTCAAAAAATTTCCTTGAACTTCCGTCAAAATGGTACCTGATTTGAGAAAAAGAATGATTTCTTTTAAACAGACAGGAAATTGAGAAAGAAAAGAGTAAAAGTGAAATTACCCGCTGTGAGGAGTTCGAAGGTGGCGAGTAAGAGGAGTAGGCACATAAAGAGGAGTGACGGAGGAAGAGCCAACACTCTGGCTTTGGCTTGAAGAAGCAGCAACCCAATTGGAAGGCCTGCTAACGCTTGTCGTAGGAGAAGAATACGGGTATAGTTTGAGATTGGCTCCAACTCCAAGGACATGGTGGAGAGAGTTTACCATGGAGGAGAACCCTTCTAATGACTCCGATGAATGGAGCAATGAATAAACGAATTTTATGTACCCATTACGTAAACAAGACGTGTGTTGTATGGTGGTGGAAGCAGCGGCCGGTTTTCCCAAATGAAACACGTGGCGGAGGCTTGTCCGAGAAACTACGAACTTCTATTCTTTGCTAATTTTTATTTTGATTTTACCTATCTAAACTAATGTTATCAATACTCTACCGGATTTGGTACCGAATTCAGCTCTAGAATGAAACTGTATCAGTACCGATCGGTACCAGGTATCGTTTTAAAATATTTTTTAAATTTATAAAATAGTCCCAAAATTTTTAAAAATTATAAAATAGTTCATATTGATATATTATACAGTTGTACTGTATATTTTACTAGTTTACTGTTAGATCAACCATGCTTCCAAAAATCTTAATAATAATTAATAATGACAATTAATTTAAAATAACAATAATTTTAAATATTTTACATATAAATAATAAACACAATTAATATAAATTTATAAAATATGTAAATTTATAAATAAATAAATAAAATAAAATTTTAAAATATATAAATTAAAAAAAATAACCTTCATATGACTACTTGAACTATGACTAGAACTGTATTTATTATTTGATTTTAAAGTATCGTTTTCTAAATAGTTATGAGAAAAGATGGAATATATTATTTTCCGTACCAAATATCATAACTTAGGTCACCTATTATTTTTGTCATTGCAAGTACTATACAAAAAATGGTGATATTGTATAACAACTGAGACTGCCGAATTGGCCTGAGGTGGTCAAGGAGAATTTTGCATAGAACGGAAATTGAAAGTAACTTGGGACTCTTCAAAATTTATAATTTGATCACCTGTCCCTTTCAGATTCCCAAAATTGGATTACTGTTATGAACAATTTATCCCATGCGTCCATTGAAAGAAAAGGACAACCCTTGGAGTGCACAACACAAGTTGGCTTGGCTTTTGCAATTTTCACCGAGTCCATTGTCACAACTCACATGTCCCTTCGCTGTTCAGAACTGACAATTTCAGTATAGCAAATCTTAAGATATCTGTTGACCTGTCTGGAAGATATTGTCCACGAGAGACATTTCTGTAACCTTTATGTGCAGCAGTTTCAAAGGGGCATTTGTCATCTTAGCTTATAGATTCAGAAGAATTTAAGAGGCGATAATACACCTTTATGTGCAGCAGTTTCAAAGGTGGGGAGATAGCAGTGGCACGTCTTCGGGTGGAGGAGAAGACGACGGAGAGGAGGAGGAGAAGAGCGACTGAGGAGGAGGAGGAGGAGCGGTGGCGACTGACGACGCGGCGAGGCAAATAGCATGACAGGCGGCGACAGGCGGCGAGTGAGAGAAGATGAAGAGATGAAATCTGAGAGGGAGAGTTGACAGAGGTGAGTGAGAGAGAGAGACAGTCAGAGGCGGCAAGTGAGAGAAGATGAAGAGATGAAATCTGAGAGGGAGAGTCGGCTGGCAGAGGTGAGTGAGAGAGGGAGACCGTCGGGTTAAGTTTGAATTTTTGCAAAATGGTCCTTGACCAATTTTTTTTGTGGAATTGCCCAAAAAGTACCGGAATTTTTGGTTCCGGCCGAAATTTTTGACAGGTACAATTTTTCGCGTTCCGGTATCAGATTCCAGCCGGAAACGGAACAATATTCTGATCACTGCTTAGGTTAGTTAGCAGGGCCCCAAACTGACATAGACCATGTGATAGTAGGTAAGAAGCATATAAATAAGCTTAAATTGTTGGCCCTTGAATTTTTTTTATTATAAGCATGACGAGACAAGTTTTGGGGTCTTACTAGATTAATTATGTTGGAATTGATTAACATGTTATTGTTGGATTGGAAAAAGAAAACATGCTTTGTTTGAAAAAACGGTAGATTTCAAAACTTTTAATAAATCATTACTTTCAGCGGAAGCAACAAATCCAAACCAACATGCCAATCCATACATGATATGGTATAAGGATAATAAAACATAAACAAGATCAGGAGTATTACCGACTCCTTC
>JANZLX010000001.1:8855674-8865816 GCA_025531955.1 Erythroxylum orinocense
CCGTTATCAAATTTTGTGTTGTGTGTGGTTGCTTTATTGGCTTTCTAGTAGTGTGGAAATAGTTTAATTTCCTAACACATAGTCCATCCTCGGATAGAAATCAAGAACGACAGCGCTACCCATTATTAATGCCACAAACCAATGTGCTCTAGGTTCTATCATTGCTAAACTTCTCCTTTGTAGCTAATTGAGCAATCTCAGGACGTAAATTCTTCAAGAAAATATTGAGAAATCGTCATAGTTACTTGACTGCAATTTGCCAACTCAATCCCCAAATATTGAAGTCTAAGAAGGTGTGTGACTAGAGTGCCTTCTATCTTAGCCTTCTGTAGACACCTTGGGGTAGAAAAGATTGTCCAAATTTAACCAAGTTCCAAACATAATTTTAAAATTATTTTAAGAATAACATTCAATTCCAAAATTAAGATAATTATTTTTCTTAATATAATTAAGATTAAAAATTATATTGATTCTTAATTAATTTTGAAAAAGTAATTTTCTAAAATTAAAATTAATTAGTTTCAATTATATCGAAATTTATTAATTAGACTCTTTAAAATTAAGAAATTGATTTTTCGGGTAATTAAGAGAAAAAACCAAAACATTAAAGGTCGATACAAGTTTATAAGTTGCCAATAAATTTAAAGATAATATAACAACCATTAGATATTAGGTAGAACAATGAAACTATTAAAGGAGATCTCTACATCAAGCACTAGTTGATTACTAAGACAGGCTCCAAACTGGTTTAGTCCATCATTAGAATCCATCTTTGGTGCCACAATCAAGTGCTTGACAAACAGAATTATTATAAATACCAGACTAATTGAGTAAACTTGCTTTAATACCAAGTTGAAAATATGAAAGAAAAAACAATACTTCAACTATAGCTAGTTACACCAACTAGTAGTATGCATAAAGAGAAGGAAGTTAGCAACACGAAAGACTAAATCTTGCTGGAGAGATGTATTGTATTAATGCTACTTAATCAGAAAAATTACAAGACTTGATATTTATAGACTCATATAGGATATTGAAGAAACTGGTTCATAAATAACATGAGTCTTAGGATTAACACGACTCTCTGGGTAAACAAAGAGACTAAATAACTAATAAGACACCACAAACTAGGTATATGAACCAAATAAGTATCACAAACTTCAACACTCCGCAGACTTAAGTAAATGAATCAAGTAAGCATCACAAACTTCTAACACCATCCTCCAAAAATTATTCAGATGAAGAGGAAAGGTAAAATAGAAAATTCTATTATGATGATAATTTCCCAGAGATGCAAACATGCGGTCAACAGCAATTATTTCCGGAGGTGTTTATCAAACCAATCACTCGCTTCCTTCACCATAAGAGACGTCATTTGATGTCCAATTCCAGGGTGTGCAATGAACTATATGTATATAATGGAACGTCAGTATTATGTACTGTTCTATGTCTTACCACTTCTTAATGGATATCAAACAATAGGAGTAAAAACGGAACATCATGTGTATCCATTGCCCCATATCTACCCAAAAAGGATAGCAAATAAAAACAATGAACAGAGAAGATGCATGAAAGATCGTTCAAATTTCAAGAGCTCGTAAGGTTCACACCTCAAACTTTTCTTGACTGTGAGCTTCTTCATAGGACATTTTTCCTATTGATACAGGAACTTTTAAGCCAGCGAGAGGGCAACGAGGATCTTCTGCACCTGTATTTCAAATACAAAATGTATTTGACTTCATATGAACATCAAAGCAGAAAAAACTTGATCTAAGGGACAGTATGAAGTCAAACTATATTCAGAAAGCTACTAAGACTATGCATTGAGACTAGATATGTCGTTTCATGTAATACTGAAAAGGACTAAACGACTGCTTCTAAGCAAGAAAGGATGAAATAGTATGCATAAGGATTATTCTAAAAAGAATCTGAAAAGACTATATAATGCAGCTGAGCACCCATACTTTAGAACCTTATGTGAATTCAACTATTCAACTCTAGATAAATGTAAAATCTAAAATTGATCATAGCTTCTGAACAAGGTATATAAATGTACCATTAAGAATCAATAGTGGACGTTGTGCAATGGCTGGAATTGTATATGGCGAATCAAACCTACTGGCCAGACCAGGTGCAATCTTATCCCAGACCTAATCAGACAAAAGTAAACAGAAACAATTAAAATTCCTTATCGATGAGAGAAGTAGTCTCCTTATAGGAAGTTCTCTCAAGAAAATGCAAGAATAATGTGGACAAAATGCCAACATATAGTTTGGTAGAAGACAACAAAACAAAAACAAGTAAGCACTTGAAGTTAAGGGCAAGTGATAACGAACAAAAAATCGTGAAATGTCAGTCAGACAACTCACTACTTAGCTGGCCAAAGAGAAATGATCCTGAAAGAATAACAGAGTTAAAAGTATTAAAAAAACGGCACCAACCTTCTCCACCACTTCTTTATCAATTGCACTTTTTCCTAAACCCAATCGAGCTTCTGCAACCAAAATCAAGTAATTAAAAAACGTAATGGTCACAAGAGCTCTAGTTGAAACACAATTGTCAAATAAGTAAGCTACAAGAAGCAAATTCTTACATCCCTGTGCTTGTCATGATGCTTAAGGCAAAAAAAAAAAAAAATTTCTTGACCAGTTACTGTTTCATTAATTATTCTCCACATGAATATGTTGAAGGACATTAAGTTTCATAGTTGATGCTTTAAAATACATTGGAGAAAGCTGCAACTGGTATTGTAATGGAAGTGGTGCCTCAGTAAATCTAGATCAAAAGCTTCTGCTTGCATTTTTTGGCCTGCATACCTTCAAACAGAGGCCGAATACTATCCACCCGTCCCTGCCACATGTCATTATCTATTGCCCATCGAAATCCCTAAAATTTCATTTAATAAATTTTAGAATATTATTAGATGTGAAGAAGCTAATTCCTCAACAGGCTTAGCTAGTTTACTGGACCAACCTGCACACCAATTATAGGGACAGCCACTGTGTATCTGGTGTCAGCAAAAGCAGCAAACCATGCAAGCATCCCTGCATCAAATAATGATACACAAAGGGTGAAGAAGTACCAACAATGGCATTCTACTGATGATCGTTTCATAGTTGAAATAATTGACCTCCTAGTGATTCGCCAGTAATTCCTATTCTGTTAGCATCAACATCTTCTCTCTGTGTAAGATAATCTGCTAGTTTTATCAAATCCCAGACCTGCAGTCATAAAACTTTAGGAGTCTGACTAACAAAGATCAAAATCAAAATTAAATTGTTTTATAGATCTAAAGCATCATCATAACTCTCATATCTTAAGTCTCAATAGACCAGAAGACTATCTCATAAGAATATCATCACAGCTCTATGTGTCAACTCTATAAAAAATGTCAGTATCCAAAGACAATGAATGAATGAAAAAAAGGAGATCAGGCAGTCACCGTGTCATATATGAATGGCATTCTATCACCTGTTTTCCATGAAGAAATAAGAGCCTGCAAATATATGCCAAAAGAATCCTTAGTGACCATTTTTTAAACAGAAGACAGCATCTCAAAGTCAATCACTTTGTAACTAGTCACTTTTCTGTGTCATTCAACTGCTAGATTTTTAACAGATTGGCATGAATTCAATAGCAAGGCAATTCCATGATTAAAGCGTTATAGGACAGATGACACGCGCGCCAAAAAGGTTTTTTTTGGGATTAAAATCCCCCAGGGACAAAGTTCACACGGTGGTATCCGATGCTCACATCTCGATAGGTAGTCTTATTGCCGGCACGCTCTCCATGGTATCGAGAGTCAACGCCGATTGCTACATATCCACGGGAAGCATATGCCTAAGGAGAGCAAAACAAGCATGATGTCTTATCCCCTACAGAGTTGTGACTTTTAATCATCAAAAGGACAGAACCTCAAGCAATGGGCGCAACCACTCTTTGCACTTATTCGTGCTGTGGAGAAAGACAATAGCAGGTCGCCTTTCTGTCCAATCTTTCATGCTCAAAATCAACAACGGCAATCTTCCTTGTTCTCCTGCCTATAAAAGCACGCAGACGACTTGGTCGCAAAAAATCACGAATTTAATGCTATGGTTTAATTCTGAACCAATCAGTCAAATACCTCAGTCGCGAGATAGAGATTCTCCTCCTTCACTACATCCTTAAAATTCTTTATCTCTACCTTGGGACAAGATTTCATAGCCTGCTCACTATTTAACGTTAGTTCAAAAATGAAATTAAACAGGAAAAGAAAATTGAAACACGTAACCTCACTGAAATTGGTGGGGCCAGTGTCATCCTGGAAGAAGGGATTAGTCACTGGTTTTGCAGCCTCCACAGACAATGCAACTGAAAACCAAACAGTAATCATACACAAACATGAAGACAAAGAATTTTATATTCAAGACTGAAAATTCAGTTAACCTTCAGGAGACCGCCTACAACGAAGGACTTGTATGAAATCGGAGCGTAGCTTCCCCACATCGGTCACCTGGGCTTCCATAGTTAATGCGTTGATTGTTTGGTTGAAGAGGTGACGAGAAGGGCCGTATTTATAGGAATATGGTTTTTGCGGCCAAGATGGGCACGTTAGAGCTGTCGGGCGGTACACGTGGAATACGTGGGTCCTAAATGCACTTGAAGACAACATTTTCACGGAAGAAGCAGTTGGTTTGATGAGGAAGAGGAGGAGGACGATGATGATGGCGTCCTGATTCTTACTGAATTCAACTACAAAAGCTGTTAACAAAATTGATGAGTTTTTTCTCCATTTTTGTTTCTTTTCTAGTTTTCATTTGCGCCCTGTAGTAACTAACACGTAATAACTAAAATTGAAACTTCCTTCTAACGAAAGTACATGGCACAGTATAAAGTATTTAACAGAACAAAGAAGGAAGGTTCAAGGATTCGATTGATGTAAGTACAGTCTTGATCAGCCATTTTGTTGTGGTTGGCTCTTGTTGTATGCTCCTTTGTTTCTTCTTCTCCGATTTCCTTCTTGAAAAGTTAAAAGAGTATATTAAAATAGGAAATGTTAACACAACAACAGCATCAAAACAGCAACACGACCACCGAGTGCTCGCTAATATACAGAATTTGAGAAGAGATTGTTTTTGATAATATAAAATATAAAAAATATATATAAATAAAAATATAAAAATATGTAATGCAATATATATATGCAGTACTATAGAATCTAGTAAAGATTAGCCATACGTAAATAAATACATAAATAAAAAACAAATATAAGAATAAATCAAACTAGTAATTGCAAGAAAATAATTAGAGTAAGTAGGAATCTGCTTCCGCTAAATAACTAGAAGGGAAATACTACGCAATCAAATTATTATGACTAACTATAAAATAAAAAAAATAAAAAAATATTTAAAAGACTTGAGAGAACGAGAAAGTGCTCTTCACGTGAGGTTCTTTATCCATATTTTAATACGCCAAAATTTACAATTACAGTTTATGTTCTCAGTAAGTTACAATAGAGTCATATCATTCTTGACCACTTTCTTCCAATTTTTCTTAGATAAAGATTTTTCCCTCTTATAATCTTTAAGTATGATTTTCTCAAATCTACTCACTAGTGTGTCAGATAACAGAAAAGGCTTTAAATTAGTGACATGAAGAAATCAAACAACCAGATAGTAGAGATTGAATATGAGTTAAGAGTGAGAACATGACGCTAACTACGATTAGTAATTTTTAATTGGACAATTATTAATTATAAATTTTATAAATTAAGTTTAAGAAAATTAAATTTGATCCAGATTAAAAATAGTAAATAAGTCCAATAAAAAATTTGATTAAATGAATTGAAGTACAATTAGAGACATGAGTCCTAATCAGTATAGACCAATTATTTATTAGACTTATGATAGGGAGACCTAATAAAGTTACTATAAATAGAGGTTAAGGTCTGTTGCTATTTACACATGTAAGTTCAAGGATATTCAATTTCTCTTATTTGTTGAGAGACTCGCACATTAAGAAAAGTGCAGAAAAATGTTAATGACATAAGGATATAAAACTTTCTTTAAAGTTGATTCAAAAGTTTCAAGAGTTTGTTTATACGTTGAGAAGCTTGTTCAAGAGGCTCAATAGCTTATTCATCGTTCAATGGATAGCAAAATAAGTTTTTTTTCTTTTTTTCATTAATACAAGTAGTTCCATGATTGTATGAATTTAAACAGAGTTTAAACTGAGTTGTTGCGCATTGGGCACATGCTTAACACACTCCATATATTGCAGCTTATGTTTTTAAAAGTGTTGAGCATGCTTTGCACTCGCCCACATGCTTTTGGTTTTGGTATCTCATATGGTGCATTTGTTATTTAGTTTTGCATGATTATTAACCTAATTGAGACTTTCTTTATGATGAATTCTCAAATAAAGTTTGTTAATAATGTTTTTAACGTTGATATGTGATCATGACGATTTGACATTTATGAATGGTAAGTTGTCACATATTTTATGTCTATATAAAGAATGTGAGGATAATATACAAGTATGTCCTTTGTATTTTGGATTAGTTTGGCTGCTAATAAGAATGTAGTCATCATAGTGGCCTTTCAAGTTAGTATTTGAATTGCTCTATTTGCCGGTTTGCAGATGTCTCTGGTCTTGTGTTTGGCTATTCTACCCATTGATGTTAGCCTTATATGAGAATTTGAGATGTGTATGAAGGCATAAGATGGAGGAAAGCCATTATTTAAGTGATTTTTTTCTGCCCACAAGTCGTAGAATCATAAATTTGAATGGTGTGTATTCTGATTGCTTTCATGTCAATGTCTTATTTTCATGTGTTATGCATTCATCCCACACATGTTTCATGATATATGTGATAAGATGCTTATTATAGAAAATATTTTACGGATTTGAGTAGTGATGTTATCCAACATGTGTGTTAACCATTTACATTATCAATTTGTAGTCAACTTCTCTATAATTAATAATAGTGCTACAATTGAAACCCTCATTGGGTTTCAATTTTAAGTAACGGAAGCAAGATGAGGAATTTGCTGTGGAGATGACAAATATCAACATGGTCAAAGATAGGCTACCAACACCTATATTTATCAGCTCAGAGGCTAAGAGAGCAACATGTATAGCCTGGGAAATTAACTTAAGAAATTAACACAAAACAGGAATTGAAATTAAGCAAATACAAAAGGTCACTATAGAAATTAGCCAAGAGAAATTACTAAGTTATGAGAGAAGGGATTCTACTTATCATTAATGCTAACTTAACCAATTATGTGTTATTAGTATGTCGGTTCTAGACTATCGTAGGGGGAATTACTTTCTCTCGAGTTATAATCTCGCGCCTTAAATCATTAACCCTAATTATGGAATTTAAAATCTCTCAATTAATAAAAGATCTATAATTAAAATTAGATCAGAAGCTCTCTACTAAACTATTAGGTCCCACGGGGGAACTCTCTCCACAAGAAAACCGATATGATTAACTACGTGGTCTATTGGATTGCCTAACTCTCGTTAACTCAATCCAATCATTTTTATGCAGCTTACCCTCTTGGTTTGTTACCGAGTTATGAAAAAAATCAAAGTTAATCACAACACCCAATTAATAAAAGACAAAATAAACTATATTAACATTAAATCAAAATAAAATCCTAAAGGAAGAGTTAGAACATCATCAACAATCCAAAACCCATCATTATACAATCCATTTCAAACTTATACATTAAATGAACAAAAATGAAATGGAAAGGAAATAGAACTTAGATCGGACAATCTAAGAAGAAACCAGTGTCAGGAAACCACCTAATCTGGGAAGCAATAGCATCGGGAGACCACCTAATTTGGGAAGCAGTAGCGTCGAGACCCGCTTCTTCTTCCTCTTCTTTATTTCTCTCTCTCTCTCTTCTTTTCTCTCTTTCTTGAGCTTTCCAAACGTTCCATAATGTAGAAGCTCCATTAGGGTTACATCCTTAAGTCTTATATTGTTGGATTCCGTTTCCGGAACCTAACCCTCTTACTCTGATACCACAAATGTTGGACCCCGCTTTATTCCGAAGCCCAACCTCTTGCGAAACTCATGAAATGTGATCGTGCATATTCTCTTGAAGGGTTATTGCATTAAACCCTCATTAGCCATCATAATTTTTTTTCATTCTCATCATATCCCAAAAATTTCCTCACAAATTGTTCAATGGCATGCCCATACAAAATAGTCACTATCTTTGAACTCATCTCTCCTGTTTGCGAACAGAATTTGGAAATCTTAAAATCAAAATTTCAATTTGAAATCTTCATAAAAATCATATCTCTAAATATCTAGTTTGCTTTGAAGTAAGAATCATCTCAATCGGAGCTCTATAACTCAAGATATGCTTAAAAAGCTCAAGTCTGCTCAAACTCTAATCATGTTCTCCTAATCGACCTCTCATTTACTTTAATGAAACCTTTCTCAAATCAACTCCAAATGATACCAATTTTCATGGAGAGAAAGATAAATATATCAGGAATCTATTGCTTCAAGAATCACTTCATTTGGAGGTCGGATGAGGGAGTTATGCCTAAAAGAATAGACCATGTTCATACCTTAAATCGATTTAAACCTCTCTTGGCGCGATTGCCATAACTTTCAATATCGATGTCGGATTGATTTCGTTTTTTGACCATTAGAAAGAAGACATCTACATCTACAACTTTCATGAAGATCACAAAGTCCATGAGGGTCAGAAAGCACAATCTTTCTCGTGAATGTCCGTTAAACGGACATGTATCAGACTTAGGAGGCCAAATGACTTGAGAATCTCTGTTAAACGAACATCCATGTTTGTTTAACAGACATAGACTGGCCAAGGGGTGTTTTTACACCCAAGAAGGTCCGTTAAATAGACATTGGGTCTCTCCAAAGTCCTTCAAATCCTCTTTCAAGCTTCCTACAACCATCCTAACATCATAAACACTTATAATCTTCACAAATTCACTTCTTCTCATGCAAAATCACTTCATAACAATTCAAACATCAAGTTCATTTCACAAAACTTTCAAATATCAATCCATTTGAATCATCAAAATCACAATTCTCATCAATATACCATAGCTGTCATCAGACACAAACCCTATGCAACATCATAACTTGTAACCATCATATCTCTTCATTCCGATGTTCAAAAATTACAAATTTTATGGCGTCCGAAAGCTAGAAAGATGACCTACATCTTTCATAAAGGAAACTTTGGCTAATTCTATCTCAATTATTCCAAATTTTCCATGGAAGTCAAACATAAATCTTGTCCTTGTGAAAACTTGAAATTTTGTTCCCATTTCACTTCCTTTGCTAATACACCATCATTCCTATCCATTCAAACACCAATTGGAGTTCATCAATTCATCAACTTCAATTTATTCAAAAACATCTCATGATTATCATCATAACATCCCTATCTTTCTTTTCCATATATAACAATAACTCGTGTTAATTCCAATTTAAGCTCATCCTTAATTAGTTTATATTCCAACTCCACTTCGTTTTATAACCATTTAAATTCCAACTTTTCTTCATCCATTCTTAAATCTTAGCTCATTTGACTTGTCACATCTAGCTACATTTCATCATCCAAAATTCCTCCATATACAAATTTACATTTAAAACCATACACACTTCCATAATTCATTAACATCATAAATTAAGAGTTTACAACCTTCAATGGCAACTCATGCCACAATACAATATCAATATCAATACCCAAAATATAAAGATGCAAAACCCAATAATTTCTTGAAATACATCTAAAGCCTTGATTTACATCAATTAATCCAAACATAACAAAGCATGCATATCCGAAGAAATGTCTTGACTTTCTTTCAATCTGTTTCTTGCTTATCACCTGAGGAAAGGGAAAGAGAGTGGGGGTGAGCTTTAAAAGCCCGTGGGTAACATGCTTATAACAAAATAATAAGCAAAACCATTTCAAAAGTTCTTTATTACAAAAATGCTTATTGAATCATAAGTCTCACTTTTCTCAAAAACTCTTATCAAGAAATCAAAATCACAACACACAACTCATGCATTTTTCATCTTGTTCATAAATCATGAATGCAGCAAAACTTGTCACAATTCATAAACACATAAACACATAATAATGGTTTAGGTAGATCCA
>JANZLX010000001.1:8927159-8938267 GCA_025531955.1 Erythroxylum orinocense
AGCCAACTTCGATGCTAATTAAGTTGGTTGATCAATCAATTAAGAGACCATTTGGGGTAGTGGAAGATGTCTTAATACAAGTAGACAAGTTCATTATCTAGGCAGACTTCGTAGTTCTGGATTTCAAAGAGGATAAGATATGTCCACTAATTATTGAACAACCCTTTATGACCACTGGAAAAGCACTGATAGCACGTAGAGTTAGTATGAATAAAGAGTTGAAATGTCCTAAAGAAAGTAGTTATTGCATGAAAATAGACATAATGGATGAGTATATCAAAGCGCAAGAGAAGTGCTGCTTCGAAAAAGTAAGTTATGAGGAACAGATAATAAAGGACTTAAAGTTTGAGGTATATACGGAAGTCTCTATTCAAAAAGTTGAAGCAGAAAAGGATGATGGTGATTGCAAAAGAAGACAAGAAATTTAACATCCTACAACATAAACTTTTTGATTCCATCAGAGATCATGGGATTTCATCATTCTCGATTATGTTGACAGTTTGTTAAGGAAAAATGCATTAAAAAAATTACTTGGATTCTTCAATTTGATTGTTTATGTCCTTTTTATTATCTCCCAACATGTAACCTATTTATAGGCAACAAAACCTCCTCGTAGAGAAAAGGATGGTCGCAAACCACTCATAATTGATCTGGCTAAATTTTGAGAGATGCAAAGTCAAGCTGATGACCATAACTTAGCATGTTCAATAATTAGATAGCAAAAATTTCTATAGTTAAGTTTGTTTTGAATTCTAGAATTAGGTCTTTAATTACAATGATTTAGAATGGTTTGGATTGCTAATATTCTTATCCCTTTTAAAGTGATTATAATTCAGAGAAGCAAGCTTAGGGGTCAAGCAAAGAAATAGAGGAAGATGAAGAGACTTGATAGGAGAAGGTCCTTAATGTGGTTTCAGACAATAACAAACTGTTGAAGGAGATGGTGCAAGAACAACGACGATAGTGACACGACATCAAGAAAATTTACAAATACTTTGCTGCTCAAAATATTCAAATTACATCTCCAACACCGTCACCACCTCAGTCACCTTAATAGGGTTTTATGCTCTAACCTTTTCTTTTTGTTTTTATTTTTCCTATCATTTTTAGTTTCCTTTATATGTTGCGTGCTGTTCTCACATTGAGGACTAAGATGGAAATAAAGATATCAAATTTTCTGCCAAGATAACTAGAAATGCCAACCAATAAAAACCTCAATGAACCTAAGATGTTGTCCAAGTGTGGGGAGGATTGTGCATTGAGATGTCATGTGTACCCCATATATAGGAGTTAAAGAAATAGAGTTGACCATTTTTAAACATGGCACCTACATGATCCTGTGTAAGCCTTATGTTCCTACCCTACCTTTTCTGTTTCCTCCTTCATATTTATTCAAATGACAATCCCGTGCCTACCTACACATACACATATTCTTGTAGTACACTATACTTATACAATCCTATGTAAGTTTTGTGAAGCACATTATAAAAGGCCTACCTAGCTTATATTCGATCATTTTCAAGCATGTTAAATTCTTGTTTTTTCTTAAAGTTTCTTTTTGTTTTAGTTCTTAGTGATATAACTCTAAAGAGAGCTCTACATCCACCTCCGTCCCCGTAACTTTCTCGGTGGCCCAACTAACCAACCCTACATACATCAACATTTATATGAATAGGTTGGGCGACACGATAGTGTAGATAACTAATCACCTAAGAGTGGATATTCTACACTACTAACTTGCTAATCTATAATGAGTGATGGTTTTCCTTTTTATTGTACCTAACTGTGATATTAAAAAAAACTATTAGTATAATTTGTAATAAAGCGGGTATAGTTTTACTCAAAGATGATATTCTCATTTTGAGGACCATGTGTAGTGGTAGGATTAAATATATTGAAGTTCAGTATGGTTTTTATTTGGACATGGTTTTCTTTTTATTCACTTAATATTTTTCGCATTAAAATTGTATGTCTTCCTTATATGTAAAGAACAGTGTTTTTTTTTTCCACTTAAACGTGATATTGAATATATTGAGTCGTTTAAGTTGAGGCATGATATGATTTGTACATAGAAATGAGAATTATAGTATTCTAATTTTTCATTGAAACTGATGTTTTAAATGCATGAGGGTAATTTTTGTTTATACCGGTCTTTTTGAATTTATTGTGTGCTTGTGTAGTTTGTAATTAGCTATAGGACTATTTCCATTCAGTCATTATTTTTCCATTTTAATGAGTATATATTGTTTATTTATAATAAATGATGATATTATTTAACATAGATATGGTATTGGATAAATATAGTACTAGTATAGTTTGAATTGATGCAAGGTACTTATTTTTTTTATGATTGTTGGTGTGTTGTGTGATACACAGGAATTACATGTACTATTCTTCTTTTAAAACACTCCCTCAGTAAAATTAGTAGACATATATACCATAAAGAGACAAACAAAACAAATCATTCCAATTATGAGTTGTAGAAATAAAGTTGTAGTTCCCACCTTCACATGAACATCTTTTGATAAAGATGGACGGAACAATTATATTGTAGAAAAAAGTGGTTAAACAAGTACATCAATAACTTGAATAAAGAACGTCAAGACAGAAGATAAATAGAATAACTTTCCCCTTACCATTTAGAACCTTATTTACTACATTTTATACGAAAAATCTTATGACAACTGGACAATTTTCATTTCCAATTACTTATCAAATTAGCTATGCCTTAACAAATTCACATCATAGTATTGAATTTAAAAAGATCGAAAAAATTTATATAGACTAATTATTTAGTGAAGTTGCTAAAGTTGGAACGAACTTTCGGACTAATATAAGAACATTACCTTCCATTCAGTTTCCAGTTATAGATAGGCGACATTCTTTCTCCGATGAAGCCTCATCCTCGAAGGAACCAACATTAGTCAAATCTCAATCTAGTCGAATAATAAAACCATTTCGTTTCATTGAACCTACAGTAAAAATTCATGATCATTCAAAAGAATTAACTGAAATTAAACAAAATTTACAAGATTTAACAACTTATATTACAACCACCTTATGAGTGTCAGCCAAACAGTTCAAGACTTAAAGGACAACCAAGCAAAATTGGAAGCACAATTAATTAAAATAATTCAATTACAAATAGAAATAAGAAACAGTATACAAGAAACCGAACAAAGAATTGAGAAATTAGAAACGTTAGTACGAAAAAATAACTAATGAGCAAGCGCAAGCAAAAATGGTATCAGAGCATATACTACATTTGGTTAGGCTTGAAGATAATTATAAAAATAATTAATGAGCAAGCGCAAGCAAAAATGGTATCAGAGCATATACTACACTTGGTTAGGCTTGAAGATAATTATATACAACAGGTAGATACTTGCACAAATTTTTCAATTTTTGTACGGTATGTGTATCTTGTTTATTCCAAGTCCACTGATTTTTTGTACTACATTTTAATTGTAAATATTTTAGTTCTTTAGCCAGATCCTTAAAAAAGCCTTGATCTGAAATATAATTTAAAATGCCATGCCTAAAAATTGTTGTACATGTGTTCTATTAAGTAATTGATTAGGGAATTGCTAAATTTTATTTAAAATATTTGGTTGTAATTTTAAATATCCATTTGAAAATTCAATTCCTAAATATTCTATATTTTGCTGAGCTAATTTAACCTTGCGTTGACTAAGTATTAAACCTTTCTCCTTACATCATTCTAAAACAATTTTAACCTTTTTTAGATGGTCAAATTTGTCTTGATTGGAATAAATAATAATATCATCAATATAAACAAAGGTGGATGAATCCTTCTAGATTATTATCCATAAATCATTTATATATATACTCGGGGCTTGTTTTAATCCAAATGGTAAAACATTCCATTGATAATGATTTTGTGGTGGACAAGTAAATGTTATTAATGGTTTTGTATTTTCATGTAAACTAAGTTGCCAATAACCTAATTTTGCATCTAATGTTGTAAACCATGTATATCCTTTTAATTTATTAATAATATAACCTTTACGTGGTAATTTGTATGCATCTTCTATTGTTGCTTCATTGAGTTTTTTGTAATTGATAACTATTTTTCTTGTTCCACGTTTTTGTTTAGCTGAGTTATTAACATAAAAAGCTGGTGTCGAATGCTTATTAGTACTAAGTGTAATTAATTTTTTGGATAATAGTTCTATACATTCAAGAATAAATTCTTAGACATCCTATTGAGTATATGGAATATTATTTCGCCTATTAACTTCCTGTGTTGGATTTGTTATTTTAATTTCGATGAGTTGTTCATTATGATTTTTAATTGGATCTAACGGGTTTTCACAGCAAACATTTTGTAATAATGTATCGATTTCAATTTATAAAGTTATATTGTTAAGAAGATAGAATTGTAAATGGTCTAATCTTTCTTGAATTCCTTTAAGTTTCTGAAAATGGGTAGTATGATAAATAGGAATTTTTAAAATAATGTATTTCTGATTTAAAGCTTTAATAGAAGGCATTTTTAACGTAATATAACGTAAATACTGACAGAAAGGGTTATATAATTTTTAAAAATTATTTCCAATGATTAATGGTAAGCCAGATTCTTGTTGATATATTGAAGGTATAGAAAATGAATATTTTTCTATTAGGATATTATTATAATAACTTACGTACCATATTTGTTTTGTACTTCCATCTGCTATTCGTATATGTAAGGGTTTTCTAATTTCTTCCAATTATTCAATACTGTTTTGGAAGCAATACATATAGTTGCGTCTGTGTCTGTGTAGGCATTTATTAATTATTCTAAATTGTTACTTGAATAAAGGTTGTATTGGGATTTAGCTACTGATTCTGAGTCGGAGTTTGTTTGAGATTCATAAAAATAAATTGAAGAGATTGTAGAGTCAATGTTGTAATCAGATTCAATTGGTTCTAATTGTGCATTGAATGCTGAATATAAAATATTAATCTTTTCTTTTTTTTAATTTTTGCTTTATTAGGGCATTGATTTGCATAATGACCTTCTTCCTTACATAGCCAACATTTGCATGATTTTTTGTGTTGAGGACAATCTTTTAGTTTTGTTTTAAACTTTCTATAATTATATTTCCTAAATGATTTCTTATATGGTTTAAATCTTTTTTGGTGATAATATTTTTGTGGATATCTTTTCCATTTATATGTTTTCTATATGGTTTTTGATATTTCTTTTTTATATTTTTTTGGTTTTTGATCACATCCATATTGTTGAGGTATATCTGCATATTTTGCACAACAGGTTTGATTGGTTGTATGTTTTAATGTTTGTTTTAATTTTGCTTCAAAACATTGTTTTGTTAAAATATCATAAGTAACATGAATAGCTCCGCCTAAATTATAAGTAATTGTTTGTTGGTTGAAATGTTTCTTCTACTTTTTGATTCATAGGATAAGGTAATTTTTGTATAAAGATGTGAATATACATTCTTGTTCTAATCGAGATAATTTATAATAGTATCGTTTAAATTCACAAATAAATTCATCTATAAAACATATGTCACCAATACGTATATTATTTAAATGCCATAATGCTTTTTGTCTTTCTATACTTGCAATTTCATTTCTAAAAGAAAGCGTATCTCTTCCTAAAAATTCTTTATAAATTTCTCCTGCTATTATTTGGAATGTTTCTATATTAGTGGTTGCTAATTGAAAAAGAGGTGTATTTTGTAACCCTGCTGCATTATCTAATAAAAAACTTTGAACTATTCCAGAGGTTTTATATGTTACAAAATTCCATACTAATTCTTTATTGAGCATTGTTCCAAAAGGTTTTTCTACTTGTATTAATAATTGTAATCGATTTGTCCATTCAGTAAGGATTGTTTCTAGGTCTATAATACAATCAAGGTTTAGTATTCCATCTGGTCCTAGTGTGATATATTTTAGTGTATATTCTGTAGGGTATCTTTTTACTTTTGATCCTTTTTGATAATAACCATGTTGATTTAGAAATTGATCAGATTGCCAGTGATAAGATTGTTGATATTTTTGTTTTCTTTTATCTCCATTGTGTTCTGATTTTACCTGAAGTTTTCTAGCTCGACTACTTTCAAGATTATCTGCTTGGACATAGATTTCTTGATCTGATTCATAGTCATAAATAATTTCATCTTTATCTGTATTTACTATTTGTATGTTTTCTTGGGTATTAGATGATGGTTTTTTTTTAGTATTAGTATCAGAATGTAAAGTTAATGTTTTTACTAATTGAGTAATCTCAGTTAATTGGGATTGAATATTTCTCTCAACTGTTTCTAATGATCCAACAGGATTAGAATTATCTAATTCTAAATTTTCCATGGCCTAACCAAATATACTATAAGCTCTGATACCATTTTTTCTTGCACTTGCTCATTAGTTATTTTTCATACTAACGTTTCTAATTTCTCAATTCTTTGTTCGAAATCTGTAAAGATCTAATAATATACAACTTTACCCCTACTAACGTTTCTAATTTCTCAATTCTTTGTTCGAAGTCTGTGAAGATCTAATAATATACAACTTTACCCCTACAATTGAATATTAAAGCTATTTGGGGTTAGGTTCTACTGTAAAATTTGGAGTTTGACAATTGAATATTACACAATGTGCGCAAAGACAAGGTGGCTGTGAGTCTGGACAACCGCTTACTCTCCATGGCATACAGCGATTATACTAATGACATATAGATCGGTTAAAAATGGCATGAGATCCTGTGTCCCATTTTGGCCAGTACCCTCTGTCCCAAGATCCTAGCCATTTAAATTTCCTCTCTTAATTATTGTATGGTTGGAATGTTCTTGGGATAGACGGTACTGGGTAAAATGGAATAGAAGATTTAAACCCGTTAAAAATAACGTTGAGGCTCGATTGGCAATTGTCATTTTCATCATCCAGGTATAGCTTGGAAAGTCACCCGTATCCACTCCTCACCTAACCACAACCCTAATCAACTTTAAATCACCCTACTTCAAGGGCCCAGCACCACAAATTTCCATTCAATCTTTACCATGTGACCGTGGAGGTACAGGCACTATCACGCTTACGGTTTATTCATAAAAAGGCCTCAGGCCTGCCCGGTGCTACAACTTGAATTACAAGGTTAATGTTTTAAATGCCACTGGCAATCGTCGAGTGTTGAAGTCCTTACATAAAGTCGTCTTCCATCTCTTGCAAGGATTTGCTTGCTGAAGCAATCTGTTTGTTGGATGTCATCTTTTCAGACACCATCAAGCCTTTGTAGCTCCTTATTTCTGCCTGTCTTTCTTTTTCAAGCCTTTCCATTTCCTCACGTCGTTTCTGTAAAAAGAAAATTGAGACCTTTGTCAAAACTTTAAGAATCTAAAACACTCATCACTCCAGAGTGCTACTCGGACCAAGAGCTAGAAAGTGATCAATTGCAAATTATGAAATGGACAGACCAATTTTGTATTTATGTATACCATATTGATAATGGAGGGGTATACATTTACAGGAATATGTTACGTCAAGTTCATCAATATTTTCAAGAGTCTTGAAAGTTTCCTGTTAAAGCATCGCTAGGGAAATCACGAGATTGAAAAATATGATGCTGGCACAGAATGCAGGAGAAACAGTTGATATTTAAGAACAGAAAAATAGAAAGGACGGTATTTAACATACCTTCTCTCTCAAATGAAGCTTCCGCTCTGCTTTTTCCGCTGCAGTGACAGCTTCCCTCTCAGCTGTAATTGTAGATGTTAAAATAAATAACAATTAGCATGGCCATGATAAAAAACATATGCATGTGTATGCAACACAAAATTTAGTAATAAATCAAGTCAAGTAACAAGGTTGATTTACACCTTGGACTAACCTTTCAAATCTGGTTTTCTTTCAACTTTTGTCTTGTTCAATCTATTCACAATTTCATTTATCCGCTTCTCCACTCTCACAGTTCGAACCTGAATCATACATATAAAAAATCATAAGAATATCAACAATACATATGCATTATCAATTATGTTCAGGAAACTAAGAAATGAACCACGTAACTGGACAGCTCACCATTTTATGGCTGTGGAAGCCAACTTGGCCAACATCCATGGCAGCAGTTTTCTTCAAATTAGACCATGGGGTGTAAACAACATCAATGTTGTTCACCTTGTTGCCTGTGATATGGAAGACATATAAGTTAGAAAATTAAGTCAACATGAAACAGAAAATCAAAAGGTTGAACTTAGAGCAAGGGAGAACAAAGGGAAAACCATTAGACTAAAGTGATGAATTAAATATGCCGTGTACCTTATGGCAGTGAGGTGAATTGTTCTTGTCAAACTAGAATATTACTATGATCTTGCCTGAGCCTTTGAACTCATGAGAACTAGGAGAATCTTTTTTCTCATTATTATTATTCGGTATCTCAAAATTGTGCTCCCAGATGTAAAAGTGTGTACATTCAACAGGAAGAAGATTTGAACAAGATGAATAACTAAATCTATGTCACGCAGAATCTATTGTAAGAGCACCTTGGATTGAATTTGCCTTGACGAGCTGAGCACAATCCTCCAATACGCCTTCATTTATGTTATCAATTGTCTCACCTTTTTGCAGTCTTAGATAAACATGGGCAGAAGACATTTTATCCACATGAAACCTAAGCAAGAAAACCTCACAAAAAAAGAGGATTTTGAGCATCAGAAAGCAAAACAGTGAAAAATGGAGCTTTACGTAAGACCCTCAGGAAAGCACCACAGTTACAAAATAATCTATTTGAAATAAAAGGAATAGTTTAGGTCTATGTTCAAAATAATTCGAAGCATTTTAGACGTAAAAGAGCTTCAAAACGAACATCATATGTATAAGGCCATAGATAATGGCAAATTTTTTCATTAAAGACAGCCACAATCCTTACGGATACAAAACCCCAACATTGTATTAGCTTCCATGTACTAATCCAACATAAGAACTCCAAATATATTGACCTTTATAATCAAGCTCTCACTCGTTTCGTAATGAAACATTCGTTTCCTGATATCAAAAAGTTAGTCAATCTCCTCTCCTACACCAAGCGGTGAAAGCAGTATAAAATACGGCGCCAATCAATTTATTAACTCTTTAAATAATCATATGAGAAAAAGTTAAGATAACGTGAAACACGGGCAAAAGACACAAAGAAAAGAAAACGGGATGGGGATTGGAAAAGAACCAGATGTCCTCGGGGAAGCCGTATTTGATGAGCTCCTCGTTCTCGTGCTTGTCGAGACCCATGAAAATGGTGTAGTCTCCTGCCTCAGGCCGGGCTTTGAAGTAGAACACCATCGTCTTCCCCTTCTCTCAAGCCCCCAAATCCGACTCTCTTGTAAGGATTTTGAGAATTAGGGTTCCTTCAGTTCAATTGGGAGATAAATCTAGTGTCGTGGACGCTTGTTGGCAGTTGCTCGTTTTGTGGTTAACGTAGAACGAAATAGGTTACGATACAAATGGGCGTGTTCCAAACGCAGCATCGTCGGTCCAAGGTCTTTTAAATAATTAAAAAATGCTTCCTTGGCACCGACTCTGAATTTAATTATAATATAGTACTATACGGTAACAATTAATAATTTTTAAAATTTATAAATTAGTCATACAATTTTTTTCTAAAATTACAAAATAATCTTTCAATATATTACTCTATATTTTATAATTTTATATCAATTATATCTATAAAAATTACAATAATAAAAATTTAAAATATCAACAATTTATTTATTTTTATTGACATTATTTTTACATATTTTACATATAAATAATAATCATAATTAATATGAAAATGATCATTCAATTATTATACAAATATAAAATTAAGAACAATATAAAGTATTTAAAATATTATAATTTTATCATATAATAAATAATAATTATATCAAAATATCAAATAAAAAGAATAATAAATATCTATTACTTTCTAACAATTACAATTTATGACAAGAGTTCGTGTCAAAGAACCAACTGAAAGTGAAAACTGAAACAAAAATATTTATAATTATATTGCATCTATAGAATTTAACATATACATCAAATATAAGTCATCTAGACGAAGTACCCTCATAAAAGGCTCACAAACTCGAATGACAAATTAACATTAGGACGAAAATTCAGTATCTTCAAGTATAATTCTTGAGACTTCCAATCTTGTATTATACCTAATATGTTAAGATGAAACTTACTTATCACTTGTAAACATTTATCTCAACTCTTTCTTCATCATAACAAAACAATGAAGTGATAAGAAATTTGTTGCAAATTTTGTAACAATAAGACATACACAAATTCCAACAATTAGTGAAATCCTTTCTCATTAAATTCAAGACCCATGTACGATTATAGAGAACTTGGTCACCTTTTTAATTTCTGCACAATTTCATCAATAATAGGAAAATAAACTAGCATCACCTATATTTTCAAACACCAATTCAATGCAAAGTGCAGCATAAGGAGTCCAATAAAAAGAATTATACTTACTTTATAATCTTCTTCATGTTGTTTTATAAGCAGAATCATTGTTAATAATGAACTGAATAATATTTTCTAGACCAACCTCATTAAATATTTCAAATAAAGTATCAACATTCCTAATAAGGGTAGATGCATCAACATACTTCAAAAATATTGAGTTTTTTTATAGAATAAACCAAAAAATTCATAATAGGCTCACATATTCAATTTGTCTAACTATCACACATAATTGAACATTCAAAAGTAGCCCAAGCCATTATTCTTCATCCAAGTAACTTTAATTTCATAAATAGAGCTGCTCAAAAGTTTACCTCTATAGTCATCAATTGAAGGAGCTTTGATCTTGGGTCGTAAGAGACAATAACATCTATCATAGGCTGATAATAGTATTATTATTTTACATTTATTAAAGTAACTCATATAAAGTGTTATTGATTTACATTACTAAAATAACTTATATAAAGTGTTATTAATTTATATAACCAAGATAACTCATATAAATTATTATTATTTTATTAATAAAGTAACTTATACATAATGTTATTATAATACACCATTATGATAACTTTTCTAAAGTGTTATTATTTTACATTTACTAAAGTAACTCATATAAAGTGTTATTGATCTATATT
>JANZLX010000001.1:8944901-8963161 GCA_025531955.1 Erythroxylum orinocense
TACAAACCAAACATCATTTTTTATTTTTCATACCCATTCCCATTCCCTTCTACTATTATACCCATATCCATACCCAACCCCGTGCTCAAACCAAACGCCTCCTAAGTACTATATCACAAATCTCTTCTACACTGAGCTCATTCCCCTCTGATTTAGACTTTTTCAATATCTCTTTCATCTTACTTTAAAATAAGAAAGACAACTAATATTTAATCCACATATTACTACTTACTACTACATTAATAAATGAATAAAAATATTGAACAAATTTTTATATGAAACATAAATTAAAGCTTTTTGACATTTGACAACACATGGTTATAATTTTAAAAGTAGCAATTTCACATTTTGGTATTACTTAATTCACAAATCCTAGTTGATACATTATAAAAGTAGCCATTTCACACATGATGTAAATACTAATCCTAGTTGAATTAGGATTATTTTTTATGTCATATGTGAAATAGGAAATAGAACATTCTTAAGTCACAAATCCTAGGATTAGTGTTTATGTTGTATATAAAATATGACAAATGTTTATAACACATATTAATAGGAAATTTTAAAGGTAGCTATTTCATATACGACGTAAACTCTAATCCTAGGATTTGTGACTCAAGTGTTTCCTATTTCCTATTTCAAAAATGACATAGACACTAATCGTATTTCTTATTTCATATACGACATAAACATTAGTCGTATTTGAATTAAGAAATAATTAAGTCACAAATCCTATTATTAGCAATCCTATTAACATACGACATAATATTTATGTCGTATTTGAAATAAGAAATAATTAAGTCACAAATCCTATTATTAGCAATCCTATTAACATACGACATAAACATTATTCCTATTTCCTAGTTCACATATGGCATAATTAAGTCACAAATCCTAGGACTATTGTTTATGACCTATGTGTAATAGGATTAGTGTTTAGAACACATATTATTAGGAAAATTTGAAAGTAGCTATTTCATAAACAACATAAACACTAATCCTAGTTAAATTAGTGTTTAACGACAAATTTCCTATTAATATATGTTCTAATATAATTGAAAGCTAAAGTTATGTGATTCTAGTTTAATGACAAATTTCCTATTAATATGTGTTTTAACACTAATCCTTGTTACTACTTTTATATGATTCTAGTACAACAATTTCCTATTAATTGTTATGTGATTTTGTTGGCTTGGAAATCCAATCGAAACTTTAAAGAATATAGCAAAACTATGTTAGCTAATGATGATAAAGAACAATTGAAAATAGGGAAAGCAGGAAAACAAGGATTGAAATATGCTTTCAATATAAAGATACACAACAACAAACATTGATAGCTAGAGAATGAATAAAATTTCAACATCATCAATTGTTCTGTCAAACATCACTATCTAGAATATAAAAAAGGCTACGAACAACACTCTCTAGAACATATTAAACTAGCCCACAGAAAATTGCTTTAACATTAACGTAGGTTATTACCCACAATAGTGTATCTTGCATAATTTCTAAAAGGAAGCTAAAGCTTCCTCCTCACATTTATTCAAATTACTACACAAGCCATCAATGATATGACCTTAGGCCAATCAATATAATGTAGACTTGAAATTGGAATTTTTTATTGATACAATAATGAAGTATTCTTAATCTTTAACTTCCTTTGTGAATAAGGGATAAGCTGCCACCATTACATAGTCTTACATATGTTTTAGGTTGTGAAAAATTAGAATAATTTTAAGTATAAAACAATTGAAAATTAGTCTTTGGTGTTAAGTTGTTTGTTTGACCAAATCTAAAATAATGAAAATTTAGGAGTTTCATATTGATGATAATGTTAGGTTTTGCTGGTGGCATTAATGAGAGGTCTAATAATGACTAAGGGATGGCGTCGTTGTGCTGCCATCTCCTTTTCATTGGTGTAAATGAAAATTCCTTATTGGTGAGGTGGCAATGTTTCCGTTTAATCCATTCACCTTGCCATAAATGGTAAAATTTTTGGATAGCAATATCAAGTGGTGGTGATTGATGTGTCTTTGTAAAAAAGGTGGCTAGGATTTTCAAAATAAGAAGATATGTGTTTGATTGCTAGAGTAATTAAAATCTATAATAAGAATAATGAGTGTTTAGAAACAAAAATAACTGGAACCTTATTAACCTTTTCTAAGTTGTTGTTGTTGTTGTTGATGATGATAATGATGATGATGATGATGTTGTTGTTGTTGTTGTTGTTGTTGTTGTTGGTGGTGGTGGTGGTGGTGGTGGTGGTGGTGGTGGTGTTGCTGTTGTTGTTATTTTTAAATATGCAATAAAAATACACCGTGTCAATTAGTAAATATGTTTGTTAAAAGTATAAAGAATGTTCAAAATTTTTATAACATACTTTGTTATCCTAAGGCTCATTTTCATTAAAAGGTTATTATAAGTCATTTTATATAAAAAATCAGCTCATTCATTTTTTAAAAAAGTATAATATTATAGGCCTTAAGTTTTAATTTAAATGAAGTCTTGAATCTTTTAATCAACTCTTTTTTGTCAAATTGTCTCAACTCCAATAAAGAATCAATATTCATTTAATTTCTTTATTAAATTAATATTGCTAAGTCAAATGTCTTACTTTTAGAAAAAATTAATTAAAATATAATTGCTTATTTTTTAGAATTAATGTCACCTTAAACTATTATATTTTTGTCACTCTTCGTTTATCTAAATATAACAACAAAATGATGCTTAGTCTGTTCAAAATATGAAAGAATAATATCATTTCATGAGTCAACCTAAGCATTGACTATCATTGTGCTATTATCAAAAAAAGAGTATCATAATGATATTATTTTCCAAATGAAAAAGATAAAATATATCAACTATAGCTAGAGATTAAAGTTAAACTAATGAGTAGAGAAAATAGTATGGATTTTTTTTGTTTAACCTACATAAAACTACATAAGTAGAGATTTATATCTTTAATTTTAAAAATCAAAAGCAATCGTATAAAAAAATTAGTAACGAGAGAAGTTAATCAAAACAAACCCACAGTAAAGGAAAGGGCTAACTAATTATTATTCAGGATCGTCAATAGTTTGTACCACTTCATCTACATATAGAAACATGAATATATAAATTATATCCAATTATGCAATATTTTTATTAAATAAATATTCAATAGATGATAATAAATAATTAAATATATCTTCATCATCAAATATTTTTTCAATGAAATCTTTAGTTGGAAGATTAGTCTTTGTACCTATATCAATATAAAAAAGATAATATAATATATGATTGTTAAAATTATTAAGGTAAGTAAAACTAACATATCATAAAGAATAGGGTTTACCTAAACCAAGGTCATAACACCTATCTCTAAATAGTTGTCTAACTCTATCCAATTGTAACAAGTCCTAGCCATTTTTATATGATTTATGCAAATTTGAGACTCACACCAATCATATAAATAATATATGAACTTGATACTAAACTATTATGATCTTAATCTTAGTCCAATCTTAGTTAATAATCAAAGAAATCATACTATAATTATTAAAAGACATCAACATGTTCTTGAGCCAGATCCCTATACAACTTTTGATGATAAAAATATAATCCCTCCATCTTACATCTCGGGTCCAATATAGAAATAACTGCCATAGTTTGTCCTATCACATACCAATAGGAATTGAGTTTTTCCATCTTCTACTCTACTATGACTTTAACACCTCATTGGAACCAAATATATCTAATTAGACAAAGCTCTCTTGATCTCATATATGTTGTGATCTGTGCTTAATTGATTATACATTTACTCTACAACACTTAATGATTGATGATGTAAAATGTTTAAGAAACTCATTTTGGCTCATATTTGGTTATAGGTACAATCTGAAAGTTTAAGAGCTAAAATGAGTTAAAGGCACATTCTTTGAAACATCCTTTTGATGTTCAAACTCGATTGCATTTGTGGAATAAAAAGGAGATGGATTAGGGTGAGGATTGGATAAGAAATTGCAAGAAGAACATCAATTCAACATGATTTGGGAGATATATAGTTGAGTATCTACTTACATGGTCATATATGTACCCTAATTGTTTTATGACATAAACGGTTGGA
This sequence comes from Erythroxylum orinocense, assembly GCA_025531955.1. Taxonomy (NCBI): domain Eukaryota; kingdom Viridiplantae; phylum Streptophyta; class Magnoliopsida; order Malpighiales; family Erythroxylaceae; genus Erythroxylum; species Erythroxylum orinocense. Next base: position 8,949,007 of record JANZLX010000001.1, read on the forward strand.
AACGTGGTCGTGTATCTAACAGTATGACTCCCTAAAACCCTAACTTTTAATATAAAATGATATTTGAGTGGCTAAGCATAACATGGATCAGTTTTGGGAGAATAAAGGATAGAACATGAATTCTTTGGAGACCCATAGAGGGTTAGGATTCCCCATTTTGGTTCTAAGGTCAAATCGAAGCTGAAGATACATTTTGGGTATCTCTCCATTGTGTATTGTGTTTTTTCTCTCTTAGGGATTGTTTATGTTATCCTATGTTTATTGAACTGGGTGTTGTGTAAGAATTATCTTAATGCTCTATTAGATTGTTTTTATTTAAACCCATTGCTAGACTCTTAAATACAATACGCAATAGTTAAATTTGGATTCATTTCTGGCAATTAATGGTTTCAAATCATTAAGGATAACGAAACCTTAGTTAAATGACTTGAGCTTATATGGTTGTTACCTTGATTAATATGTTTTCCTAACTTGTCATGTGGCCGTCTTATTAAAACTAGAGAGCATGTTCTAGATTGTTCGATAACTAGGTTTAGTTGAAGAGTTTGTTTTAACTAAACACGACCTAAGGAATAACAAGGGTTAACAGAGCTTGTTGTTAACTTATGATTAATAGTTGCTAGGAGAGATATGGGAATAAAAAGACATTGAAGTATGCTTACTCGTGTGTAGGTCAAGATTGAACTAAAGACTAGATTCCAAATTCATTAATCACTTTTATCACTTTTTGATTGTTTTCTTTAATTCGCTTTCGTTAGTTTAATTTTACTTTATTTTGTTATTTGAAACCAAACCACCCCCTATAACTTAAATACCAATTCTTTTCATTTCAAAATCTTTACACATACTCTTTATGAGATCGACCTAGACTCTTCATTAACTATAATTTTAAGTTTAGTTACCTTGTGTAGTATTATGACGTACTACCAATTTTGGCATCATTGTCGAAGAGTGTAATGCTTTAGTTTTTGTTCTTAATTTTAATTGGTGTTTTGTATACTTGTTCATAATTCATTTTTACATATATTTCTTATTCTTTACATGTTTCTTTTGTGTTTGTGTATAAAAAGGAGACAAAGTGAAGGGAGTATGTCACTGCTAGATATTATCAATGCTATTGGTGGAAATTTTTTCTATAACTCATATTCTCAATCATATAGCAAGTTTGGAGTGATTATACCAACTTTAGTTATGAATGAGATAGTTAGCAAAACTACTCCCTAGATGAGCTACAAGATGCACAGCAATTCCTGGATAGACCACAAACCTCTTATTACAACTCAGATATTTCTCTAGAAGATTTAGTTAATGTTATTGCCATTAATACTCTACATTTTCAGTAGAGTGTAAGGTAATTTTCGTAAGATACAAGGTCTAGCATGCAAAATTTGGAGAGTTAGTAAAACTCAGGTACATATCTAGAAGATGTATTTAATGTTATTACTAGTAATACTTTGTAATTTCATCAAGATGTAAAACGGTTCCAGCAAGATGCAATGTTTCGATTCCCGATCTCAGTAAGTTAACTAGCCCAAATGGTAGGAACTATCAACTACCTAGAATCATAAAGTGAAGAGAAGCAACCATCTTACCCTAAATTGTACCCAAGGAACGTTAGTGCGGAAACCTTACAGAGCATAAAGGAACTTGAGAATCTTGATAGGACTACTTAAGGGATTGCTTATGAAGAAGAAGTTAAGAAGGAGCTCACAGGAGATGAAGATATATTATTTTGTTCAAAGGTAAATACTGAGTTCCTAATTTTTGCTAAGACTAATCCTTCACCTTTACCTAGAAGATTGGAGAAATTAAACGAGGATGAAAAGGGTGAAGAGATATTGGAGATTTGGCAAAAGTGAAAAGACTTATTAGAGATTAAGAGTATGAGGATAGGGACGATATTGAATATGAATGATCATCAATTTAAGCCCTATCCTGAAGAACTTCAAATGGAGAAAGTGTTAGTTATGACACCTAAAGATCATAACTTTGTCAAGTGATGAGGAAAACAAGGAGTCAAGCCAGCAAAAATAAACAAAGGCATTTCTTGAAAGGCAATCCAAGGGAAGTTTATTTCTTTTCCTTTACATTTTTGCATTTATTAGGATATGCATGTGTGTTTTTAAGCTTGTTTGTTTGTTACGTGTTTTTAAGTCTTCAAACAAAAAGAGAGAGAGTCAATATAAAGAAACAAACATTTTCTTGTTTTCTATTGCTTCTAAGACTATATAGTCATGATTAGAGAGTAAATTAACTAGAAAAATTCATGGCAACTTGAGCATGTATGTTTACTCTTATGATTTTTCAATATATTTTATCTTTAGAAGAGTAGTGACTAGTGGTAAACACAACCCAGTGAGATTTTGAGCCTTTATAGACTAACACATCTATATCAATCTCATTGTCATTTGTTTATATGTGACCTTCATGACATGTACAACCTAACTTTGCTTTGATTTTCTATTTAAGACCACATTTTTATCACATGCGTTAACATGAAAATTGTAACATCCCGTTCCCACATTAAGGGTTAGACCCGTAAGATACGACACATGTGAGATATCAATGAGAGGTTACAAATTGGCATTTTCATGCTCATGCATACTTTAGCATACACGCAAGTGAATTTGAATTATTTTGCACATATTTAAATGACTGTATATGCACTCATTGACATTTTTCGGGTATAATTGATTATTAATGTGCTTATATTGAGAATTGTGAATTATTTGTATTGAAAGCTGAATTGGAGAAGTATAAATAGTTGGATTAGAATTTTGGTGAATTTTAGGAGAAATTTTCAAAAAATGTTAGGTATTACTGGACTAGGAAAAATGCCAAGTGGTAAGTAAATTGATGAATGGAAATAGAAATAAGAGTTAAATGATGTTGAAGAAATTTCACAAATGACTTTAGAATTTGTGAGAAAATGACTTTGAAAATTTGGAGACAATTGTAGCAAAAATTGGAGATGATTGAATTAGTTAAAGGAGAAACTAGTTAAAGCCTTTTAGACAAGTGTCTAGGTTTTAAACCAACTTTCCTTTTTAACTTGAAAGACCAAACTAATTGTTTTGACTTTGTCTTATTCTTCTTCTTCGTGACTTTCTTCATCTTCTGGAAACTTCATTACTTCCAGAAATTGTCTTACCCTTACCACGCAAATCTTGCTTTCATTCCTCACTCGCTATTTATTTTTGTTACCTCCTACATTGTCACTAAAATACCTAACCCAAACCACCTTCAAGATGATGTACGTGGATGCAAGAAGAGCTAGGGCTTCTTGAGATTTTGAAGATTTTGGAGTTTTAACAAGTAAGTATCTTGTTAATCCTTATGGGTGGTAGAAATATGAACCAAATTTGGTGATTTATTTGTCATTACATAATCAGGAGAAAACGGTTATTTTTCATGAACACCGTGGGTTTAAGATGAAAATATGGATGTGTGGTTTTCAAATATTTGATGATCAAGATGTCTTAAGATAGAGATTAAATGATTTTTGAGTTTGAAAGATCAATGAAAATGTGCATGACAAGAGTGTAGAAAAATGAAAGAAGAAATGCAAAAAAATGTGAAGGATATGCATTAATAGATTCTATTTTTTATGTTTATGTTTAACCATGGATTTTTATTTGTTTGTGTGTGAGTTGAGTTGAAATAGATGTAGGAATAAAGAGGAAATATTGAGGGAATAAGCTAGAAGAGATAGACTAAGCAAAAGAGATGATTTACGACGAAAGAGATGATGAAGGGTGCTGGAAAATTTGTAGATGCAGTGTTTCGCTAAACATGCCTTTGTATTTTAGCCATATATTAATCTTTGGACATCTAAATGGGATAATTTTAAGTTTATATTAAACTAGAGACATACTTCTATATTTTTCATGAAGAAATAGAAATTGAATTCTTTCTATAAGAGTTTCCAAATTTATCTTGAAGTTGACATTTTGGATTTTATGGTGGTTTGGGAATAGTCTGTAGTATTTTTTGTGTAACTTTCAACATACTGAACCATATTGCATGAAATTAGTTTCATTAGAAACTTAAGATATAAATGAACAATTGTTGAGAAGAATGTTTTGCCTAAATACTTCATATTTCTTGTCAAAATGATCATGAAAGATTGACCCGAAGGTCTATTTTGTAAAGAGCCAAAATGAAGTTTGAATAAAGGGAAGTGCACGATTGTGACAAATGGATTCATTCAGGGATTTCATGATCGTGCACAAGCAAAATCATGAAAATGGAGGATCAATTGGAATTGCACGATCGTGCACAACAAAAGTGCAGTGACTTTTGACAAATTTGAACATCCTTGATTCTTTATAAATTCCTCTCCAGACCTCCAAATGACATGACATTTGAACCAACAGACTCGAAACACATTTCTTTATATCTTTACCAAAAATTATAGCCATCTAAAATCATTTATGAGAGATTGAGTGATAAATTTTAGACAAAAATGATGAACAGTTCTGGAAAATTGATGAATGGAGTATTTTCATTAAACGTGCTTCGGTATTTTGACACTATCTTATTCTGTAGTTATCCAAACAGAATAATTTTTAATTTGAAGTAAACTAGAGATATAGAGATACAAATTTTCTGAAGAAATCTAGTTTTAATTCAATCTCTAAGAATTTCAATTTTTGGATGGAAGTTAAGTATAGGGTACTGTTATAGTTTATGAACAGTCCGAATTATTTGGAGTATAAATTTTCGAATAATGAATCAAATTGCATGATCTTAGTGTTATTAGAAACTTAAGAGATAGAGGAACAATTTTCTAGAAGAAAGTGAAGAAAGTGTTCTTAAATTACTCCTTTTTCATTGTTAGAATGATCAAGAACAGTAGACCCGAAAGTCAGTTTCTGAAAAATCTGAAATGAACAAATGAGTTATGAACTTTATTGAGGTATAAACCATAAGTACAAATGATACTTAAGTGAGTTTTGATATTTGATCGATAATGTGATGAGAATAATGGAAAAAAAATACCTAAGATTATCATTGAGCATGCATTGTACATAGCCCATATACACAATTGTGCATAAGTGAATACTTGTATTGTGCAATTATTAATGTGTGTGCAATGTGTGTATTTCATAATTTTGATGTGCAGAATAAACTTCCGCATTCAAACATTTCCAAATCGTGGAAGCTAACGCTAATCTAAAGTGTAATGTGAGTCGACCTAGATGGTCTCATTTCATTGTTTGTTCTGATTTCAATTTCTGCATTGAATGATTACGGTTATGATTATTTTGCAATGTGAATGTGATTGATATAAATGTGATTTGCTTATGTTGATGTCAGACAATGAAGGTTCAAGACTTGATGTATGAATGTGATATTGAAGTGCTACTTGTATGTGAATGTGATGAAATATGTGATATCTAACTTGATTATTAAATTCCGAAGAAACATGCAAATATGCATATGATTAAAAAAGTGTTTCTCAACATTTATGTGTCTGAAGTAGATCTGAAATGAATGTGATTTTATAAATTGTATGTGTTATATGAATGAGTGAGCCATCGAGGATGGTCACTCACTGAGTTTGCAAAACTCACCCAAAAATTGCAATATTTTTTAGGCTCTGAAGAGTTACTCGGTTAGGTTAACGGGAGTATAGCCACTATATACAAGTAAGAGATAGAGGTCGAGATCAGTTCACTTTTGCATTTGTATTTTTTAATTTTTTAATCAACTTGAGTCTTTTGCAATTATTGTATCATGTGTATAAGAATATTTCTATTTGTTCTAACTTTTCAAATGGGAAAAATGCTTGTAAGCGATTTTATAATGTAATGACATTATGAATTTAAGCATTTTGACTCTTAAATGGGCCTAAGTGGCTTTTGAATTCTGATAATTTGTAAAATGATTGTAACACATGTGAATGGAAATGTTTAAGAATAACGTGGACCCGATTTGATTATTGATTTCCCCATACGTTGGTGCTATTTGTGAAAAAATTGTACTGAATTTCAAGTGTCTGACTGATTGACTGTTCTAGCATGCCGCCCTTACGGGATACGTACTCTGATATCATTTAGGATGTCTGGCGAGAGTGGGGTGTTACAAAAATGATATAGGCATTCATTGTTTCATAAGCTATTTTAGCTAAATAGCCCACCTATTGATATGATTTTGCCTTTTGTTGAGCCCCCTTAACCTTTATTTGCCTTTTCTTTTTATGCTAACCACTTTGCATGCCTTAAACCTAACCAAATGTCCTACCCAAGCTTTAAAGTTAGTGGAACATTTGTTGATTACTAATGTTTGTGGATATACAAAAGTGTAAGTGTAGGCTTTTGCACATTTTATAATTGTTGGAATGTCATTTTATCTCGTATTAATGAGTTCCAATGTTGATGTAGCTTATTTAAATTTATGTTGAAAAAAAAGAGGAAAAAAGGAAAAAAGAGAAAAAGAAAAAAAGAAAAGAAAAGAAAGAAAAATATATTTAAATAAAATTATCAAGGAGGAAATGCATTTGTTTTGCAAAGTTATTCATGAGTAGTTTTTCCTCCTAAAGTTGTATGGAATGGGTGATTTGAGTTGATGCATATGAGGTAGATGTTGTTTTGAAGAATCACTACTTATGGTTATAATGTATTATTTGTCATCAAATATTGTGAGTGATTTATGTTTCAAGTGGTTTGTGGTCTGAGAGCTTGAATTTGAGCTGTGAAACATAGTTTTTGCATTCATCATAGTTGATGACACACAGTTTTGGTCGAATGTTAGTTTTTGTGCTTGATATTACGTTGAGTGTTACTTTTGTTTCAGTAGCTTTGTTGACTTTTATGTTACATAACCCAAAATATATCTCACCTTGACCCTTGACCATATTACAACCTTAAAAGGTCCTTTGATCCATGATTATGTATCTGAATCCTAGTGGTGGAGAAAAGAAATGATATGTAAAGTTATGGAATGTCATGATTATGAATGGTGTTTGAGTACCTATGGATCATTTCTATTTGCACACACTTTATCCAAGTCTACCACTAGATTACTCAGTTTCTAAAGGTGATGATTGTTGATTGATCATAAGTAGAGACACTTAATGTTAAGTTCTTGCTATGATTTTTAAATTTATTTCTCTTTACTTATGGCTATATATTCTTAGAAAATATGGAAAATGTGAAAGTGTTTTGGTTTGTGAATTTGATTTTAATGTTTTGTTCAACAAAGGCTACGTGTGGGAAAATGTGATATGTGCTTAATTAATTATATATTTACGCTACAACACTTAGTGATTAATGTTATGAAATGTTTAAGAAACTCATTTTAATTCATATTTGGTTATAGATAGAATCTAGAAGTTCAAGAGCTAAAGTGAGTTAAAAGTACATTTTTTAGCCATCCTTTTAATATTAAAACTGAATTGTCTTTATGGAATAAGGAGATAGATTAGGGTGAAGATTGGACAAGAAATTACAAGAAGAACATTAATTCAATATGATTTGGGAGATACACGACCATGCGTCTACTTACATAGCCGTGTAAGTACACGAATTAGACACATTTTTATAACATACACGATTGGATACACAACCATTTATCCAACCGTATGACACCCTAGAACCCTAACTTTTAATACAAAATGACATTTGAGCGACTAAGCATAACATGGATCAGTTTTGGGAAAAAATGAGGGGCAGAGCACACGTTCTTTGGAGACACATGGAGGGTTAGGCTACCCCATTCCGATTTTAAGGTGAAATCGAAGTAGAAGACACATTTTGGGCATCTCTCCATTATGTATTATGTTCTTTCTCTCTTAGGGATTGTTTATGTTATCCATGTTTATTGAATTTGGTATTGTGTAAGAATGATCTTAATGCTTTATTAGATTGTTTTTATGTAAACTCATTGCTAGAATCTTAAATACAATATGTAATAGTTACATTTGGATTTATTTGTGGCAACTAATGGTTTTGAATCATTAGGGATACGTAACCTTGGTTAAATTACCTGAGCTTATTTAGTTGTTACCTTGATTAATTTGTTTTCCTAACTCGTAATGCGACTATCCTATTAAATCTTGAGAGCTTGTTCTAGGTTTTTGATAGCTAGGTTTAGTTAAAGAGCTTGTTTTAACTAAACATTAAATGAAAATCTGGGTTAACATAACTTGTCGTTAACCTATGATTAATAGCTGCCAGGAGAGGTATGAGAATAACAAGACATTAAAGTATGCTTATTAGTGTGTAGGCCGAGATTGAACTGAGGACCAAATTCTAAATCCATTTACCATTTTTATCACTTTTTGATTGTTTTATTTAATTTGTTCTCGTTAGTTTAATTTTACTTTATTTTGTTATTTGAAACCAAACCAAACCCTCGCCCCCTCCCCCTAACTTAAATACCAATTATTTTCATTTCGGAAGCAATATACACACGTTTTATGGGATCGACCTAGACTTATCATTAGCTATAATTTTAAGTTTAGTTATGTTGTGTAGCATTATGACACGCTCCCATGTTGCTAAAAGAAAATGTGAAAAATTAGATATCTTTTTTCCTAAAAACAACTCAGTAGCATTATAAAATATCTCCAACTTTACACAAGGTGTTTTAGTTAACTCACTACAAAAAATTAGCAATTCACCGACGGAAAAAACCGTCGGTAAAATATCATTGTCTGTCGGTAAAATTAAATACCGACAGAATTTGGTGCCTGAGACATTCGGTCGGTAATTATCCCGAAGGTAAAAATATCGACCGAAATTTTCGGTTGGTATATAGAGACGGGATTTACGACGGTAATTTGGTGTCGGTATTTATATAACGACGGAATCCGCCAGAACAAGTCCGTCGAAGAAATTTAGCGACGGTCATTTATTCAGTCGGTGAGGAGAAGGTATATTCTACCATGTTTACCGACGGACAATGTTCCGTCGGTAAATGCGTATAATAATTTCTATTTATTTTATTGTTATAGTTTTGTTGTTATAACAATGTTATATTACATATATACTTTAGTTATTTGACTTATGTTATATTATTAATTCACAATATATTAATTTGTATATACTGTGAGTTTTATGAGAATATTAATAAATAATAAAACATATGAAGAATTAAATTTATAAACTAACAAAGAAGAAAGAACAAATCTTATGTTTCTTAATTGAAAACAAATGACAATGTTATGCTAATGTTGTGGTTATCATGGATGCTTTGAATTGTTTCCCCCCCTCTTTAACATTTCCATCTCCTGCCTAAGCTGAGCCATCTGCTCCATGTGCTGTCTCTCCTTGGTCATCTGCTCCATCTCCACTCTCATCTTGGTAAGCTGCTCCATCTCCTCTCTTCTCTTAGCAGCCTGCTCCATCTGCTCCATCGACTCTCTGATCTTTGAAACCTGCTCCAGCTCCGTCCTCATCTCCTCCCTAAACTGCTGAGTCATCTCTACTCTCAACTGTTCTCTCATCTGCAGACTAATCTCGTCTCTCATCTTAGCTATCTCCTCTACATGCTGCTGACGTTGAGTAAGTAGCTGCTCACTTTGATTAAGTAGCTGCTCCCTCAATGTGTCCAATGTGACTCGGACGTCATGAGCTTGCGATGGCCGAGCAGATGCTGTTGTACTCGAAAGGGAAGAGCGCGAATAATAGGTGTTTGCATATGAGCCCAGGCTGAATATTCTTCCACGACGGTCCCTACCACCCACGACATCAAGATATGTCTGAGTCTCGTCTACAACTTGTTCCTCCTGAGATTGTCGCTGAATATTTTCTAGTAGTTGGTCCTATTAGGAAGCAATCTTTACATTATTAAAATATGTTAATTTCACTTACATTCACTTCTCTACGTCGAGTGTTAATGAAGGTGACACCATCGTGTTTCTTCGTATGGGTGTGCAAAAATACCTGGATAGGTGTAGGCTTTGAGCCCAATGACTTTTCCTACACGTATACTGTAGTATGATACCATCAATGTCAGGTTCCACATTTGACAACCACAGTATGACACCATCAATGTCAGCTTAACTTTTTTTAAACCAGTATGATTATTTAAACAATGGGGAAGGAGAAGGTTTAAATCCCCGGCCATTCTTTGGCCCATTTGAAGCATTTCTATTCGAATCATCGCAAGAAATCTTCTTTGATTAGATCACTGAAGTTATAATCGAATTGTACAGAAGTTTGGATGCCTAATGCCCCTTCCTCATTTGACAGTTCCATTATGCAGCAGAATGAACTAAATCTAGTTCCACGTTTCTTAAATGAAAATGATATGCTTCCAGTGCACATACTATGAATGTGGTTAGTTAATGCATTAAAGAAGAATATCATAGAAAAAAGAAACATTTTCTGTTAAAAAATGATGATAATTTTATTACCAAAGGCAAACAAAAAATAGAAGACAAAAGAACAAAACTTAGGCACACTACGCTTAGGACTCACCTCTCTCTCTTCATTTGGTGGTACAACAATAAATGATCCTATTGCTTATTTATAGGCATGCATTACCAACTCTTGCAAGTAACAAGTTGTAAGATAATTCTAGATTTTCAAGTTGCCGACTCGTAATTACAAAATAAAATAAATTAAAAATTACCAAAATGTATATCTTATGATATTTACCTTATAATATTTTTTAATTTAATTTATTCTTTAATTTATTAAGATTCAATTAAATACCCTGAGATATACCTTAATTTTAGCTTATAATAATAGGAAAAAAAAGTTGGAAATCTTAGAAACATGATCGGAATCCTTAAAAGCTTTAAGAACTTACTCTATATTGATAAAATCCTACCCTAAAGGGATTTCTTTAGTTGTTTCTTTTTTAAAATTTTATTTTAAGGTTTTTATTTATGCCTTTTTTTTTGCCTCTTCTCTCATTTACATCTTAATATTTTCTTTTTAAATTTGATTTTCAAATACAAGGAGATATTCAAAATAAAGAACAAGAAATATTGCTTCAAAATTTATGGAATATTGGTTTTTTGACTTTCGGTTTTTTGTTTTTTCTTTGAAATATAGAAAACTTGACAGTAGATGAATTTTTCATTAACTCACTAAAGGACTCGCTTATGTAGTGAGTCACGATGAAGATTCAAGACCTATTTTGGTAAATTTTTAACTCCACCAATTACGTTTTTTCACTTCTTCATTTTTTAAAACTGACGGAAATTATCAACAAGATTGTTTCTTTATATTTTTTTCTAAATTTCATTTTGGCATTTGTTACATCTTTACTCCTTCAAAAGCTTTATTGTTCCTTTATTGCCATTGGTTCAAGAAACTATAAGTAACCATATATAATTTTTTATTGTACTTCTATTTCAATTTTTATCCTTCTTAATTGATTATTAATCATATCAACATTCTATCTTTTGCTTCAATTTCTATAGATTCACATGCTTCATTGTAATTACTTTAAAAGTTGTCATATCAACCAAGTGAAAAACTGTGAACACTTTGTACTTCTTTTTTATGCAAGTATGTTGATTTCTTCCAAAACTCCGTTGATAACCCATAAAAATATAGCCACTATTTTATCAAAGAAATGCTATTGTGTCTTTCTTGCATTGTGAATTGATAGTTTTAAAAAAAAACCTTTAAGTTAGATTTAAATCAGTCACTATATATAACCTTGTCATGTATTCTCTTATAATTTGTTCTTATCTTATCAGGATTTTTCAGGTCTGCTTTAATTTTCGTAAATGTACTTTTATCAACAATAAAAATTGTTAACGACTATTACCCTTCCAAACTTTACAGAGCCTTTGTAATCGACCCACCTTCTTTGTTCTCTTATTCTTTGTTCTCTTATCTATGGAAGGTAATAATGTTATTTATATGCCTAATACTTGTTTATTTTATCTCGCTTTTAAATTCTTCATGAAAAATACTCATTTTTTAGACTCTTTTTAACATATATGAGCCTATTTCTACTATTAACTTATAATTCAGATCTTGATTGTTGTAATTGTGGATCGATGATTATAGGGTGTTCGACCATTTGTTGAATTTTCAACAATCACCAAGGTAGTTTCTTCGCTAGACTTTGAAGAATGGTTAGATTTCTATAATTTACGTAATCACCCACAAGTCTCTTCCCTTCGATTTGACCCTTCGTCGATCAGATCAACAACTAGTTCATCTACTGTGTCGCAACATTCTAACCCAGCCGAACATGGTACCTTACCTTAACCCACCTAACTTCTTCAGAAATAGGGTCCACTAGTAAGTCTACTTTGGGCTCAGCACAGATTAACTCATTCAATATGAGATCTATCTCATTTGCATCACAACGCGCCATTAAAACATCAAAGCTTATGCAAAGGCTACTAACAAAAATTTATTTCCCTTTACTCTCATTCAACCGTATGTCACCACAACTGAGACACTTAAAATTGCTAAACCGCAAACCCCACAACTCTCTTTCTTTTGATCACCCGCCATATTTTTGTTTTCCAAAAAGAGCTATAAATCTAACAACTCTAACGAGTCTTTCTTATTGTTCCTAAATTTCTACATAAACTCTTATAACGAGATCATTTACAGGTCAAATATGCGACCGTCACTTGGTAGTCTTGTGTCTATCATATTACCTCATCTCAAGCGACTTCACATGTCAGTATCTCAGTTTTAAACTAAGAGTTAAATTGACCTCTGTACATATTCAGTGCAGAATCTTGTTCATATCATATATGATGAAATCCTTTTGTGTACTAGAAGACGATATCCTCATTATTTGCCTGATTTTACATTAACAATACAACAATTTTAAAGTTTTGCATTATGGAAATAATTATTATTTTAATATTATAAAGAAGGTCATTAGCGTGTGATGCTTAGCTTGGTTAAAAGAAAATTTTTTAATGCTCCAAAAAATTAATATAAGTCTAACTCCAAACGCAATTATGATCCTCTATTTTATATTCAAAATTCATATTTTTCCAAATTAATATCTAATTATTGTGTAATTTATTTAATACATATAATTTAAGATTTATTATAAGTCTTATTAGAAAATAAATACTTAACTTAGAAAACTTAACATGTTAGAAGTCGTCGCAATGTCTGTGTTATATGTGTTAAAAAATTATTATCTTAAAAATTATTATGAAATTGATTAATGTTTATTTGACCCTTTAATACATATTAAAAATTCGCAGTTCTTGAAATTAGTACATAATTTTTAATTGTCTATAATTTATGATTTATCATAATTATATTTGCAAAGAATTACTCATCTACGTCACCATTCACCGTTGTGACATGGTGCTTGAAATTAATAATAATTAATGATTTATTATAAGAATATTGTAAAGAATTAGTCATGTAAACGAATTATTTGGGTCCTTTAATATATTTTAAAAATTCGTTGTTCTTAAAAATAGTATATAATTATTAATTATTTATAATGTATAATGTATAATTTAAAGTTTAAAATGACAGTTGTGAATTAAGTCACTTAAAGTTAATTTAAAATGAAATTACTAACACCTTCACGTATCAAAAGTTTGATTATCTCTCCACTTTAGTTGTTTAAAATTGGCAATACTCCAACTCTAAATCATGTCACTTTAAACTTTATTTAATAATATACAGTTAGATTGGTTCCTGTCAATTAAGAAAAATACAATGGCGCCAAACGTTTTTTTTACCTTATACTAGATTTTATATCTACCCTATACATGCTTCTCTCCATAGATTAATAGTAATAGGTTCTAATTAATAAATTAATGAACCTAATCATCACCAACTAAAACTTTATTATAAATTTTCATTATATGTCACATGTTCATGCAAACAGAGAAATAGTAGACGTTGGAAAATGAGGTACACAAATGAAATACAAGTATTACCTACAAACAACTAGATTTTGATTGAATCAATTGCAAAATGTATTATAGTACACCACATTTTGATTGATGTTAAATTTAGAATCGATTGCAAACTTTATTACCGTACATTGTTATTTTAAAGCCTCGCACAGAGCCGTGTCCGTGTCAAACGCGCACGTGTCCGTGTCGGACACGTGTCTGACACGAACACCCACAAAAAGTGCATATATATACTCTATATTTTTTTTAGAGGGGCTTATAAAGTACAAAATATGTATAAACTATCAAGATATTGGAAGTTTTGAAACACATCAATCAATATTTATCATATTA
>JANZLX010000001.1:8963261-8977350 GCA_025531955.1 Erythroxylum orinocense
CAGTCAGGAGCTTACATTAAGTTACCTAGAATCCCAATCTTAGATAAAAGGGTATTATACAAGGATTGTTAATCTCTTTTATAGCATTTGACCTACACTTAATAAACTTTGACTAATTTCAGGCAGAAATAACACATTTGAGGACATAGAGGATATCTTCTTTTTATAACAAGCATAATTTAACCGTTAAATCATTTAACAAGATTAATGCAACTAAACGTGAACAAAAAGAAAACAAATCTAAAATTTTAGGTCAGGCAAATAGTCACACAAACTGTTCCAATTTTGTTCAGACATTAGTTCGGGAATATGGCTTTGTGTCTCCACATCATAAGAAAAAGATTTATAATACTTATGCAATTTGAAACAACGATGGTTGGTCCTGAAAATTTAATAATGAAGTAATACAATTTGAAACATTTGGGTTCTTAATATCCACAATATTCAGTTTCAACTGTGAATAATAACTGAAAATGTAGTTAATCTCAAAATCATTAAAACAATATTGCATAAAGTTAAAGATTTTGTATAATTATCTCAACTTTTTTCAAGGCATTTTCAAGTAAGTTGTCTTCCTTCAAGTCCTTACCATGTTTCATATAAGATAGTTATATTCTTGCAATTATTCCCAACTTACTTGATAATTTCCCAGAGTATAGTGTTCTTTAATTTGCTAGCCATATACATAAGACATTTTGGATAGTATTTAAGTCTTAATTTATTAAAAGTAACCTTATCTTAGGCCCCAATGCAACCTTAGATAATATATAACATTTATAATAGGATTTATAAATGCTAAATCCTATTTGATCCTTTACATTAGTATTTTTGGAAGAAACATATGACATAAAAACTAATCCTAGTTGAATTAGTGTTTAACGACAAATTTTCTTATTAACATGTATTTGAAATGAATAATACAAAAAGGAAAAATAATAATAAATAAAAGCATGTATGCAAATATGTTATTAAAGAGAATTAAAAATAAAAGGTTATGACAAAATATTAAACATAAATTAAAGCTTATTAACATTTAATGATAAATGGTTATAATTTTAAAAGTAGTTATTTTACATTTTGGTATTACTTAAGTCACAAATCTTAGTTGATACATTGTAAAAGTAGTTATTTCAAATACGACATAAACACTAATCTTAGTTGAATTAGGATTAGTGTTTGTAAGATTAGTGTCTATGTAGTATGTGAAATAAGAAATGGGATTAGTGTTTATGTTGTATGTGAAATAGGAAATAGAAAATAGGAAATACTTAAGTCACAAATCCTAGGATTAGTATTTATGTCTTATGTGAAATAACTACTAAAATTTTCGCGTAATATGTGTTCTAAACACTTATCTTATTTCACATACAACATAAACACTAATCCTATTTGAATTAAGATTAGTGTTTATGCCATGTGTGAAATAGGAAATAGGAAACACTTAATCATAAATCCTAAGATTACTGTTTATGTCATATTTAAAATAGGATTAGTGTTTAGAACACATATTAATAGGAAATTTTAATAGTAGCTATTTCACATATGACATAAACACTAATCCTAGTTGAATTAATGTTTAATAACAAATTTTCTATTAATATGTGTTCTAACATGATTCAAGCTATAACTACTTTTAATTACAACATTCAAATCAATTACAACATTGACAAATAAATCAACATTTATATGAATATACATTTAAATATAAGAACAAATAAAAAAATAAAACATTTAAATTTAAATTCAAAATCCATACCCATCGGTATAGGGGAGGGAGGAGATGTGAGTTACCTTCGTCGGAGACCACAACGTCGGTGAGGGGAGCAGTCACTCCAGTCGGCGGCCACCGGCGGCGTGGGAGAACAAAGCTGGCAGATCTGTCAATAGAGAAGAAGCAGCTGCGGAAGGGAGAGGAGCACGTGCGGATGGGAGAAGAAGAATGCCACGTAAGTCGCCGGAGAAGAAGATACGCCAGTCGTCGGAGAAACCAAGGGAGACGAAGGCAGGTGCGGCAAAGGGAGGAAGGAGGAAGTATGTGCGGGGGAGAGGAAAAAAAGAGAGGGGTAAGTTTTAAGTGACCGACATTTTTATCGACCCCATTACCGACCGAATGTTCGGTCGGTAAATAACCATTACTTAAGTTTTACGACCGAATGATGGTCAGTCGCTACTTTTCAACTGTCATCCAACTTCTCCGACCGAATAATTTATTCGGTCGGTATTTTCAACGGTTTTCAATACCGTCCGTATTGATCGGTCGCAAATCATGAATTTCCTTGTAGTGACTAGTAGGTAAGTATATTAAAAAATCTCTTTGTCTCATCTTATTGAACATCACAATATACTTTTTGCCAACTCTAACATCTTAAATGTTGAATTCCATCTGATTGGACAATCTAAGACCAATTTATTTAGCCATAAAATGTTTAGTTATTATACAGTTTCTTCAAAAATTTTCAATCTCTTAAGTGTTGTACTTCAATACACTACACTAATCCAGATCAATTCTACCACTTCCTTTATTACCTCCAACTCATCCTTTATAATCAAATTCACAATATGTGAAATAACCCATATGAAATAACCTTTCACTAACCAGCAAGCTCCCAACCTACAACTTATTCTTCAATTTTTCTATAATTGCATCATTTATGCTACAATTATCTTGGTTGAAAGCTTGATGTCGATTTTCCAATCCATTAACTAATCCATTATCACATTTGTCAAACTTTCACTTCTATACCACACTAGCATATAAATAAACCTACTATTTAAAAACATAAACAAATATCAATTATAACATAATTAATAAATAAATGATAATAATATTAAAGAATATAATTTACATTAGTAGTCGCCTACATAAAATCCAATCATTGTCAATATAATGCATTGTCATCATTATATAATCACTTTTTCGGTTGTCAGTCATCCATATACATAATGTGATGGCTACCAATCTATGAATATTTGACAATTTCTTTAATATTTCTTTCTTTTAATCATCTTAAATATTAAAAATTTCTTCCCTTGTAGTATTTCAAGTTGGAATCTTGAAGGTTAGTTGGAAAAAGGTGAGCAACTTCCTAAAGTTTTTGCTATCAATAATAAAGAGTGGTAGTTCAGCACCAGTGATCATCTTAGTTATCAAAAACTTTGATTTGTTACTACCATAACTAATGTAGCTCAATTCACCATTCCTTTTTATTAAGTTAGGGGTTAAAATATTTGAACACCTAATACCATTTTCTTTCTGTTGTACAACTCCATGTGTCTTTTCAAATGAGATGTTTTACCTTCAGAAGCCTCGATTTACTTCTTATGACAATACTTACATTCAATGTTTTCAAATGCATCCCTTGATCTAATCTTGTTGAAGTGATGTCAAACATCACTTTTCAATAAACTTTTTCCTTCAATTTAAATCATTTCCACTTAGTATTGAATTAGAACACTCCACCAGTACGCTGTCTCATACCAGTTTATAACTCTCCATTAAAAGAATATGCTCGTTCATG
This sequence comes from Erythroxylum orinocense, assembly GCA_025531955.1. Classification (NCBI taxonomy): domain Eukaryota; kingdom Viridiplantae; phylum Streptophyta; class Magnoliopsida; order Malpighiales; family Erythroxylaceae; genus Erythroxylum; species Erythroxylum orinocense. The sequence goes on from JANZLX010000001.1 coordinate 8,966,780, forward strand.
TAAAACAATCAACATATATAAGCATATAAGTTATTCATTGACATTTACATGTATGTGTAAACTTTAATGAACATTTAACATATATATATGTACTGAATTTAATGAGCATATATAAGTTATTCATAGACATTTGTATGTGTATATTCATAGACTTTTAAGGCAAACCAATAGTTTATTTGAATTATCCATGATCTCATCCATCATTTACTATAATTAAATTATTCATTAAAAAATCCATTTATCCATAAATAAAAAAATTATTGAAAAGAAATTATTTTGAGAGTGATCAACCATAATATGGTTAAAAATATGTGAAGAATAGTTAATAGCCCATAATTCATCCTTCTTTGTACATACTAAATAATGAATTGAAGTATAAGGAAACTGTAATTATATAACCAGTTAGCATTCTAACATTAATTTAATTCCATACTAATAATAATTATAACAACTAGAACTACCTAAAATGATGGCTTAAACATTCAAATCCTATTACAATATAGACTCAAGAGAGATATTGCTTAAACAAAACATAAATTGATTGTAACCATGTCAAAATCTAAAAGAGATATGTCTCCGTCAAATTGGGAATGATGAAAATGATTTAATTAGTCTTCAAGAAATATGCATATGCTTTTAGCAATGTTTTCTTGCTTTAAACTTCATTAAGTAGACGTTTTCAGAGCGAAAAGACTCAATGTTTATAGTCAGAAACTAAGAATGCTCTTTCTAGACCTAAAATTGTGAGCTTACTCCACTTCCCTTTTCTTTTATTCTTTTATGGGAAATATCTTTGTTGTTCTCCTTCTTTTCCTTATATAAACAAAAGATGCAATAAATCTTTCATAAAATTCAAGCATACATGTAGTCTTGCATGCCATTAAAACCTTTGAATTAACCCAATTAAACATTTAAAGCATCATCCATTTCAGTCTACTTCCCAAAACTAAAATGCTACTCTTTTAAACTTAAGCTTTAGGAGTATGCATATTTACCTTTGACAAATTACGTCTGATGAGGCAATTCAAATGAAGAAACTTAGGAAACTCAAGCAAGGCAAGTATAGGCGACGCGAGCACCAGTTAGAGGAGTAGAGAGGAGAATCTAGCACAAAGTAAGTACTAAGGAAGCAGTTTTTCGAAGAGGGAGCAGAAAGATTTTGGTCAAAAAGCAATTACTTTACAGTGAGTTGGTGTGACTATAGTTGGAGAGGGATAACGGATCGAGTTGAAACAACGTAGCATAAAATGATGTTATTTCACGTGTATATTTCAAGAGATAGTTGGGCTAGGCAGGACCGAGCCGAAACACCTAATCCCAATCTAGCCAAAGCTCAAAAACTTCAAGAAAGAAAACTTGAGCTAGCTCAAAGATCAATAAAAAAAAACCAAGCCTACAATATATGAACACTACTAGATTGTATCGGCTCATTTATGAACACTACAATAAGGCTTTGAGTCTCTTGAAAGGAAAGAAACATAGAACAATATATGAACACTACTAGAGTGTATCTGCTCATGTTCATTACGAACATAAAAGACATAATTTTTTAATGATTTCACTTATTTTTAATTATATTATTATTAAAATATTAAAAAGCACGTTGTAATATTAAAAACATTAAAATATGATCTTGTTTGTTGAATCATTCCATTGAAACAACTAGTTTTCTTTAGAGTATCTCATCTTTTTTATTTTTTAAAAGAGAAAATTTAAGAATTAATTCAAGACAAAGTCTCAAAGAGAATATAAATTACTATATAATTGACTGTCTAGGGTGTAATGGAATTTGCATAACTGATATGACTAAATTAATAATAACATATTTTCTAATAATCTTAAACCAAAGGTGTAATTTCGAACCAAGTAAAATCAGTTAGATGTCTTTACCCTTATTATTATTGTCTAATTTGGGTATTAAATCCAGAAAGCATGCATACATGTCTCAAATTAGTTCTCAAGTCACAGCGACCTTTGGGATATTTTTGGCTATTAATCGCTAAGCTACTCCCACTGATCGAGAGATCCGGGTGCTGAATATTATATTGCTAAGCACCTTCTTTTATAGAATGATTGGTTATGTCACCTTCTGTACAGACTATAGAATAATTCTATTAGAAATTAATTGGTTGGAGATGTAATTATATATGTAGGACCATTCTCATATGCATTTCGAAAATTTTCTGAACCATAAAGCTAAGGGATGAGAGAGGAGATGTTATGAATATCTAACAATCATTTCATTTCAACCAGTAATGAAAAAGAGGGAGAATATTCTTTTAAGAAAACCATGCACCATGCAATAATTAAACTCATGAATGAAGAAACTTCAAAAGAATACATCAAGTAGAATTTTCTCCATTTGGCTACAATTAATTCCTAGATAAGAAGTACATTACAGGCTTCTCCTGGGAAGCCTATCAAAATGCCAAAGGATTTTTATAGCCTAATGCGAACATGGATTCTAACTCATGCTTCACCTCAAGAACGCTACCAAGCGAAGGAAATCAATCAAGAAAAAAGTAGTAACTCGTCACATATCAAATCCTGCTGGTCTTGGGGATCGCTGTGCCTGCGAAAGATTAAAAAGAAACAAATGGATACTTATGATCGGGAAATTACTATATATGTTATGCAATTGGTTTGATATATAGTATCAAGGATGACACCTGAAAATGCAAGGAGGAGCAGACAAATGATGCCTAGTATGAAGTTCTATTGCTGAGATCCCTTGGGGCATTGCATTTGAAGCACTCCATTCTGCTAGCAAAGTTATGCTCGTTGCATCCCCGCCTGTCCACGCATGTAATTCAAGGGAAATAAATTCCACATATATTTAAAGCTTTCGATATTGATTCTTTAAAGCACAGAACTAGCCAGCTCTAATTTTTATCGGAACAGTATACAACTCATAATTAAAGGAGCCCATAGTTGTGCACTTTGAATTGATCTCTAGACAATAAACATTGATGAAAGTCCAGCAGTTTTCGCACTGGAGAATAATAAAGTATTTGGACTTGGAGTGCAATCATTCATTCTATTACTACTCTAAACAAGAACTTTGAACTTCTGATAATATTAGTGGCGCTACTGATACAAATTCTAGTTGTCCAAATTTAAATGCTTCTTTAGTAAAATAACGAAGAATAAGTGTGTAATATACCTGGTACAAATCCAATCGCCGGATTTCCATCCAGATCGATTACCGCCAGCGCCTCTAGAACGAAGAATGTCAGAATCAAAGCCACCAACTGCGTCATTGTCCTTGTAAACCCCACACTTAAAGCAGCTGGACCGACTAGCAAAGTTATGAGTCCCACAGTTGCCCGCGGTGCAGTACCAATCACCAGGGCGGACATCAGACCCAGTAAACCCGAACGACGTCGTACTGCGACCACCAAAGCAACCGGTGTCAGTTCCCGACCTGGAGTCACCACAACGATGGCAAGAATCACGCCTCTGGAAGTTCAGGTGCTGGCAGGACCTACAGTTCCAGTCTCCTGGTCTACTCATTTTATTCTTCTGCAGACAAAAGTAAGAAAATAGAAAATAATAATCCAATATTGGTTTTAAATTTTGTAATTCAAATGCAGGAAGAATAAACAAAAGTATGCACTTGTTACGACTAGCGTGTTCTTAACTACTGGGAAACGCCGACTAGTGCTTGCTGAAATGAAAACTGACTGGAAACATATGTGTGTGTGTGTGTGTGTGGAGTGTGAGAACTAATTACCTTTGAAAATGTGATTAAAAGAAAACAGAGTGAGAGTTGTTGAAGATGAATCTTGTAAGAAGGTGAAGGAAATGGTGAGGGGTGATAGGAGTGATGCAAGGAAGGTTGTTTATATATACATGTTAAGTCCACCAAGCAAAGGAAAAAGATGAAGGAATAAATGGAGGTCGTGAAGTACATACTTTATCGTGTTCTTGCAAAACCTTGAAGATCTGGGAATCAAGAAAATTGAAAATTTTAATTAAAATAGGGGTAAAAAAAAAGGGCTAAAGGGTATTCCAGCTATGATTCAAACGACTGGATGGATATTATTATTGAACATCTAAGTTACGTGGCTAATGCTTTCTTTTAGGGTTCTTGACATGAAAACTGAGAAATGCATGGACGAATTTATTTGGACCAAATTGGATAACACTCTAGGGTTTGTATTACTAGTGCATGAATCTATCCTTTCTAACGTTGCACGAATTCAGCCTTACTACTCATCTCAACCTGTGTCTTTTTATATTTTTCATCTTAGTATATGTTTTTCTTCTACGTTGTTGATTTTATCCTTGTTATTGCTTTACTTTTGGGTTGGCGATTAAACTTTTAGCTTTATCAGTTCATCAGTGGAAGATAGATGTGCTTAAATTGCAAGATAGATCCGTTTCTGTTTACAGTTTGCTAATTCATTTTCTAACATGTGCGACTATAAGATTGGAATATATTAAGACCGATAAAATCTATTGTCAAATCATGCATTTTCCTCGTGCCCATGCAGAGGCAGAGGTCAGAGGTCAGGTTACCAGTCACACTTAACCAAGTTAAGTTTAGATGGTCACATTCAGCTCGTGCAACATAGAACAAACAATAAGGATCCCACACAAAGTAAGCTGGAGAGATTGTCTGCCTATAAGCACAACATGTTCAATCCAAAACTCCACTCAAACGAGTCAAACACAAACCCCAGAAAAGCCTTTTGACCGTAGGATGTGGGACCCTTAACTAGATATACCTTCAAAGACACAAACATCTCCTCCAATCCAAGAACAATCGAAAAGAAAAAGAGAAAAAGAAAAGAGTTTCGCTTCATGTTCATAGGCAGCAAGGAATCTACCAAATGCATGTCTTTTTTTTCAGAGCACTTTATGTAATAAATACTCTTCAAAAGTATACAATTAAAGCTTAAAGCAGTCCCACATTAAATCTATTGTATTCATAAGAGGTCATGTTTCTTTCACATATGGCTTTGAGATTCTTCAAACGGAAGCAAGTACACCGATAAATTGTTGCTGCTTTGCAGTTTTGAATATGCCCTTTTCTAGTGCTCTAGCTCCCCTCTGATGATAAGAACAGGATATGCAAGCGAATATGTTTTTCACTTTTTGAAAAATTAAATTAAGTTTTTTTTTCTCACACAAACACTCACATCTTTTTTCATTTATTTGCTTATTTATAGAAGTCATAAGAGAAAAATCCCTTCCATGGTTTTCGTTAAAAGTTATGAATTCCATCCGTTTAGAGGCGCAAGTGCAAGAAATTATACTTACGCATGGTCAATAATGTACAATACCAATTGAAAGTAAATCCGGCATATACTAACTTTGTTGTCTTAAACTATATATATATAACCACCGAGTAATGATACTCGAGGTAGAAAATTAATACAAAAGAGAAAGGTACGAAGAGCAGGTTTCAATAAAGACAGCTGAAGCTGGAAATGATGAACTAACAAGTCTTCGAGGTGTCATTTTGACCACCTTTATCTTTTTATTCTTTCTTTTCTTCCTTTTCTGCGGCTGTTATTCCATTTCCTTTTCACTCTCTCTCTCTGTAAGCCCTCCATCACCTTTCTTTTTCTTTCCGAAACTAAACATACATTGATATTGAAATGAAGGCACATATATGCATACATACATTACATATAATATCTGGCCTCCATTCTCTTGGAGAAGGGTAAAGGGAAGAGAATAGGCGAACTGTAAAGAAATGAAAGGGAGAAATAAAGAGAAGTTGTGCTGATTCGATTCTCTTCTTGGGAAACACACCCATACATGATGACGACCAACTAAATATTATTATTCTTTGCTTTTTCTTTCTTGTTTATCACCAAACTCCTACTTTCTTTTGCTCTCCATTGATGTGTGTTCGTGTTTTTGGCCAAAAGAGACTATCGCCTTTCACTTTATTTCCTTTTTATCTTCTTCTTCTCGTAATTGCTTGCTTATCCTCTAACGTATGTGAATATAATGGTAATTTTTGTTAACTCTAATGCCAAGTGTAAGGTTATATTTAATGAAAAATGTCTTGTGGGAGTAGCCACCCGCTAACTAGAATAAAAAAATATTAAAATTGACAAGGGCAAAAATATCAGTTATGATAAATAAAAAAAAGTTGTTTATTTTATTTTGATATTCGGTTTTTATGTTTTTCCTTCTGTCTTTACAAAACAAGTTAAAGCAATTTTTTAAGGTTAAATGTGCCAACTATCACCCTCTTTTTACAATTTAAAATTTGAATAATTTATTTTATTTATTTGTTATCTAACAAGTCAAAATGTTAGTGACATATTCACAGATTATTTCTGCACCATCTATTTACTTTTTTAAAATTAAAGAATTCATTGCGAGCGAAGAAAGGCAGTAAAAGAAAATTACAAGACTGTACCCAACAATTTGGAAATGTACAACAAAATCAGTCTATTATCGAAGGAAAAAACTAGAAACAACAAAATGTTAAATATTTCATCTTCTTCTACTAGATAGGCTCAACTTTTCAGTTAATTGGTGAATTCTCTAGATTTCTCTAATCCAGCATTGCATTTTGTGTGCTAAGACATGCTTTTCAATTTTCCTTTTATTGAATATTCTTTTGTTCCTTTCCATCCAAATTGCATAAAGTGAACATTTTAAGCTGAGGCTAACACACATTTGATCTTTTCCCATCTTTTGAAATTGTTTACCCATACTAGAATGTTATTCCAATCAGAGTCATAATGTAGGTGAGGTTCATTGTGTGTTGCATTCTAACCAAAATGGATGCAGTATAGTAAAAATAGTCTATTTATTATTTTTATAAAGAGAGTGAAACACAGTTTCAAAATAAGAATAAGGAAAAAGATCATCACTATTGGTGCTTTAAATCATTTTGGCTGCTATATTTGGGTATATGAGTATTCTACCATAAAATTATATAAGCTATCCCATGTCCTATTACATTCCAAACTATGCATATATATGTAACACCTCCTGTATGGAACCTATAACCACCCACATATATAGCAACCAAATTCTTGTACAAATAGTCATGACATACATTTTTATTTATTTATAGGAATTGTCATCACACATTTGTCTATTCAATGTTGTACATATACATATTACAAAATTTTATATCACTTTTATCATTTAAGAATACTATTACATCTTTGCATTTACATGATAATCCAAAAAAAGTATTACGTATAACTTAAATTCTTAGTTACAAACTGTTACATATACAATTATGTTTAACCACAAATATACAATCCAAAAGTACATTTATTAAACGGTTGGCCTTGGTCATATAGATGATCCTTGTACCTCACTCCTATCACCTGGATCCATACGGATTAACAACCGTGTCAAGCTTGAAAAGTTGGGGGGAAGTACTTAATTTGGATGACCACTTACAACAGTCATCCGCTAAGCACACAAATTCATAAATATCACAAAATGTATAAATAGTGATGGCATAATCAATCAAGGTACATAATGAAAATATGTTTCAATGTATTATTCATATATCGTAAATACACATTTATAAGCCAAACTAATATTCAACGCTCATTAATACAAATTATCAATACAACTGCTCATCATTACAAATCATCAATACAATCAATACAAATGCTCATCAATACCAATTATTCATGTTGTCATGTTGTATTTTTTATTTATAACTATTTAATTTACTTTCTGTGTTAGGCCTACACATTCCTGTGGATGTTGATAACGGAAGTTGTGGATATTCAAAGATATCAAATTGTAGGCACCTGAAGATATTAAACTATAGATACCCAAAGGTATCAAACTGTAGAGACACTATAGTCTTAAAATGAAGGCATCATTGGTATCAAACTGTAGCAATTGAACTATAACTTTATAAGGATGCCTATCTATCCACCACCAAGGCAATAAAGCAGGCACTGTAATATTTTTCTTTAACCATTTGCCAATTTCATAATTCATATATTGACAAATCATACAATATTCATTTGAAATCGTAAAATCTGTATTTACGTTCATACATGCAAGTCATAACTTGCTACCAATATAAGGATATCAAAATCACACTTTTATGATCATACTATACATATAAAAGCAATAAATATGGATATAAATTATCTATATATATGTAAATTTTCTTTAGTATACATTATGATCAATCTTAAATTTGAATGTTTAATCACCCACTTCACATATGGTGAGTCATATTTCATTTATTTTTAAGTGTTTGGAAAGTTTCATAAACATAAGAAAAGTTTCAAAAATGACTCAATAAATCAAAAGCGAAAACAAACTCAAAATAGTGCAATTTCCTTCTCATCGTGTCCCTTACTCAAAATTCATACCTCCATTTTTTTATAATTTTCATATAGAAAACGTTAAAAGTAGGGTTTGATGTCTTCTAGAAATTTGTTTCCCTATGTATTTAGCTTCTATAGCATTAAAAATCATGTCATTTGAACTTTTAAATCATGAAACATGAACCAAACATCACAAGCTGCTCCAAAAAAGGCAACATCAGGCCACCATTTTCAATCTCAAATTCTAATGTCATTAAGCCAAAATTAAGTCTGAATCTCTTCTAAATATTTTTAGCGTATGTCATAAGTTTCATCTCCAATTGAAATCACCTAATTTAGAGGTCTATAGGTCGAATTATGGCCAAAACAATAGGACTAGTTCAAACGAACTTAAGACAGAATTCCACTACACGTTATTCGTCATATTCAACCAAGTGCTTTTCCTTCTCTTCTCCTTTAGCTTTGTTTGATCTACCAATTAGAAACCAAATTTCAATCTTATAATTCCAAATCTTTATGAGAAAAGCAAGAAAAGATAAATATGAAGATAAAGAGGAAAACTACTAACTTTTACCTTGATTTCTGCGTAGGATCAGCTTGATTCCTTACATGCAAAATGGTGTGATGAAAAAGATGAAATGGAGAGAAAATTATAAGAGGAAATTTTGGCATTCAAAACCCTAAATGCACGTCCCTCTCTCCTCTCTTACATGTCCATTTCATGACATACATGCTTCAATCCTATTGGACACAAATGCTTTAATCTTATTAGTCATACATGATTTAATCCTATTAGTCCATGTGTTGATTTTATGAAAATTGCACATTTAATCCTTCTTCTTTCTTTAATTCTCACATTGGCATATAACTTCATCAATTAATTTCATTCTCATCTATATTTCACGTTTAAGTATGTATATGCATGCCAAAATGAACAAATAACCAATTTACCATATCTTTTACATTAAATACCATTATATCCATTACTATGCTTAGATGGATTTAATTCTTAATGTTCACTTCTTAATATACCCTAGATATGCTATAATACTTTTAAGGTATAGATTGGGGCCGTACAATATATAACACTATTAACTGTTCATTTCAAATAAGGGACAACTTCACTTTTCTAAGTAAATATCACGACTAAGTATAAATAATTTCATGACTTAATAGAAATCATACTAGTACTCAATACATGTAATATCGGTCTAATGTATAAAAAATACCATAGATCATTAAAATAAATACCACGTACACCTTACAATTGGAATACCATTTCGAAGTAAAAACCATACTCTGCCTCAGTACAAATTATACTAGTACTTTATTTATTTATTACCATTTTTATGTAAAAAAAATATTGTCATTCATTGCAAATAAACAAATAATATACTTTTAAATAGGAATATATTGACTTAATAGAAAAATAACATTGCTCAATACAAATTATATCAACACTTAATATATTCAATACCACCACAATAAGCAAAAGTTACCACCATAAATTTTAAATAAGTAATAGCTTCAGTGAAAAATGTGATAACATCTTTAAGTACAAACTATATCCTACCTCAATGCAAACTAATCTAGTATGCTATCTACTCAATAATATGTCTATGTATAAAAATACAATCATTTATTACATATAAGGAAGACGAACACTTTTAAATAAGAGTAAATTAACTTAGTGGAAAGAGTATATTATCTCTCAATATAAATTATATAACAAGTACATTTAATACTGTAGTTATAAATAAAAGTTATCAGGACGATTTTAAAATAAGTAATAGCTTTAGTGAGAAATGAGAATGACATCTTTGAGTATAAACTACACCCTCCTCAATACAAACTATATTAGTACTCTTTCTATTATATATTATCATTCTATACGGAAAACTACATTTTAAGATAAGGGAGTTAAGGGATCATATTTTCTTTCAATGCTCTTACACTAAAGAACTCTGGGAAAGGATTCAAATCATTTGTAATTTTTATATTGTTGAAGAAGCTTAGGAAACCATCATAAATAGGGTCTCCAATGGTTTTATACTCACTACAATAAAAATGACATACGGTAATAGGTGATAAGTGTTATTAAATATGAATGGTAACACTAATGAGTATGCTATGACAGTCCATGTTACTAAAGATATGATGCTTTAGTAACAATTTTAACATATTATTGTTGAGTTTAATATGACATTTATTAATAGCTACAAATGATTTTATATTATATTTTATAAATGTTATTAATTAACTATTTGTAACATTTTTACACTGTTATAT
>JANZLX010000001.1:8984606-8999911 GCA_025531955.1 Erythroxylum orinocense
TGGCTTTGATGGAATTATCTAGATCTTGTGATGATGCCAAGTCAAAGAGTGAAGCAGAAAGCTTGGTTAGTGTACTTAAGAGTTTTGAGTTTTTACTTAGTATGGTTATTTAGTATGATATTTTATTTGCTATTAACATGGTGAGTAAAATGTTGCAATCTAAATCTATGTGCATTAATGCTACCATATAGCAATTAGAAGGTGTGATCATATTTTTTGAGAAATATAAAGATGCAGGGTTTAGCTTTAGTATGAATATTGCCAAAAGTCTTGCGCTTGAGATAAATATAGAGTCTAAATTTCCAACTAGACGTTGTATTATTAAAAAAAGATAATTTGATGAAATTAACCATAATAGAGAAATACAATCAGCTGAGGATTCTTTCAAAGTTAATTACTTTCTAGTTGTTGTGGATATGGCAATTACTTCGTTAAAGAATATACTTGAACAATTAACAACATTTGATAATATTCTTAGATTCTTATTTGATTCAAAGAAGTTGAAGTCATTGGATGATAACGAATTAAGATAATGTTGCATTAATTTTACTTCTTTTTCTCATGATAATGTGTCAGATGTGGATTTAGATTATCTTTTTCTGAATTAAAAGTATTGCAAATGACTTTGTCAAATGAGTTAATGTCATCAGTTGAAATTTTAGAATTTGTTAAAGCTGCAGATTGTTATCCAAATATTGCAATTGCATTTCGAATTCTATTGACTATACTTGTGACTGTGGTATCAGCTAAAAGAAGTTTTTCAAAGTTAAAATTATTGAAAACCTACTTGAGGTCATCAATGTTACAAGAAAAGTTGAATGGTTTAGCTATGTTATATATTGAGAAGGATATGTTGGACAATATTGATCTTGATAATATTATTAATAATTTTGCATCTAGAAATGCACGAAGAAATTATTTTTTATAAATCATGATCCTCTGTGTATTTGTTAGTGTAATTTTCTTAGTGTTTTGCAATCTAATATTGTTTTTTATTGCTGTTATTGTTATTTTATTGTTATTTTGTTGTTACTGTTACTATTTTTAGTTATCATATTGTTAATGATATTTGTAAGATATTATTAGCTAATGTTATGATCATTTAATATTTGGTTGAGTATGTAGACTTATAAATTGAGTCATTTATGTTTCATACAAACATGTAAACTTAAGTATATTATCGATTTATTGGGGCCTTTTTTATTATTTCGCTCAAGGCCTATAAAACGATAGGAACGACCCTGCCTCTAATGGTATCCACAAAATAGGTTGAGAGAACTTTGTAACCCTTATAGAGAGTGATAAGCAAAAAGTGCTAACTTTATTAGAACTTAAGCTTATTTATAATAAGGTTTAGACAATTTAGTAATTTAATTGAAATTAAATGTTAATTTCAATTAAACTTTAATTAAAATTACAAATAATTCAAATTAAATACCAATTATGCTCAAATAGATCTAATATCTCATATTGATCTTTATTTATTAAATACCTCATATTTAATCATAAAGTTTCTTAAAATTTACAATCAAGTCTAACTTGATTAAAATATCTTTACTTTCTTTAACTTGTTCTTTATGTAAGATCTACTAGGTTCTTAAATATGTTGGTAATGATTATCAATTATAATTCTACTTCATAATTAGAATTAGATAAATTAAAACTCTATTAATTCATCTTTAATTATCTACCTAAACAATTCATAATCATATATCAAGATTGAAGTCTAGCAACACATTATGATCACCCCAATATCTAGGAGTGTCAAAGTGATTTTTACTACAAAGTGATTTTGATTAACCTTTTCGTGCATGATTTTTTCATGTAATTTAATCATTTCATCATAAATTGTTTTGACTAGGTATAGAGTATGTAATTAATGTCTACTCTATTTTGAGTCTAATCATATTAGTTATCCACCATTAGTTATTGATTCAATTAATGACATTAGTAAACCATTTACAAAACATCATCCTACACTGGCTAAGGATTTCTCAAATCAATGCTAATTGATAACAACAAAATATTCTCCCTAATTACTTTAGGGTGATAAATCTTATCTTAATCACTCAACTACCTCTATAGAGTTTGTGCTATATCCAATAACTACCAACTGAATGACCTATGATTAGAATAAGTCATAAGTAGCATCAAAACATAACAATCTTTATACATGATAACTTTGGAGATCTCAAGTCAAATGCTCACATATATAATCATCACAACGAGAATTTCCATAGACATACAAGTAATGTTTCAAAAGGATTTCTCATATTGGGTTAGTTCAGTGAATCTGTTCTCTAATAAGCACACATACGTTTGTTTAAGTATCTCTATACTTTAGTCTATGAGATTGACTATTTCTTTCATAAAAACAAAACAAAATGTGTGCTGGTATTTTTATATTCTATTAATGTCTAGTCTTAATAGAACAATGAATATGAATAATTTAGGGATAATACATAAATGTAATATAATCTCATAATTATAATATTATCATAATTTCATTTGCAATGTATAATTATCTTATGGACTTTATCGTATACATCTAAATATGTACAAGATAACGAATGCCTTTAAGAAAATTTCACTAAAATACAAACAAAATGATTAGTTGTAGGGCATAAACCAACAATTTGAAAGTGCAACATCTCATCATGCAACATCTAATTTATCTGCTCTACAAACCTACTCTGACTATGCGGTCCATATGAGATATTCTTGGGTGATGGTAAAAGCCTTTCTATTTCACATATTGGTCATATAAAAATCAATACACCTCACAAACCACTTTCTTTATCCAATGTTTTATGTGTTCCAAGTTTACATAATAAATTTATCTCCATATAAAACTATGTAAACCTAAACCAATTTCTATTTAATTTTTCTCCTCTCATTTCTTGTGAAGGATATTCACACGAGGGCGTCTCTACTACATAGGGAGAACATCGATGATGTTTATTGTGCAATTTTTCCATGTTAGCCATAACTAAATATCAGCACTGAGCTCTCATTGTTTAATTGGCATCGCAAACTTGGTCGTCCCTCTAATAAAGTTCTTGGTGTAGTTCTAAAGAAAAATGGTTTAGTTTTCAATTTCTTCCCATTTTTTTTTTGTTTTTCATTGTAACTCTTATCCTATCAATAAAAGCCATAAGTTACCATTCTCTGTCAACTCTCTTATCAATGTTAAGCCTTTATAGCTTATTTATATTGATGTCTGGGGATTACCAAAAAATTTGTTGATGGTATAAGTAATATATCATATTTATTGATCACTAATTAGTGTAAATCGCAAGTGTACGGTGTACTAGCAAGTATGGGTCGATCCTACGAAAATTACAAGTACTAGTAATGGCCTCATTTCTATTACTTAATGGTCAAATAAGATAATGGCTTAATTTAAAACTAAACTAAACTAAAACTCGATACAATAATGAATCAAGAAAATTATAACATAAAGATTAATCTAATATCAAATAGCTAGTACCTAGGTGATGAATCTCATTAAGATCTCTTAAGCATTAACCCTTTATTATGTAAATTAATTATTAATCATTGGACTTTGGAAACTCATATCTTATGTTAATATCTTTCTTAAGACTATTAACAACTAATCCTCAGTTGATTAATTGAAACCTCTTTCTAGTTAAAACCCCTAATATTGCATTACTCTAACTCGTAAATTTCTTTATTAACCCTAGTTCAGAGGATTTATATAGTCCTATCTTTAGGTTTGTATGTCACTTCTTCCAATTATGATAGATCTATTCACACAAGAAAATTTCTCAATCTCAATCATATGAAATCAAATATTGAACTAATATTTTGAACATAATAATTCAAAAATAGAAATGCATAATTGAAGGTCAATGAATAAATCATTCAAATTGCATTAAATAAAGGATCAAATCATACCATCCAACGTAACTTAAGGTTCATCCTACACAGGCACTAAATAAACTTAGTTCCTAAACATAAAAAATTAAACAAAAATCAAAAGATTAGAATAATAATTAGAAAGAAAAGAATTCATAAATATATAAATCCCCATTTTCTTTAATGAAATCCCCTTGAATCCTTAACGAAAGGTTGCTCTTTATCAGATCTCTTCAAATAATCTTTGTGTTTTCCTCATCCTAGTTTGGAATCTTGACTCCAACTGTACTATTGCTGTAACTTTCAACTCTAGTCATTTCTCCTCGTCTCCTCTTCATAATTTCCTTTTATATTGCAAAATAGGGTTTTTGGATTATACACGACTAGTCATATGATCACGTGAGTAATCATGTATCTATAAAACACTTCAATATCACGACTTTACACATTCTTAGTTTCTTACACAAGTAAGGGACACAGCTGTGTATGTTACTTACATAGGTGTATATCTCCACACAGGTAAAGTTAAAGTCTTTGAAGCTTTACATGTTTACAATCTATTAAACGATCCGTTTACATGGTCGTGTATGTTATTCATATGGGCGTGAATGTCCAAACAACTCTAGTTCTTCTATTTTATGCTACAATTTCTCCTGAATTCTTCTTCTTTTGATTCATGAAGGCAATTGAGACCTAAAAAACACTTGAAACAAAATAAGTATCAAAAACAGTACAAACTCTCAAATAACAGACAAAATATAATCAATATAGGCATAAAAACATAGTACATTAATCTTTTATCAAACATCCCCACATTTAATTTTTTACTTATTCTCAAGCAAATCATACTCTAAATCATTAATCATAAAAACATTCAACCTTTACTAACCTCAGCATGCCCATCCACACCCTAAAACATCATAACATATCATCACATTAACATGTAATTAGATTCAAGTTATCCTAAAACCAACTTTCATAAGTCAATATCATAGTAATCATTTTGATAATCCTTTTGAAATCAGAAGCACAAATTTCATATTATCAAAAAGGGGTTAAGGATTGTTATTTAAACAATCCTACAATAACACCAAGAGATACTTTGATGCTAAAGCTACAATCTGCTAGACCGTATTTCTACAAAGATGAACGATATGATGCATATCATTTTAATATGATAGGAAAATCAAAGAGTTTCCAATCACCATAGATACCAAGTTAAGGAAAGAATTCTTTAAGTTCAACAAGACGGATATTCATTACTGAAGAGGAATTTGAAAGAGAACTATTATTTCTAGCATGGAGGAAGTGTTTAAAAAAGGATTTCAAACCTATGCTGGAAAGAGTTATTTTTCTTCACTAATCATAGCTCCAATCAAAAAGACCCTTGTGGCTACAGAAAATTTTGTTAAAATGAAGATTGGAATGATAGAAAGAGGCAAGATTAAATCGAGTCTAGAAGCGCAAAAAATTTTCTACCAAATCAGAAAGCATACTAAAAACATTTGTCCTACCTATACAAGTGGCATCAAATCTTTAAAAGGAAAAGAAAAGGTTGAGGCCTCTTAAATCAACACTTATAGTGATTCAGAGTAGACAACCAATTATATCTTTCACAATGAAAAGATAAGACGATAAACAAAAACTCCCGTCCTATAAAAAGGAATAGAATCTCTTATTGATAAGACTTTGATACTAAATTTACAATCTGCTAGACCATATTTCTACAAAGATGAACGATATGATGCATATCATTTTATTATGATAGGAAAATCAATGAGTTTCCTATCAACATAGATACCAAGTTAAGGAAAGAATTATTTAAGTTCAACAAGACGGATATCCATTACTGAAGAGGAATTTGAATGAGAACTATTATTTCTGGCATGGAGGTAGTGTTTAAAAAAGGATTTCAAACCTATACTGGAAAGAGTAATTTTTCTTCACTAATGATAGCTCCAGCCTAAAATACCCTTGTGGCTACAGAAGATTTTGTTAAAATGAAGATTGGAATGAGAGAAAGACGCAAGATTAAATAGAGTCCAAAAGCACAAATTTTTTTTTTGCCAAATCAGAAAGCATACTAAAAACATTTGTCCTGCCTATACAATTGGCATCAAATCTTTAAAAGGAAAAGAAAAGGTTGAAGCCTCTGGAGTCAACACTTACAATGATTCAGAGTAGATAGCCAATTATATCTTCCACAATGAAAAGATAAATGATAAAGAAAATCTCCTCGTCCAATACAAAGGAATAGAATCTCTTATTGATAAGAATGGACTTGAAGATAGATTTTTAAAAAATAGGTTTTAAGTTTGGCCTTTAGATTAGCTTGTAAAATTTCACCATTACAAATAAGCCTCATCAACTAGATTGAAGGGCATCACCCTCCTGTCATATCTTCTCTCTTATTATGTACTCTCTTTTAAAATAAAAAACTTCTTCCGCAGATACAATTTATATTTTTCTAGTTAAAACCTTACTCCCCTTCTATACTCTTTAGTTTATGCCTTAAGCTAGGAAACGAAATAAGGTTGTACTGGACTTTATTGAAGGATCGTCAAGGGTAGTTACCTCTTGAGGTTGGAGCAGGAATGCTCGATAAAAGACTCGACACAGTGCCCTGTAGCCTTTTTGCAAGCTTATGAGAATCTAAATGGATGATGTTTAACAATTTTCTAGAATAAGTTATCGACAATAATGGGAGTGTGATCTAAGAAAAGTGGATCCTTGAACTTAGCAATGCTGTTGAGAAATTTGTGCAGAAAAATGTCATTTATTAGAGCTTGATCCAACTTCTTTTTGATGAACCAATCTAATCGACAAGAATTGTGTGAAAAGGAATTTGAATTGAATCTCCTCATAAAATTGACCGTAAAGTGTCAAGGAATTCTTATGAAAAAAATACTTCATATGCAACTTATGATAAAATCTAATTGATATGATTAAGCGTAAGTTTTAATTTTTAATATTTGCAATAAAATTTAAGTTAAACTCTAACATTTAATAATATATACTTTTAAACTAACAAAATTATTAGAATTAAATTAACTTGACAATTTTTCAATTTAAGAATTCACTTCAATCATATATATAATTGACATGAGTTTTGAAATTAAGGAAATAAATTAATTTGATAATTAAATTTTAAAAGTCTCAGATCTCTAAAACCATAGATCAGGCATAAAAGGTAATTTTAATTTCAGAAACACTTAATGACAAGTAAAAGATCTATCTAACCCAAGTATCTATTCTTAAATTTTTAACTCAAACCGGAATGTACCACTTCGGTTTATGCTCTCTGTTAATTATATGATCTTCATAGTGCCTCCTAGATTTATATTTGGGTTCCAATGTCTCTCACGTCTGTTTAAGACTATCAATTATAAAGGCATTCTTGATGTTCTGAGTGTAACTAATGAAGAGATAAACTTAATGAACTGCATTATTAAAAGCTCAAGGAGAATCAAACCAGGATGACTATGAAGTGAAAAAATCTCTTCAAAATAAAGGTATTAGCATATAGAAGTGCTACTCAAGAACATGTTTAATGGCAGTGATGCTACTGGGGCTGCAAAGTGTTCAAATATGTTGCCATGAGAACAGGCACCGTGAACTTTTCGCAACTGCAAGTGTTCGAATTTGTTACCAACAGCTTTTGTTCTGTTGATGCCACACCAAAAAATCTCCGCCAGCGGGAGAAAAAGAGCGAACAAGCATAAAATTTGATATTCCAAATCTACGAATTTTAATTTGAATTTTTTAAATTTAAAAGCTCACATTGATGGCATTCATAACATAAATTTTTAACTTTTAAAAGTTTCTAAGTTAACGAAAATAAATTTCATCAATTTGAAAGTCAATTTTTATAATTTTTCAATTGTCAATTTTTTTCATATACTGTCAAATTTTAGATATTAAAATGCACCTCAACCTAAATTAAACTTTGGTGAATTCTTTTGGTTTTAAGCTAATCTTTTCTTCTTTGTTTTTTCTAATAGTCACATATTTGCATGCAGACTTGAATCCGAAAATATTTGTTGACTTGTGAGACCCTAGTCTCTGATTCAAGGTGCCAATAGCCTCTGATTCTTCGATTCCCACTTGAAAGCCATCTTGTAATCTCTACATTCAAGTTAAAAGTGATGGAACTTAGAACAGCAAGAATAGAAAATTCTAACTGGTCAACTTCAAGGTTAAGGTTCTACGATTCTTTTGAAACTAGCATGAAGACGTTCCATTAAAGAATAATAATTTAGCCACCAATTATTTGGCCAAGCATTGAAGGAAAATCTAACCAGAATCACAGTTCCAACAGATGACCTGTATGTGTCAACATAACCACGGAAAGGATACCATCTCACTCGTTGCCGAAGCAACTGCCACAAAGATGACAGACCCATCTAAAACAAACGACATGCGAAGTTTTGAACTTCAAAGCTCCACTGTATACTGGAAATTGGTTCATCATCTTCCCAACTTTTATTCCAACACGAAAATTGCAAGTTGTGATTAGTGATGATCATCATCATGATCATGTCCATCTGGCGGTCCACCAGGGCCAACAACTTCCAGCTGTGAAATGCCAACAATTACATACTTAATAAATCCTGCTCCGTTGAAAGCAAACTTATAACTAAGCTGGTGCATAACTAGCATTCCTGTACATGCATCTGTTAACACTAAGGTCATATTTAGTTGGTACCAGATATAGGGGAGCTGGGAAAAGATCCTCATATACAAATTAAAGATCTAGCGAAGTTCATTCAAGAAAGGACCAGCTTTTAAGGCTTTCAGTTGTTATATTCTGCTTACCGCAAAGTACTGCGAGCAAACTGGACATTCATGAGGCTTGCCCTTCTCCAGCCAAAACCAGACGACATCATGCTCATCCTCTGTGATTGAAAAGAGATCAAATTGTGTCAACGGACACCAAGAATTGGAAAATTCTTCTTCAATACAATAAAAGACAAAAAATCAACACAAAAGAAATATGGTCAGAAGGACCACATAAAGCAATTAGAGATTAGAAGATCACCTCCTTCACCTCCAGGGCATCCTACTATTCTCTTGTCATAATAGGATTTGATAACAGCAGGTGCTTCCTACAAGAACATGAAAGAAAAAGGTGCAATGACCAAATACACGAAGACCAAGATCATTGCTACATTAGGCACACAAGGGACATATTGTTGGCAAATTTGATAGTGCTGCAACATGTAAGCTACAAATAGCAGGCACTTCAACAGATCTTATTTCTGATTACCATAAACCCTGCATCAAAAGCATTAACTGTTTTGTAATGAGTATGACATTCATTTCTTCCACATCTAACAGATAAATGGAGCAATCAACTTGTACTAGAAAACAGCTAATATTTGTTGAACAAACAACTTCAATTATATGTTACTCAGGAAAGAGGGATTTGATACACCAGGCTACCAGAATGTAGTCTGCTCTCATACTTATGACTTTCTTGTTTATTAAGACAACTTACAACCAGTTAGAGGTCCCAGAAAGCTGGAAAAAAAAAAGAAAAGAAAGCACTCACGCACTCACGTGCAGTTACTGGTTTTGGGTTTATATAGCATGAAATGATGAGAGTTGGTAATTTGCATCACTGGGCATCAATTTAAGAGTACTACCCAACCTATATCATTAGATGGGAAAAGAAAGAAACATCATCCGCCTCTATTTTGATAAAGGATCAAGTCGTTTTAGTCTATGTAGAACCACAGCCTGAAGCATTCCTCATCTCAAGTCATTAATAATGACAAATTAATTAAACAGCATTCCAATTCCCCAACTAGGAAGCCTTTATGCAGTTACCACGAAAACTAAATGTGGTCCTTGAAAAAAGAAACAAAAGACAAATTCCCCAAAGAGAGAGCTTATTAACTCATGGATTAATCCATGCAAAATCAGTAACAACAAAAAATGAAATAGTGAACAAAAGAGATACTTGACATTGCAGCAATAAAAACAAGCAGCAATAGACGATACTACCATAATCAACATGTCAAAAGAGGACGGCACATGGCAGGTAGTTATCTACAGATAAATGTCCTGTCAAGAAAAGAACCTAGAAATCCAGTCTTTCCAAAAACTATAGCTTGAACTCAGGTCAGATCATTGACACAATAACATGACATGAACAGAGTATCAAAATAAGCGATTTAACAAGCTATAATAACTCTCAAAGCCAACCCTTAAAAACGAACAACCCATTACCTTGGTGCCAAAAGGACCTTCAGGATGGTCAATATCAAGTAGTTTCCTCCCCTAAATCATAATAAAACAAATCAGTCAAAATCCTAGTGAAAATTTTTCAAATCATCAAGACGAAAAGAAATAAAAGACATAATAATTTAGTAATGGATCAAATGCAACAAGTTACATTATTCAAGTTCATGCCTTGACCAGTATCGAAACAACAAATCGAAAATATGGAAATGCAACTCAAAAGAACTGGTGACTTTCTCTCTCAAAATCCAATTAAATCAACCTCAAGCTCAGCTTCAAGCTCCTCCCGCTCGTGCCCAGTAGCGATAGGCATCACATCCTCAACTCTCTTCTTCACTACAAAACAAACATTTCTTTTTCCACGTCATCAACAACACAGACAACACGCACAGATTCACAAGAATCCAATTACTCCTAAAGAAAGAGCACGAAAATCAAATCTATTAGAAAGGAGAAGATCTGGAAGAGGATATAGGCACCTGAATCTGCGCTGAAGTATCGAGTGAAGAGAGAAACAGACGAAGATCGCGAAACGAAGGGTTGAGCGGCTGAGAGTGTAGATCGTGAGGAGGTGTTTGCGGCAGCGGCAGCGAGGGTTTTCAGGTGCGAAGAGGTCAATCTCCTCCACATCGTAACCGTTAGTTTTTGAGTGTGTGTGTTCTTTCAGGTCACACCCTGTTTCGTCCCTTAGTTTTTGCGGTTCTGTCTCGCTTTTTCTGTAACAGACTCGGGGCTTTTGTTCTCTTCGGTGCCTTTCTGTTGAGAATGAGAGAAATGAAGAAAAGGCAGTAAAGAGCGGCTCCGGGATGTTGATGGAATTGGAATGGACTCGACACGTGTAGCCTATTTCGCACGTGTTTTGATAACTAATTGTCTAATTCGAAGAGTGGACTGGGACTGGGCTTTGGTGATATTAAATCATTTAAATATTTGGAAAAAATAGAAAGAAATATATGTTATGTTTGTTTTTCATGGTTGAAATGACAATATGTGGAATGTATAATACTGAAGAATTAGAAGATTTTACCACAGAATCCATAAAATACTTAAATAAGATTTATAAGTTAAGAAAAAATACTTATTCTTAGGTTAGTAGAGTTTGATTTTTGTTAGTATAATAAAATAAATATAGGTGTATTTTCAATTTTAATATAAGAAAACAAATTTCATTAAGAAGTATGTAAAAATAATAAATGATCTAGAATTATTTTTAAGTTTCACTTCATGGTAAAAACATTTTGGATTAAATTATAATATTTATGAGGTCTTTTTTTGTAATTGAAAATATATTAAAACATAGAAATGTTATGAATTCTTTATCGGTATCGACAATGATCAATATCAGTTACTGTTTCAGATAATTTTTAAAAATGATAAAATAGTCCATAATTTAAAAAATAATATCTCAATAATATATAATGATTCATTCATTCATTGCATAATTAATAAAGTTTTATCTCTTATGTCATTTATAATTCAATTCCCTAAAAATTTTAACAAATAATTAATATAATTATAGAAACAAATATTATATATAATTATCCTCGTTAAGTCATAATTCAATTCTACAAAAACCCTAACAAATAGTTATTACCTAATTAAAACTTCCTAAATCTAACTATATTAGAGCCATGGTTGCTGAGGCAATGATGGAGGCTCAAGTTTGGCTTTTACATTATCAAATTCCAGCATGACACGAGCATCGAACACACTTTAATATGAGCGACAACTTTCTTCTTCTTCTTAGTAGTACTTATTTAAAATATTTGTGCCAAAGATACTTCCTATACTAGTACTAGTTTTATTTTATCTCTAAACACTTCCTTATATTGTTTCAACACAAGCACATTATTAAAAGGATGTCTTGAATTATTCAAAAGTGGCATGTGAATTCTTGATGGCTGGAAGTCTATTCACGTAGCTCACCATTCATGAATACAAAGAAGGTCAAATATTGCTAATTGAAAATTGTGATCAAATTTCGGCAAGTCTTGTGGGCTACATGTAGGTGTGCTTGAAAATAAGCCATATGGTTAGCCTATTTTCATGACTAAGATTTATGTGCTAGCATTATAAATAGATGCATCCTCTGCATCTTTTGAGCACCGAAAATAAAAGAGAGAAAGAGTGTGGGAAACACTTTTGAGAGCTCTGTAATTATACTAGCTACATTTGGGATTCACTAGGTAGAGAGAAAATTCTAGAGTGACACTTTGTAATCTCCTATTATTTTCTCATAGTAAAATATCTCCGATTGTCTCAGGTCCTTGGATGTGGGCAAGATTTGAGCCGAACCACATAAAATATCGTGTGCACTTGTGTGATTGATTTATCGATTTATTTCTCTACATAACCTACTGATGAAGGTTTGTTGATCCAAGGGATTTGTTCTCAACAAACTGGTATCAGAGCCCACAGTTAAATCTTTGTCAGTTGGATGACGACATCATCAGTAGTAAAATATGATGTGGAGAAATTTGACGGAAAAAATGACTTCAACATGTGGCATATTAAAATGCACGCCTTGTTAGTACAACAAGGATTGCTCAAGGCACTTGATGGCAAGGATAGCTTGCCAGAAAAATGGGACGAGGAGAAGAAGGCATACATAATGGAACAAGCACATGGTGCTATACAACTGTGCTTGTCCGATGAAGTGTTACGAGAAGCTGCAAATGAGCAAACTGCTGATGGATTATGGACGAAGCAAGAATCTCTCTACATGAAGAAATCCCTAACAAACCGATTATATTTAAAACATCGGTTGTATACTCTCCGAATGAAAGAAGGTATGCCCATCAAAGACCACCTGAATGAATTCAACAAAATCATGTTGGATTTACAACATTTTGATATCAAGCTTGAAGATGAAGATCGAGCATTGATCTTGTTATGTTCATTACCTCCCTCTTTTGACCATTTTGTCGACACTATGCTGTATGGAAGAGAAAAAAATCACTTTGGAGGATGTCAAGGCTTCCTTAAACTCATGAGAGTTAAAGAAGCAAGTGTCAGAAAGCCAGATAGAGGATCAGGCAACATGTCTGTTTGTGAGAGGTCAAACTAAAGACAGAGGATCTGATGGTAAAGGCAAATCTAGATCAAAATCAAGATCTAGAAAATTCAAATGTTTTGAATGTCATGAGATTGGGCACATTAGAAGAAATTGTCCTAAGTTGAAAGGGAAAAAGAAGGTTGGTGAAAGTTCTGAGCAGCATATGTTACCAATGCAACAGAAGATTCTGATGGTGTCAGAAGTGTTCTTATAATGTCTACAAGTGAATCAGGTGAAAAATGGATTCTTGAATCTGCTTGTACCTTTCACATATGTCCTAATAAGAGCTGGTTTACCACATATAAAAGTAGTGGTGGAATAGTCTTATTAGGAGATGACAAAGGACTTCGCGTCGTTAGTATAGGCACAATCAGGATTAAGATGCATGATGGCATTGTTCGGACGTCGGAATGTTGACATGGTCTAGAGACGAAAAGGAATCTCATTTCCTTAAGCCTCCTAGATTCCCGTGGCTATGAGTACTCTTCTCGAGATGGAGTTCTAAAAGTTTTCAGAGGTGCTTTGGTTATGATGAAGGGGAAAATGGCTGATGGCCTTTATTATCTTCAAGGTCCTACTATTGTTGGTAGTGCTGATGTGTCATCTGTAGCTAATTCAGATAGTGCTTCTACTCAGCTGTGGCATATGAGATTGGGTCACATGAGTGAAAGGGGCATGATGGAGTTGAGCAAATGAGGTTTTCTGTGCGGACAGAAAACAGGAAAGTTGGATTTCTGCGAGCACTGTGTTTATGGCAAACAGAGTATAGTGAAGTTCAGTACAACTGTTCACCGTACCAAAGGCACATTGGATTATGTCCATTCTAATCTTTGGGGTCCTGCTCCAGTTTCATCCAAAGGTGGAGCACTGTATATGTTGACATTCATTGATGACTACTCGAGGAAGGTTTGGCATATTTCTTGAAGAGAAAGAGTGATGTGTTCATCACCTTTAAGTAGTGGAAAGCGTTGATTAAAAAGCAGACTGGAAAGAAAATCAAGTGCTTATGAACCAATAATGATTTGGAATTTTGCTCAAGTGAATTTGAAGAGTTCTACAAAAATGACGAAATTATGAGACACCGCACTGTCAGGCATACACCACAACAAAATGGGGTTGCAGAATGGATGAATAGGACACTTTTATAAATATCTCGTTGCATGCTCTCACAGGCTGGGATGGCCAAAGAATTTTGGGCTGAAGCTGTTAATAAGGCTTATTATCTGGTGAATAGCTCTCCATCAACTGCATTAGAGTTAAAGACTCCTGAAGAGATGTGGTCAGGATCTTCTGCTAATTACTCTCGATTAAGAGTATTTGGTTGTCCTAGTTATGCTTATGCAAAAGAAGACAAGCTGGGACCAAGGGCGCTTAAATGCATATTTCTAGGATATGCATATGGGGTCAAAGGATACAGATTGTGGTGTACAAATCCAAAGACACCCAAGTTTGTTACTAGCAGAGATGTGACCTTTGATGAGTCTGCTTTACTCCATCAAAAAAAGGAGTTTGCTGGTAAAGGAAAAGGACCAGGGAAGCATTAGCAAGCAGGTGGAGCTAGAAATTACAACTCCAAAGGCAGTACAGGAGGAAGTTTCAGCTGAGCCTATTGAGGAAGAGGTACAAGTTCCTTCAGATGATGATGTACCTGAAAAAAAAACCATATAACATTGCTACTGGAAGACAAAGAAGGGAAATTAGACCTCCTAAAAGGTATGGTCATATAGATCTAGTTGATTATGCATTAACTGTTGCAGAGGATCTTGATGATCAAGAACCATGTTCCTATAAAGAGGCTATTTCCAATAAAGAATCTTCTCAGTGGTTGATTGCTATGAATACGAAGATTAAGTTTCTTCATAAGAATCAAACACGGGAGCTTGTCGAACAACCAAAAGGCCAGAAGATTGTAGGGTGCAAATGGGTTTACAAACGAAAGGAAGGAATCTTAAGGATTGAGGATGCAAGGTTTAAAGCAAGATTGGTTGCAAAAGGCTTTACTCAAAGAGAAGGCATTGACTTTAATGAAGTGTTCTCTCTTGTTGTAAAGCACAGTTACATCCGAGTACTGCTCGCTATGGTTACATTGTTTAATTTAGAGCTTGAACAACTTGATGTCAAAACAGCT
>JANZLX010000001.1:9011246-9027065 GCA_025531955.1 Erythroxylum orinocense
ACCTATGAATAAATGCATATGCAAGACACCTGTTCCTCCGTGATCAGAGGTCAGTAACATGCTCAGTCAGTGTATGCAATGAAACCTATCAGTCTGACCCAATATTACCAGAATACCCTTGCTACAGTAACAAACAGTAACGGGATGTTACAACTACTCCTAATAATAGGATTTCATTGTCTGGGCTATAGGACTGATGACTAATTTGTTTATCCACATATGTTTTAAAATTAAAAGACTAATTGCTGGTACAAACTATGTGTTTCTAATATTAGGGTAGCTGCGAAACATGTCAATTTGTAATAGTAGGATCAGAAAAAAAAAATATGATAACAATTCTTGCAACCTGTTATATCAATCATACATAACTATTAAGAATTTAGAGCGTCTTTTATATTTTAATTAATTGCACAAGTGGCGTATCCATCGGTTGTTAATCTAGGCTTCATGCACATGTTAAAGTGATGACAATTACATAACTTTAGATTTGTAGTGACATTCAAGATGTCTCTTTCTTCTTGTGGAGGTTTCAGTCAGACAGGCCACTTGTAAATTCTTCTTGTTGGTTTGGAGAAACTCTTAACTCAAATGAATAACCATAAAATATCCAAGTCAGATCTAAAATTAAACATTTAAAGGAAAAGTGGTGATTGTAAGTGTAGAATCCTGTCTCTCCAGCCTCCAAAGTGTATTTAATAAGTTAACTATTAATGGAAGAATATTGAGATAGTAGCTGCAAAAACTGATAAGCCTTAATATTCCAACATGTCTAGAAGCACATGGTCAATGATATTATTTTTGATTTGTTATTGAAAATCTGCATACACCCAATTGACAAAAGTATCCTTCAATAATACATAATCAATTTCTTTAATTAGTTTCTCAATGTCATGGCTTGTGTGGTTCAATAGAGATGAATCATGGTAAGCAAGCTTAATAGGTTGATCAAACAAAATTAAAATAAAAGGTCATTTAGATCTTATGTCCTGCAACCCCCATATGGGAAGAGGGCTTTTTTTGGTCGAGCATGCATTTGTTTTCTTAATCCAAAATACTTCATTAGTAGATGATTTTAAATTTGCTTCTACTCCATTTTGGTCGGCAATCATGCAATAATTTATGGTCCAAACGCATATGGATTCAGTGAATGCATGTAAAAGAATTGCACTAAAGTTCTGACAATAATTGCAAGCAGGCAAATGCATTATTTAAGTAGTTTAAGAATAAGAGATCCATTTGGAGTAATGGAATCAATGTCAAATCTCTATATCTACTTTGGATGAGATATGACCTACTAAATGTTGAAGACATGAATCCCACATTCACTGGCAAGGCATATGGGTGTGATTTAAAGTTCCACTTTGGTGATGGTTTTTATCTACTTGGATGTTTTCGTTAACAATTCCAAAGAACTTTAGTGTATCATATGATAATGTGGTTACGATTAACCAAATTCAAAAGATGTCATATGAGATTATTTTAATTTAGTAAAATCTATTTTAAAATATATAGCAAAATTTGAGTTCCATCAACTTTCTTAAGAGTAGTATGATGTCCCAAGATTTGTTTAGCTAGTCATGACTATACAATTCGGTCATGGATTTATGAACAATTTTTTTGAATTTGATAAAAATTTCAATATAAAATGCAAAGTAAACCCGTGAACACGATAAAAATTGACTTTCTTGGCTGGCCAAGTATCAAGATCCATACTCTCACAAAAAGACTAAGATAACATAAAGTCAGTTAATCCAAACCACTATAGAAGTTTTCTACTTAAAACTGCAAGTCTTTTGGGAATGGAGTAGGACAATGTACTCCCTAAAGTGATTCCCTAACATGGTTAAACTTTCTATATCTCTGTTCCATTGATCTTTATATCCTAAGTTGAAGATGATGGGAGACAATCGACACAACTCTTTAAAAGATCAATCAAATATCAATGACAAGAAAGAACTCTTCAAGTTGTGGCAAAAAAATAATATAAAAATAAGAAATTCTAACCAATGAAACAAATACCAAGATTTACATGAAAACTCCAGTTTAAAGGAAAAAACCATAAAGCAAACTGACAAATAAATCCACTAAACTCCAAAAGGATTTATTAAAAAGCTTATTTCTCACCCTTCCCCCTAACAAGTTGTCTCACAAAGTTTAGGAATGAAACCAAAGTTGAATGGTTATAATCAATAATCACTCAAGTCAAAACTAAAACAATCAAACAAAGATGGAAATACAACACTCTTTGCCATCTTTTTGTTTTTCCTCACTTTTGGATGTTATGACTACACTTTTGACAAAAACCTACATCTTTTTCTTTTTTTTATATCACAAAATAAATTTTTCTGTAACTTTCGCGGTCACTTCTATAGTCATGTAAGTAACCGTTTATCTTTCCAACATTGCTTTAGTTGCAAACATATACGGTTACAGAGAGTTACATGATCTTTACACACGGTTGTGTATCTTCACACGAGCATATACAAGACTATGTATGTCTTTGCCTCTCCACACTTTTTTCACATTTTTTTAAGGACTTATATGGTTCATCTACACAGTCGTGTAAATCAAGACACAAACGTGCAACACTCTACATAATAGTGTATCTCCCTAAAATAAAGTCTTCCATCTTATCTTTACTTGTTCATTATTCCCATGAACTGTAATCACCGAATGTCTCAAAATAGGATTGGACACTCAACAATCTTCCCCTCTAGCCTTAATATAGGGAAGAGACTTTATTCTACATCCTCTACTCAAGATACATCCTGACAAGCTTACAAAAAATCTCATGCTTATTTCTAGGAATTATTTTGGTCAGCATATTAGCATCATTCCTTCTTTAATATTAATTGTTGCTCTTCTATCACGAATTTTAGCCAATAAATCATCCCAATCAATATTTAAAAAATTGCCCATAATTTTTCATATTAAGCTAATTATAAAAAAAATTATTAAGAATAATAGTTATTTCCTCCTCCCTCACTCTTAAGTTGTACATTATCTATACGATTTGCAAAAATTAAGAAAATATATAAAAAATGGAAAAGAGGCAAGGATAATTGGTACTCCCCTAATAATAAACGATCATTAGCCTTGTACAATAGCAATAATATCTATCCAAGCTTAATGCAATATGATCTCTACTCTAATACGTAGAGGTGCTTTGTAATTTAGGCAATATTTCCTATATAACCTAGAGAATCCCATCAAATCTCTTCCTAAGTGGAGTGATTATAGTCTTAAAGTTAAAGAACATAAAAATAAACTTCAATCTATGAGCCCAAAAGTATTAAAACAAACCAAAACTATTTATAAAGATCCTAAAATATACCATATTTAAACAAAAGCACCTAAATATTGGGTTACATCTCAACGATTACTTCTTTATGATTATTTTAGCTAGAAGTCTTATTCAAGCCCTTCACTCATCCTAGACCCACAATTAAAGGCTTGATTCTACTCTTCTTCTTGCATAAGGGCTCATTAGCTTCCTTATGTTACATTAGAATTAGATTGTCCTTCTCACTTTGTGTGATTATTTCCTATATAACGTAAGAAAATTCAATATCAATCATATATATAGAAGCTAATGTCATCTTTATCAAAGGTATGTGTTATGGCTTTAGCTATTTTAAAAGTTTTTTCCTCCTGCTTTACCCTTAGAATTAACTTTTCATCATACACATCCATTATAACCTTAGTAGTAATTAGGAAAGATCATCCTAAGAGTAAGGAAACCTCTACGTTGTCCTCTATATCTAAAATCACAAAGTCCATAAGGAATATGAATTTATCAACCCTAACTAAAATGTCTATTATATGCCCATCTTAATTGGTTTAGTGCACGAAATTCCAATTCCTTAAACATGTTATAAGGTATTAAATTAATTATAGTTCTTATATGTGCTAATACCCTTTTAATTGATAAGCTAACAATATTACAAGCAATTGTAACTCTTTGGACCTTTGATCTTCTAGGATAACTTAATTGTAGGATGTAGGAGAACTATTCACTTAAATTAACTAGTAATAACTAATTGAGCTTCTTTTTGTTTGAAACGAGATCCTTTAAGTATTTGGTATAATTTGACATTTAAGAAAAAGATTCAACAAAAGGAATGTTAATGTTAATTATTTAAGAAGATCTCGAAACTTATCAAATTCACCTTCCTTTTTATTTATCTCAAGCCTACTCAAGTATCGAATCTTAGGTTTACACTCTTTGATGACTTCCTTCCTTAACTCCTTATCCTTTTCTCGCTTCTTCCCCTCATCCTTCTTTTCTTGTACAGTAGCCTTCTATCTTTATTTCTTTAACTTGTAGCTCCCTTTCACTTCTCAAAATTACTACATTCACTTACTCCCTTAAATTTAACTTGATGTTGCTAGGAAAAATATCTTTTTGCTCTTCTGAGATAAGTTAGCAAACTGTTTGATTTGAATCTCTATTTTATAGATGGAGGCTTATGAGTGACCCTAGAAGTGAGCCTCAATTGTAATGATAATTTTCATCATAATCTCCTTAAGACTAAAGTTCCCTACTTATTGGTATTGTTATTGAAATTTGAGTAAAGCTTGATTATTCCATGAAAAGGTAGAATGCTTTTCTCCCCCTGGATTATAAATGTTACAATAAAGGTCATTTTGAGACTAGTTTCCTATAAAATTAACTTTCTTAGTCAGTTGTAACATATTGTAAAGTGCCTAACATTCATGATTAAGATGTCCACTATCACAAATATCACAAATTATCACTAGTTTTGGTTAAGCTGCTTAATACATATTATCAAATCTCTTATTCTAAGTGTCCAATGCCCCATAAGCGACAACATAACATAATCTTCTATAATACATTGTCTTCTCTATCTTGCCATTGTCTTTGGTAGCTATAACATATAATATCTAAATCCTAAAATTAGCCACAAACACAAGATCAAGAAAAGAGAGTTATAAAAATTAAATAAAAATAAAAAATCCTAACTTATAGATAATGAAAAAAGAAAATAAAAATATTATATCAATAAAAGTAAAGCTTTGCTAATTTTTTATTCCCTAAAAATGACACTAAAAACTTAATTATGATATATTGATAACATAAAATAATACTAAAAGAAAATCATTAAGTCATATGCGCTTATCATTCTTATAGTATAGTTTAGTGAGTGCAAATTTCACTGTCACGAGGATTGCAATGACTAGTAATTTAGTTACTTCCTTCATGATGTGTTCTTAACTCTCCTTTGGTCATCCTCTCGTGCTCTAATTGTCTTTAGATTCAATAATTCCCTCTTCATCTTGTCTATCTCCTATTAAAATAAAGACATTAAATTTCTAACTAACACATGTCAAACACAAACTCATGTTGATCATATGTTTCTTTACTACTCCCTTAGCTTCTTTTCTATAACCAAACACCACTAACATAAGTCACCAACATAGTACCATGTTTCCCTTATATTGACTTAGTAGCTCCTCCATTGTCAAGAGTTCATCTTAAGAACACTGGTCTAAAGACTAAGAACATAAGTCTGCATACAAGTTTTGTTAGGGAACATAGGTCCCTATTTGGCTCGTGTTATTTATATGGAAAATTATCCTAAGAAGTATAATGTATTAAGGTGGAACACAGGAGGAGCATAGCGTCATGCTTAAGCTATATTTCTTCATGTATTAAATAATTGAAGAAGTTAAATGCCATAATAGCTTTCATGAGGTTAAACATGGTATCATATTAGGGTTGTATTAATGGACATATGGCCATATTTAACCTATAACTCTAAAACTTCTCTAAATTGGCTCTAACATACCAAATTCATCTCGTCCTCATTTTGGAGCTAGAATAAGGTTAGTAAACAAAATATAAGCCACATTGAGTACCAAATCCTATAGAAATCATCCAAAAATAAACAAAATGCTCTTTAATTAGCACTTATCAATAAACTATGTTAACACAAATCAAATTTTGTGTAAAGATTACCAAAATATCATTAATTACAATATTAAATAGAATTTGACATGATAAAGTTTTTAATATAACTGTAATGTTAGTGTCAAGTACACAAAATTAATCACACCTTAATCTAATATTAGCTTGCTCTCCCTCTTTTTGGAAATATAAAAAAAAAACAAGTATCCAAAAGCCTAACAAAATAATATTAAAATATTATAGCATATAGTAAATCAATTAAATATCATCAAAATCAAATTTAAACATCTAAGGAGATCCTTATCAAATGGAATTCCCATCAATCATACGGAATTCTCTACTAATTATACAAAATATATCCCCACTCATTAGTTTAGTGAATATATTGTTTAATTTGTATCAATAAATTTTGGCTAAACATCCCCATTTTACAGATGATCTATAATAAAATGAAACTCAAACTTTCTATATGCTTAGTTCTAGAGTATAGACTAAAATTCTTTGTAAGGAATATGACACTAATGTTATCACACCTAGTTGGTTTATTTATAAGGTACAATCCATTTTCTCTGAATTTTTGTCTAAGTTATAGAATTTGAGCATAATAAGTTTCAATCATTACATATTTAGCTTTCATGGTTAATAAGGCAACCAAATTTTATTTTTAACTAAACCATGAAATTAATGCATTGCTTAAAAATTGACGTGTACCAAATGTGCTTTTCTTATATAAAAGATGACCAATAAAATTTGCATGTGAATCACCAACCATATCAGAAATTCTATCTTTGGATACCAAAGTCCTAATGAAATGGTACCATATAACGATTAAAAAATTATTTTTTGTGGATTTGATTAAAATATATTATATAAATAAACATTAAACATAATGTCGAGCCTATTTGTAGCAAGATAAAATAAACTACCAATCATACCTCATTATATTTTGACAATAACTGGATTTCCTTATTCGTCCTTGTTCAACTTAGTTGTGATGTTCATAGGTTTCCATATTGGCTTAGCCTGAACCATTTTAAAATATTTTAGTCATTCTTTGGTGTACTTAGCTTAATTGATGAAGAATCCTCCTTGATTTTCTTAATCTTAAAAAAATTGACTTCTCCTATTATACTCTTCTCAAATTCCCTACTTATACATTTAGAAAACACTTTACACATGAAGAATAGAAACGGTCAACCTGGACTCAAGTTACCTATGGATTGAGCCCAATCTAAACTTTTGAATTCAACTTAGGCCTGGCCTGAGGCTCAATTCGGCCCCCAACTAGTAGCCTAAGTTTAACCTAATTAGGCTCTATTAAATGAAGCCCGATAGAACCTAGAGCTTATAGTTTAAGCCCAAGATCGATCGAGCTTGACTCAACATGAAGTTTGATCAGATACGTGAAATGATATCATTTAAAGACTTTGTTTTAATTCATTCAATATATGAACTCGTTTAATTTGGGGGAAACAATATCAGTTAGAGACTTCATTTCAATTCACTCAATATATAAACAAAAAATTATCATTTTGTACATAATTGAGGTCAAAATTTGGATATATATTGCTACAAATGGCAAAAAGCCTATGACATAACTTAAAATCAACAAGCTAAGTTCAGGTTAATTAGGTTTTAGATCGAGCTCAAGCTTAAGGGTCAACCAAACGAAAACGGCCTACATCGTACTATAAAAGGACATTATTTTTAAACGTTTGTCCAAAACAAATTTGCTTTAAACAGCCTTAGGGAGATTGGGCTATGCAATTTAAGCTTAATTAGGTTTGAGTTGGGCTTAAGTTGCACCTTTAAAGTGTCAAGTCAGGTTATTAATGGGATAAATCAAACATGTTGCCATCCATATTTAAAGATGCAAATATAATTGAGACTAATGTCAAATATTAGTTACGGGAACAATCATGAAAATTTTAAATTTATCCATTAAATAATTAAGCAAATTTTAAAATTATCCATTAATCGTAAATTAATTAATAATTTCTTAAATAAAAATTATATATAAAATATCATCTATTATATTATTTGTGCCTATATTCAACCTTTTAATTAGTACATATCTTTTAAAAGTAATTCAACTTCCTTGTTAAATAGAAGAATTTTGTTCCTTTCGGTAAATTACTCTTTATATAAAATTAAATAATAATTAGACACTCAAATGTGCAGATATTCTAAATATTTCTTTTAATTGTTAAATATATCTATATTGTACATGCAACTTTATTATCTAAATAAGTAAGTGTAGTTGAGATTAGTTTAGTTTTCTTTATCAATAAATATTATGATATTAGAATAAATTATCAAATTGTTAAAATTATTTATTTAATGATGGATAAATTTTTCATATAATAAAATTCAAATAAAAATCTCATCTCCCAATAAATATATATAATTATAAGAATATTCTTACATTTAAAGTTGTAAATTATCATTTAATTAATTCAAATAATCATTTCACTATTTTTAAAATTAGTTGTTAGAAAAAATAAAGTTATTCTCTCGTAACCTTTTCCTTTGTAAACTCTAAAAAAGAAGTAGCTCACATATATATATAATTTGATTTATTGTTATCATTGTTGTTATTATTATTATTATTATTATTATTATTATTATTATTATTATTATTATTATTATTATTATTATTATTGACATTAGTAGTTAATGGTATTATGAAATATAAGCATCTTTGTTAGTTGGACTAAACAAAAGTTGGGTAATCTATTGACTTTTTCAATAAATATTTTGTAGTGTTCAAGGGTTTATAAAAAGGGTAAGTGTTGAAGCAACTATTCAAGTTATTTTTTTGGACCAAAATGTCATAACTTCAAATTATGGAAACAACTTTTTTATAAAATGCCTTAATCATCGTTAGAAAGCAGAGACTATTGTGCAATAATATTATTATGGTTGTTGAAGAGTTTATAAGGTAATGCAAAAAACTCTCTCCAATTTGATGGCATAATTTACGATGAATAACTTTTTTTTCCCATAAAACTAAATTTTTTATTTGGTCTTTTTTTTTTCAGAGCCATTGATTTAGGAATTATTTCATCTGTTCAAATTGGCGTCTAACACAATACCATTTTGTAATTTCTGCATATAATACAATATAGTTTTTATTATAAATCAACATTTTATTGACCATGAAATAAGGTTGGAATGAGATAAGATCTTTTGTTTAATATTATTATATCTTCTTCTATCTTATAGATTTCAGTCATTTATTTTGTGAAATTTATATAAGACCTATATAAATAAATAACTAAAATTTATTAAATATAATAAGATACTGTAATATTAAAAAGAGAATCTAACTCGATTGGAATTCAATAATAATAACAAGGGTAGGAATATAATAATGGTAACAGAGAATGTGAACTCATTGATTTAATCGATTAAAAATCATTACCTTGACGTGCAACATATTTTATTTCATAATAACAGAGCTTTTCGGCAGAATGTCAACGGAGGGAGGATGTGAAACTGCTATCTTTAGCCTGGCATTGGGCTTATCAAACTATGATCTGACTACATGTTATGATACTTTTCCGATACCTACTTCTGGTTAGGTGTCTATGGAGGCTGAGAAATTGCACTTGAAGCTTATTCTGCTCACATTTTGCTGCCTTCTTCCGTATGTTGTCTCCGTAAACTTCACCGTCCCTTTTCACGGTAAGCCTTTAACACTGTTATTGCTTGATAAAGCTTCCGACTTGCATTGATATTGTGTCGTATGTCCTCACATTTGCTGTCTTCTTCATATGTTGTGTCCTTAAACTTCATTATTCCTTCTCATGGTAAGCCTTCAACAACATTCTTGCTTGAAAAACTTTGGCCTTTATTGGTATTATTTGGTTGAAGCTATGAAAAATGATCCACAGTACTTGATCATAGAGCTGTAGGATTCTAGCGTGGTGGGGTTATGTTCGTCGGATGTTACGTATGAAGAGAAAACCAAAACAGTGTCTGAGCTTTTTCGTGATCCTATATATATTCATCCCATAACTGAGGTTCTTTTTTACTTCTCTTTTCTTTGTTTTTAGTATAGAGTTTGGAATGGATATTTGTTGTTGAGAGTATTGATGAATTCAAGATTAACTACTATGTTTTAAAGTTCTGCTCCTTTGACTTTCCTTCTTCATGTACATTGGCTATAATTCTGAAAAGCTGATTCACTTATTGCCATTATGTTTAAGGTGAATAAATAGGTATATATTCTTGGAGTTACAATGAAGCTAACTGCAGTAGATTTAACTAGATGATTGCATTCCCATTGGTAGATTTAGTTGGAGGCCAATTGTTTAATAGCAAATTCAGCTTTATTAGCTCATGATTTTTATCCGCAATCTTCATTCTTTTGCTTGGAATTGGTATGACATCAGCCGTTAATTTTAGTGCCCAGTTAGTCAGTAACTTGATGTAAATCTGATCCTAGGAACTTAAGAAAGAAGCATAAAGAAAGTAATGAAGAACAAGTCCTTTATAGTTCCTTCCCTATTTTATATTCATGCTCTAGATTTCATCTGAACTTCTATGGTCGGTATCCTTTCAGTTTTTTAGTTTCTGTAATTTTCTTTTAACTGATAAAGGAAATGCTCACAACTTATAGTTGAGTTTTCTATTGATACAACACTAAGATTTTGACTGCTATTATTAACCCAACCTCTTTGGAGCTCAATAACGTGGATGAAACATAGCTATAACTCTTGGGAAAGAGTTCTTCAGTCGAAGCAGCATGATGAGCTATGGTAGTCTCCACTTCTCCATTGTGACAATTGAAGGCACAGACCTAAGCAAATCCCTGGGCAAACCCTAGGTCTAGATTGACCCATAGAGCTTATACATTGAAGAAATAGGAAATACAGTTGTCAGATCACCATATGTCATCGAAAGTTGATTCTCCTGATTAAGGTAGATGACATTGTGGCATTATATTCAAACTACGGTTTGCAGTTGCAATTGATGAACTTGACAAACTGGATAAGTTTGACCATCATTATCAATCTTTCTTCCTGTCTCTTTCATAGTGTTGTTAACATCGGTTCTTTAAGCTAAATTTATCTGTGCTCTCACTCGACAACTTGGTTTTCCCTATATTCTATGCTATCTTAGGATGCTACTGGGACTTCTCTCGTCAAAATATATATGTGGTAGATTGTGGAAAAGACTCAATTTTTGGTAACTCAAAGCACTGCAACGGGTTATGTCCTGAGCCGGAGCATCCTCTGTGCCCCTTACTTCACGCATTTTTACTGCTGCATATTGCGTCATCTACTTTCTTGATTCTATTTCTGATAATTATTGAGAATAAGTTATGCATGATGAGATTGGGTGTGGAAGTATTCAAGGTAGATATAACTCAGATTAGTAAAAGACTTACTATGAGCTAGTAGACTTTGTTACTGAGGCCTGTCCAACTGAAAAAGATAAAAGCAGTATTGATTATTGTTTATCTTAGATTTTATTGGAATTTGTATATGGAATATTCAAACACTTCAAATCTACTTTAACGCCATACACATTGCTATGTAGCAAATACTTTCAGTCAGATTTTTGGTGTACAGCTTTCTTGTCAATATCTTAATAGCACAATGATCTGGTTTCAAGTTTGATTTTCAACAATTTCTGGCTTTCAGATTATGAAGTGTAGAAAGAGTCATTTGGCAGGTTTAGTTAATCTTTAGAGGGAAAAGTTTGTGCACATCCTTTGGCCTCTGTTTCCATCCATTCTTGATACCATTGAATGGGCAATTCTTCTTCTTGTAACTAATATATTCAGTCCTCAGTCTCCATCTATTTAGGGATCTTCTGCCAAAGGTATACCATAAAACCTTTAGGCTATTTAAGATAGCATTTTATATAAAGTTCCAAGTCCACAAACTTCATGTGGCACTCTGAATCCTTGGATCTTGATGTTGATATATTTGCATTTTACACCAATGTATATCTTGACTCTTACAGAATATGAATATGAAATACCCGAAAAGATTCTGTAGAACTATAGCTTGCTTCCCAAAATATAATGCTACGTGAAGCTTATGAGATGTTTCCTTCTGGTTTCCCTACGCTTGAGTAGAACATCCAAAAATAATGACAGCTGGGTGCTCAAAATGTGAGAATAAGGTGGACACGGGTTACGAGTATTTATGCTGCTCTGACTGCTCTGATCCTCATACCGAATATGGGGAAAATAAGTTGGGTTATTGCGAGAGTGGTGCAGAAATAATTGCAGAGACAAAACCAAAAGGTATTTGGCATCTAATTTGTGTTTTCGGGTTTCCTAATTTGGCAGTAACTTAAACAGCCATATGTGCCTTCAGAACTTTTTAAATGGGTAACTGGGCCATGGAAGCCTTGTTCTTCTACTTGTGATGGAGGGGTTCGGTATCGCGACGTGGATTGTTACGTGGTCTTTGCGGATACTCTGCTTCCAGATTATCCGGTGTACGATCATAAATGCTCTATAGAAGAAATGGTGAGTACATACCATTTATAGAAGAACTGATAATGATTATCATTGTAAATGCTATGGTCGACATAGAGTAGCTTTGTTTGTGGTGCAGCAAGTGGAATTTGTTTATCTTGATGGCATCTGCTTATTCAAAGTTTGTAACTTCTGACAGCCTGCCAGAGAAGAGCCTTGTAATGCAAGCTGCATTCACGTCATGCAGATATGGATTCTGACAACGCTAATGACTCTTGCCATTTTGGTAATTGGCCTTGCAAGTTATGCTCTGTACAGAAGGTAGACCGCCCTTAAAACTCTTTACAGCCCAAGATTACTGCTTTCATTTGCTGTTTAAATGTTAAGCCTTAGCTCATCGATGGAAACATCCCAACAGTTTCTTTAAAACAATTGTTGCTCATTGTGGAGCTCTGATACTGTAATTATGCTTGAATTTTACAGGCGAACATCAATGCAGTACGGTCAAGTTTATATCACAATGGAAGCTTATCCGTATAACTAGTTCTGCTTCCGGTTTGTCACATATATCTCCATGGATCAGGCAGTTATGTTCAGACTTCACAGCCTAATGATCTGGAAGTACCAATAATGTTAACTCTAGTGGGGTACAAGTCCTTCATTCTCACTGATTAGTAACTTTTTTGACTGATAATTTCCATGAAATTGATGGTAGTAACAACCTATTTGTTTCAACTAATGAAAAGGGAAACTACTTGTTCTTCATTCCAGCTTTTGGCAAAAATGTACTAACCCATGCAAAAGATGAAACTAACGAAGTAAAAGCAATCAAAGAGACTTGCAATTACACTAGAAGACCTTAAGCATCATTGAATTACAGACTACAATGTCTTTACAAATGAACTGTACATACAGGGGGTTAAAACCTTTATTTCTAACGATTGAACTGTTGTTCAATAAAAGGATTGTTCTTGATGCCCTAGAACAGAAATTCATGGGGTTGAAGGTCAACTTGGCGATACTAAATCGACAAAAAAAAAGGAAAGGGATGAATGAATTAATAATAAAAATTACCGAATTAATCACAAAAAAATTGAACGCAACATACATCACGCTTTAAATTGAACGCCGTAAAAGCAGCTTTCCTGCTTCGTCGTCCCTGCACATAGACATAGCAGCCTCTTTTGACATTTCATCCCTTTTCACTTTCCGGATTTCTAATATACACTATAATCTTTCTTCACAGCCTCCTTCTGTTGGGAAATAAGGGTGAAACATTTAACTTTCGCTACATAATTTGTACGAAAAAGAACAGAGGAAAGAAGATATAGTTGCAGTGTTTGTAGAAGATTTTGGAAAAAAGAAGTTTGCGTAAGAATTTGATTCACTAGGGTTTTTGTTTTGTTTTCTTCCGATTTCTGCCGCTGCTAGTTGGTTTATGAGAGGAGAAATGGACAAGAAGAAGGCCGCTGTACCTTTAGTGTGTCATGGACATTCTCGTCCCGTTGTCGATTTGTTTTACAGCCCTGTACCTCCTGATGGCTTCTTCTTTTTAGTGCCAGCAAAGGTGATGCTCTCCTTTTCTTTTCATCTCTTTAATTGGTCTGTCTCATTAACCCTGGATTTAGCGCCAATTACATTTATTTTCAATAGGGTCCTGGTTGAAAGTCCTGGATTGATCACTTTGTTAGCGATGCTACTCCTATAACTATGTTACTTTTGCTTACTTTGCATGAAGTCACTGTTTTTTGAAGGATATTGTATCTGTACGATGTTGTACTTCGCTTTGTTGTCCTGGCCATTTAGCGATCCTATTTCTTAAGGGAACTATGGGGCCATCTGGATTGTGTGTGCTATGTCTGAACCGATTGCAATTACATAGTTGTGTTCCTTGTTACTCTTGTTTCATGCAAGATGACAAAAAGATCTGGTAGTGCTACAACTACTATTGCCCTTTATGACTCAACTTTTTAAATTGAGTCATTTTTGGATCGGGTTGATATCACTTACCCAGTATTATCTGGGTACGGTTTTTTTTCCCCTTAAATTGTGATTGGTTTACATCAGCCATTTTCAGTATTATGTTCTACATATTATCAAGTCAACAATTTTGTGGTCATTTTTGTGACTGAAATGTGTGGGATAATGTTTTTTCATTAGAATGAAGGTGATTATCTTCTAGTGATTGTTGGTATTTTACATACCGGGACTTCAACAATTCCTTAAACTCGTCAAAGATAATGTTGAACTCTTCATTATTTTTTTTATGATGCGGATTCCAATCCAATGTTAAGAAATGGTGAGACCGGAGATTGGATTGGGACATTTGAAGTGCATAAGGGTGCAGTCTGGAGTTGCTGTCTAGACACTAATGCATTACGTGCAGCATCTGCCTCCGCTGATCTTACTGCGTTCGTGTTATTTGCATGCTATTATTTGTATTTTAGCGCCTTTTGTAAAATTGCTTAAGATTAACTTATTTTGGAAGCATTTGTAAATTCTGCTGTCTCTTTCTCTTACTAACATGCACGCACGCACGCAATTTGTTTTCATTGTTGAAATTATAAAGATATTGCATGATATATAAAAATGAATTACTCTTCTGTGGCAAACAACTGTATATTGATATTATTTGCACGAAATTGTGCGATGCATTAACTAGCACTGTTTTGAACATAAGTACATTATTAGAGCGTGTGCTTTTTCAGAGTAAGGTCCAATGTTACTCTCTTTTCTCATGCTTTATCTTGCCAAAAGAAGGGAAGGATTGCAACTGCAAGGGGAGCTGGGTCATTTTGTTCAATGGCCATGCCATGACTTCTATATCATGGTTCCGCATGAGGAAACTCAAGTAATTATCTTGCCATGTAATAAAAATAGTTTGTCACGGCCCTTGTAATCTGAATCCTCAATGTTTTATCATCCTGAGTTTAGCTGATGCATCAAATCCAAGTATGAAAGAACATATGCATAGATAATCCATCCAAACTTTGGTTGTAAATACCAACTTACTTCACAGTAACTTCTCGTGCACATATTTGACTTATTACTTCTGTAGGATACTCATCTTCTACTAAAAGGTGGAGTTGAGAAAATCCTTCGTATATTTGACTTGAATCATCCAGATGCAACCCCAAGAGAAGTTGATAATTCGCCAGGATCAATTAGGACTATTGCTTGGCTTCACAATGCTCAGACAATCCTCAGTTCTTGCACTGACATTGGTGGTGTGAGATATGAAACATAATGGATGCATAACGTGTGTGATTGATGGATGAAGTTTGCATCGTTATTTTCTATATGTTGTAGTTACCTATTTGTGTGTATCGTTTTTCAAGTGTTAGTTGTGCTTATGATATGATACTAGTGGATGCGTGTTGACTGAGTCTCACATATCAGTTACTGGTTTTTAGCAATAATGGGTAGTTTGCTTCCATGTTGTTGAGTGGGT
>JANZLX010000001.1:9027165-9042230 GCA_025531955.1 Erythroxylum orinocense
GTGTTGACTGAGTCTCACATATCAGTTACTGGTTTTTAGCAATAATGGGTAGTTTGCTTCCATGTTGTTGAGTGGGTATATCCACTTCTTTTTCAGTTATCGCACGTTTTCAACTTCCATGTTTGTAAAGTGGTGAGCCACGTTAAGGATTATTTCATTGTATAAATTCAGATAGTTTCAATGAGAAGGAGAAGAAAAATTATCTGACAAATCTTATCTTTCTGAACTCTATTCTTTCTCTTCTGAAATTTCTCTAAAATTCCACCATCAGCTTACAGTTGATGTCAAATTACGTCACTTTTCATAAGATTCTAAATTGTTAGCTAGGGTAATTGCTTTCTGTTAGGAGATCCTATAAATGCTGTCTGCAAATCAGCATCTGTTCTGTATATTAGTTTATTGATCACTGACATTTCAGCTTTTCCAGTGTAGTTGGTATGGAAGGATTCGTTATCCCTGCAATGTAGCATGCTTTCTAATGCTTAGGCAATCATTATTTGCCTCCTTATTGCAGATTGTAGCTATATTTATGTTCACTCGCCTGATATTTTTTCTTTGTTTTGACCAGATTAATTGATTATTAATATTTGTTTCTTTCATTCTTAGGTGCTAAAAGATCTCTAATTTAAATTACCTTCAACTTGTGACTATAGGTTATGGGATGTCAGAAGTGGAAAAATTGTTCAAACACTTGATACAAAGTCTTCTGTGACAAGTGCTGAGGTGAGTCAGGATGGTCGATATATAACAACTGCTGATGGATCTACGGTTAAGTTTTGGGATGCAAATCAGTAAGTTCTATTTTGATCTTGTCTTCTTATCCTTTTGGTAATTTTAGAATTTGCCAGAATTCTCTTGCTTTGTGTGTAGCTTTGGGTTAGTGAAGAGCTATAACATGTCATTCAATGTGGAATCTGCTTCCATGGAACCAAAATTTGGCAACAAGTTCGTTGATGGAGGAGAAGATATGTGGATCCATATATTTGATTTTCAAACAGGGGAAGAGATTGTTATGTGCTCTTAACTGGCAGTATATTTATTAAACGTTGATGAAGATGTCACTACTCACTAGCAAGTTGATTTTTGGAGCAGTTTTTAGTCTTCGTCAATTGGACTTCAATGTCAATTTTGAATTGCATATTTATGCAGGTTGCGACAAGGGTCATCATGGTGCTGTTCACTGTGTCCGATTCTGACCCGATGGCGAATCGCATGCTTCAGGATCCAAAGATGGAACCATCAGAATATGGCAGACAGGTCCTGCAAATAACGATGAGAATGATTCAGTTTCTGGTAACTGGCCAACCGGGAATGTGAAGGTCTCAGCTGATGATGTTGCCCACAAGATCGAGGGATTTCATATGAGCAAAGACGGAAAAGCTGCATGTGGAAGGATTAGGCAACAGCAGCACCAGATTGTACAAAATGTGCTTCAGTTTCCTCTTTTGTCCATGCTAAATTTTACAGCTCTTTTATAGTTCTGGTGATTGCAGTGTCCAATAAAATCTAATGTAGTTTGGGCTTCCTAACTTATATCTTTCAAGTTCTATAATATGGATCTTCTCTTGTCCCTGATTCAACCACAGAATGGCATGCAAGCTCGTCAACCCGGAGAGATTGAGAACAGCGAGCAACGAACAAACAAACGATGCTCTTAAAACTTGGTAATTAAAAAATGGGCCTAATGAACTTGGGCCGAATCATCAAAAACACAAGAGAGTAAGATCCACGCGCGTTTCACGAACTACGATGAAGCAGTAATTAATAGTCGCTAAAAGGGTAATTTTGTCAAACAACCCTCTGTTCAGATCACATTGCTCTCTGTCTCTCTCTCTCTCTTCGAAGTCTTCTTCTTTTACGAGTTTAATTTTGTCAGAAGAGTCAATCTCCATTCTATATCTAATCTCATTTTTTGGGTTTTTTCTTTTGGATTTCTTAACACCTCCAGTTTAAACCAAACCCTAGATATTGTGGGCTTTGTTTTGGCGGGAAAATGTCGGGAAAAGGAGCAAAGGGTTTGATCACAGGCAAATCCACCATTAGCAACAAGGACAAAGACAAGAAGAAGCCTGTCTCTCGCTCCTCTCGCGCTGGTCTTCAGGTTCCGTTTCTCTCCCTTCCCGCGTTCTTAGAGTCAATAAATCCTTGCAGATTTTTTTGCAATTGAATGAAGCCTTCAGGCAGAGAGCCTACTTTTTTTTTTGGGTGTATATTTTGCTTTTTGCCACTGTTTCATGGGTTTCTATTAAAAAGATTGAAACTTTTGGTGTTTGTTTACTTCTTTGTTGTTGGAATGCTTCGAGTCAGATGAAGGAAAGTAATGGATTAATAGTCTTATTAAAATAATTTGCTTAAATGGCTTGTTTGCAAAATAGTTTCGCAAAATACGATCATGGGCTTCAACCTTGAAATGTTACCGGTTCCCGAGTTTTGACCTCTGTTTGGCGAT
The DNA here is from genome assembly GCA_025531955.1 of Erythroxylum orinocense. Taxonomy (NCBI): domain Eukaryota; kingdom Viridiplantae; phylum Streptophyta; class Magnoliopsida; order Malpighiales; family Erythroxylaceae; genus Erythroxylum; species Erythroxylum orinocense. The sequence goes on from JANZLX010000001.1 coordinate 9,029,615, forward strand.
AGCTGGACCTGAATCTAGTATGATTATGCTATAAACTGTTTCCTTTTTCCTTGATATATATCTTAGTAAGATTCAATCGTTTGTTTTATGTGATGTGTGGTGAATAGATACTTGATAGTGGTCTAATTATTGAACTGATGGGTTTGTACCAATCATCCACCATCATTCTCTTGGGGTTTCATATGAGAGATGGTGGGAAGACTTACTGCCACATCCTAGTGAAATGAAGCATTTGCTTTTTCTTAGGATTTATTTGAGAGAAGATCCACGTTGTTTGGTCTTCCTTTAAATTGCCAAATTAGATTCCTTTTGTTTCATTATGTAGGACAGCTTGTAAGATAGTACAATCATGACTCCATGTGGTTTAAGTGAAACTTATGGATTTTCATATTATCTCATGAGCGGATTTCTGTGTGGATGACAACATTTGCAATAAAAGTACTGTACCATCTTGATCTTAAAACCTGCGTCAATCCTCTTAAAGTGCGCGGAGAATTTGATCCTAAAGACTCCTAGAAAAATAAACATATTGGTGGTGAAAAACAAAAGCAAATCTCAAGTTATCAGTTATGGATGGACTACAAAAGTAAGTTTACTTTTTAGTGGAGTGAGTTGAGCAAAATAAGGTAGAGGAGACTGGAGAGTTTCAATTCAGAACACTATATCTACCCAGCCTTCGACTTCATTCGATAAGGATATCCAGTTAGGGTTATGCAATCAGACTTGATGTTCATGTGAATTTATTGTTGAATACTGTCTCTAGCATGTGACCTTGAAAGCCTTACAGTTATTGGCAGTCTCTCTTACTAATATTTCAGGGTTGTGAACTGCCATGCTTGTAGCGTTAAATAGGAAGATCAGTTCGTCTCATTTCATAACTGAGATGCATGGACAACAATTGATACTATTGACATGTCCAAGCAACTAAGGCTTGAAACTACTAAGATGATTTGACCCATATTTATTTGCTTAAGTTGCTCCGTAATTTCAATCCTTCTGAGTTTGTGATAATATGCCATGTTTCCGTCTATTTGTTTAATTCATACTCTTACTGAGTTGCTTGTTCTGTAATTCATTCTTTGGAAAATTTGTAAAGCCTCATTAATATTTTTTTAATATAGCTGCAATTAATATTTTCATATATAAAGCTTTCTATGAGCTTTTCATGCAGTTCCCAGTGGGACGTGTACACCGCCTATTGAAGACTAGGGTTTCTGCCAATGGAAGGGTTGGAGCAACAGCTGCTGTCTACACGGCAGCTATACTTGAGTATTTGACTGCAGAAGTGTTGGAGTTGGCGGGGAATGCAAGCAAGGATCTGAAGGTTAAACGTATAACACCTAGGCATTTGCAGCTTGCAATCCGAGGGGATGAAGAACTTGATACCCTCATCAAAGGAACCATCGCCGGTGGTGGGGTTATCCCACACATTCACAAATCACTTATCAATAAATCCTCTAAAGAGTAGTGTTTTAGATGTCAGTTTGTGCTTTAGCTGTGCTTGTACTTTAGACACGGGAAAATGGTTAGAAAGAGCCTTTCATGCTTGGAACGTAATTATGTTTTGACAATTGTTTTTCAGGCAGGGAAGTTCTTTTGTTACTTGGATTTGCACTAATTACTAAAACTTGCATAAAAAAATGTACTATTGTTTTCGACCAAAAAAATATGCCCCGTAAGAGTGAGTACTGATTTTGAATAAGTATTCAACAAGCAATAAGTGGACGCTACTTGACTGAGGCATTTGTTTCACACATATTCTTACACACGGTAGTGTAAATGTACGTTATAAAGACGAGCATGAAGATGGAAAACTTGCTTATAGTAATTTATTTTTTAGCTGCTCACATTCTTTAAATTCTCATTTGTTTATAAAACATGACTTTTTATATTAGTGTAGTTTTTATGTGCTTAAATTCTTTAAGTTTCTCAAGTTCAAGTTTGGGTTGAGCGTCTAAGAATAGGTCTATCACAATAGGTTAAAAATATAATTATTTAGGTTTGAGCTAAAGTTTTTAAGTCTCTTTAAGATGAGTTGGCGATATGGCATGAATCTAAGTTTAGGTGTTGGAGATTATGCATGCTGTAATGAGTAAAAAATATGATATGAACCTAGGTTTAAGCTTAATTGTTGGGGGAGATATATCATATATGACATAAACTTGGGTCTCGACTTGAAGTGTTTGAGATTAGCCTATTTTGATGAGTTGAACATATGACATGAATTTAGGTTTGGGATTCCTTTTGACATACTTACAAGATCAAATGTCGGAGTGTACTCTAGGGTTTGGCCTTCGACGATCAAGCTAATAAATTACAGAAAGAAAATGTTATATTTTCTCGGAGAGAATGAAAAGGTCCCTTATTATTGGAAACAATGAATTTTTATAATGATTTGATAGTGCACATGGCGTCAGTTGTCTTTATAGTGTACAGAAGTTAAAAAGATCTCTTCTAACCATATCTCTTAATTATCCTCCCTAGAGCTTCAATTGTAAGTTTGCTTCGAGATGGAATCTTTCACTATGCAATGTAGGCCAGGTTCAAATTTGGGTCTGCGAGTTTGATCACGAGCTACATTAATCTTACATCAACTTTCAAAACTTTTATGCTCTAAGTCTAGTTATGAGACCAATTATTTGATAGTTTCATTGGCTTATTTTCTTACTCTTTTTTGTCACTTAACTGAACTCTTGGTTAGTTATTTATCATTTGTCAATTTGTGAAAATGTTGTTTTAGAAATTATGTAGATTCATAAATATGACACGTTGGCCCATCGAACAACAGGCAAAGGTGACGCAGGTCCACAACAAATGACGATGAAGTGACACAGGTCGAAGATGGAGAGGTAGCTTCAGATGGCGGTGATAGAAACAAACAAAAAAACCTAGATCACACCACGTCTGAGACATTTCACTAATCAGACGAACTTTTTCTATGACGCTGACGTGTCTGATTAATGAGGGTCATTGATACGTGACAGTGTCATGTCAGCAAAGATAACAATGAGGCTAACGTCAGGTTAGAATTGGAAAGAAATAAAAGTTTAGACATTTTATTGTTACTTTTTAAAGTTTGGACTATAATTGAAAAATTAAGGAAAGTTTAGGGCTTTTTATTTTTGGTAATTAACCCTTCATTTTATAAGCTCATTAGTATGTTATCTTGTAAGTATAAGATTGTTATTTTAAAAGGCCATGCCATTTACTAAGCTCATTATTACATTATGTTGTAAGTATATTGCCAAAAGTAGAATATGTTCTATCTTACAAGCCTAGTTTATTCATAATTCAATCACTCCTTTTGCTTTATTTATTTAGTCTGTAGTTTTTGTTGGTTGTTTGATATGTTGTTTTACTTATTGTTCAATATGTTGTTACACAATTTTAAAAAAAATTAAAAGGTTTCATTAATCGTAAGAGTAAAAGTATATATGAGTTAAGAAATCACAAAATATAAACCAAAGTACATAGTTATAGGAATGTTAAAACCATTTTAACACTCCTATAACTGTGTGCTTTGGTTTTAAGAGCATTGTCAAGTAATGAAGGATAGACCGTCATTACAACAGACATGTGGACAACCGATAACTAAAAGAAGAATTATATGGCGGTGACGACACATTATGTTGATAATGATTAAACTTTACGTATTAAACTTTTGAGGTAATTTATATATTTTTAATATTGTTATCATTTAGTTTTTCATTATGTTGTGAATTTTTGATCAATTTTGGTAATATTTGTACATGATAGGTTCATTTATATGCCGATACCATATACTACAAGTGCAAGGTTAAAAACTGTGTTGGGAGACTGTTTGATGGATTTTAACGTAGATAACAAATTATCTACCATCATAGTCGACAAATGTAGCACGAATGATGTTATTATTGAGAAGTTGAAGAATAAGATATGGGCTAAGAGCTTGTTGGTTGGTGGAAGATTATTTCATATGCGTTGTTTTGCGCATATTTTGAGCTGGATTGTGAAAGGTGGGTTGGAGATGATAAAGGAAGCCATAGATCCGATTCGGAATAGTGTAGTATATTAGAGTGCAACACCTAAAAGAGTTGAGAAATTTGAAGAAGTTGCATGATTTCAATGCATTCTGAGTCGGAAGATGTTGGTTTTAGATTGTCTAACCAGATGGCATTCAACCTTTAAGATATTGGAGTCGGCAACCCAAATGCTAATGTGTTTACTAGGTTGAGCCAAAGAGACTCTTTGTACATTCGCATGCCTACAGAAGAGCAATGAGAGTTAGCTAGAGAACTTTGAACAAAGTTGGAATTATTTTATAATGCGACTGAATTGTTTTAGGGAACAAAATATCTAACTTCGTAATATTGCTTTAGCATTTTACGTAAGATGAAGAATGCTTTATCTAATTAGATGTTTGATTTCAATGAGGATATTCGGACTATGGTGGAGCAAATGATGGAGAACTTAACTTTTATTGGTCTATGGTTGAACATATTGTTGCAATATTATATGTGCTGAACCTGAGATACAAGATAGATTTATAATGTATTATATGGTGATCAAGTCCAAGAGCATGTAGATATCATTAAACAATTATGATATGAATTGTTTAATGATTATCAACACATAATAGAAAAAATTCATGATCGAGGTAGCAGTAGTTCAGGCAGTTCAACTCTAGTTTCAGTTTGAAGTTCAGACTCATCTTCTAAGAGTAGTTTATTGCTTTTAGTTTCAAAATTTTTGAAAGAAAAAAGGGCTAAGATTTCATACAATTTCATGTAATTAGATAAATATTTGACCGAAGATTGTGTAGTTAAAGTTGAAGGTATACAATTTTATGTGTTATTATGGTGGATGTGTGAAAATAATTTTCTGATCATACAAGTAATTGCACAAGACTTATTACCAATTCTATCATCCACCATTGCTTCAAAGTTTGCTTTTGGCACTAGTGGTCTGGTTATTACTTCTCATTGTACTCGAGTTCATCCTTGTATTATGGAAGTTGTTATGTGTGCCCAAAATTAGTTAGATGATGAAGATATTAATGGTAAATTATTTTCTTTTTTATATATCAATTTCATCTATTTTTTTATAACATCTTACCTAATATTATTTTTTTAATTTTCCTTTAATACAACTACAAGTATTAATGTGAAGGTAACCGGTCATACTCATTGATCATCAAATGAACATTATTTTAATCAAATATATGAGGATAGAGGTACATTTAATTATTTATTATTTATTATCATGTCCTTAATATTCCTTTAATTTTAATATTATATTACTAAATATAATATTTGTACATACAAATGAAGTGATGCAGATTGTTGATGATCTGACTATAACAATTAGTTGCTCTCTTAGTCTACCCTCTCCAGCCTCCGGTATTAGTCTCCAATCTCCATCATGATTTTATCTTAATTTTTGTAAATTGTACCATTTTACAAAAAATGATATGGATAATATTCGTGTGCAATTAAGATTACTATAATTCATTATCCTCTCTCTATTTTTTAAGTAAATTTTCTTATTAGCTTCCTTATAAATTTTTTATACTCTACGTAAACATTCTAGAAAATGAAAATAATATAAATGCCAAAATAGAATATTCATTATAAATTTTCAAATTTTCTTAATCAATTGAAATTCGTAATTATAATTAATTGAATCGATCACTTTTGTTGTAATCTTTTTCTTTCATTTCTTATAATCATATACTCCATTATTAATGAATTTGATTTCATTTGAATCAATTGAATTTTGTAACTTCAATTAATTGGATTGATAACTTTAATGTTAATGTTTTTCTTTCATTGCTGATAATTTTATCCTCAATTATTAAATAATTTAATTAAATTTTTAAATTTTAAAAATTTGCCAGGCCAGACATGGCTTCAGACCTAACTATTTTGACCCAACCAGCCCACTATTATCCCTATCAGAGAAGGTGATGAGAATCCTCATTGGTTACCCTTGGGCTTCTCCGGAACTTACTGGGATATTTTATCAATCTTAAGCGTGATGACCATTTCAATAATAACAGGGGAAAAGATAACAGATCGGTACATGATTTGTAACAACGTGATCCTTTCCTTTAAATGGGGAAGATAAAATGATGTAATTGAGAAGAACTATCTCAATGTTTTGTTTACTTTGGTCGGTCAAACCGAGTTGTGAAGTCACCAGATTCTCAGATAACCTTAGAACCATATTCCATTCTTGGAAAAAAAAAAAAAAAACTAATGGCCACATTGTTAACATTTACAACATTTGAACCTGAGTTGGCTTCTGCCAACCAAGGTTGGAGCTGTGAGCTAGAATTCCAACTTCTACTTCAAAGTTCTCAAACAAGAAACCAACTATACATTTTCGATATCATTGTTTTGCATCTTGTTGCAGCTCTGCTGGACTTCTACAAACATCTTACAAACCAAACGCGAACGGTAATAAAAGTTGAGTTTTGTAACGACTTTCCTATACTTCCAAACCCTGTCAATTCACAGTAATAGGCTCACAGCATCCATATATCAATCCTGCCAGTAAACATTGCGAAAGAACCATATTCTAAGCAGTTATCGATTAATTTAAAAAACATTTTGAACTGTATCGTATCATGCCATGCTCCATTGCATTCATTCCATGTACAAATCTGTACCGTTTTCCAACTCCCAAAATTAGTGAAGACAAAGAACTGTTCTAAGAAACTTGTTAACCTGAATCTTGCCCGACCAAACACGGGGAACGGGAAGGGGAAAAAATATATAAGCAGAAAATATAACAGGAGAAGCAGTAATCCTACGGAGCTGGGTCGTGAACAAGACTGGAAAACAAAACATAAAAAATCACCACACAAGAGGACATTTTGTCTTCCTGCTGGGGTAAATTGCTTGACAAAAAAATAAAAGGCAAAACAGAGATAAGTGGCAGAGAAAAATGATCAAGAAAGAAGAAAAGGACAAAAAATAAGTCCTTAAGACGGGTACAATCCTACTGATAAAGGTAATTTATACTACTGGTTCTCCACATCCGCTTTCGGCAAAATTCTGCTGATAAAGGGTGAAATGGCGGCAAGTAGCGTCTTTGGACACTCCTCGTGAGGAAGATGGCCACATCCAGATATAGCTACCAGTCTCTGCAAGGCACACACTCAACCATAAGAGAACAATAGTTTCTCATTGGCTTATTGCTTTTACATTTTAATGCTTCTTTTAAGTTTGTCATGTGCACCGTAATTTCAGAACCTAAGGCTTTTCAGTTGGTATTTTGACTCTGGGTTCACAGAACCATAGCAATATGGAGACAAGGAAGAGCATAAAATGTTGGATTCAATTGTCCCAGAATTTAGAATACTTGGCTCAAAATCGATTGACTCAAGCTTCAAGAAGCAACAAGTAGAGAATAATAGATAATACTTACAGAATTTACAAGTTTTGAAGCCATGGTCTGGGAAGATTTAAGAGGGACAAGAGCGTCTTCTGCACCAGCAATGATCAAGACAGGCATGTTTTCTACTGCCTGCATTAGGGATGCTGACACCTGAGGTGACAGGATTGTCTCAAACGAAAGTTTACCAATTTCATGTAGTGCTTCATCCCAACCTTCCACACAAAGTGGTGCCTGATGGAAAATGAGATCATAAAACCAAAAAAGAAGGCACATCAGAATCCTGTAACCAATATTATGTCAATGAAAGAGAGATTCTGCTCTAATTCTATGGCAATCTTGACCAGGGTAAGTGTAACTTCAGTATTAGGTCCATATAAAAATTCAATGGCCATATTCTGGTGGCTACAGCATACCTTGTACAGGTTTAAAGTCTCTGTCGTCAGCTTGGATTCATCAAACCAAGCTCGTCTATTTACCACTTGAATAATCTCAGTCCTTAACAAAGGACGAACCAAATGCTTCTTCCCAAGTGTGGTACGCAAAAGTATCCTGGCAAAGGCAGGAACCAGTTCCCTCGAAAAACTGACATTGACAAGTACAACTCCTTTAATTGCAACCTGAATGATATCCAAACATACAACAACAAAATCATCAATCAAGGGTGCAACAATGATATTTCGGATTTCAGAGATATCTCAGTCGAAGTACAATAACAGGCAAATACACTCACGTTGAAAGAATTAACCGATGCTTGAACTCTTTGTGCAGCCTTTAAAGCAAGCAAGCCACCATCATCATGGCCAACCAACACAACCGAAGAAAACCCCATCTCAGAGCAGAAAGAAAGAAGCAAGTCAACCTGCAAACACCTATAATATGATCAAACTTTAAGATAAAGATCAAATCGCCAAACAAATACACAACACTTGATAAAATAAAGTTTAAGGAAAGACATGTATGCAACCACAATAGGTTTGGAAATCTAATAACTAGTAAAATGCATGTTGTCTTGCAAACTGCAAAAAGGCGTAAACCACATCATTCCTTCTTGAATCTAGACATGCTAATAAAGTTGAAGGTGCTACTAGCACAAGATAGTTCCCAGACAAATAAAGAGTAATAATTAGACATATTTGTATCCTGCACATTGTTTTGTTCGAGGACAGCATTAGAACACTAAACAGAACTAATCAAGCATGCATGTAGAACTTAGAGCATCAATGTTACAACGTCATTGATAGTATAAATCACCTGGGTGTCAAGTTTGTAAGGATTGGGCAACTGTTTATCCTCCCAATCCTTCCAATGTGGCCGACAAGTTAGTCCCCACCCTGGCCTATCAAAAGCTGCAACTGCGCAGCCAACCTGCCGAGCCAGCACACCCATCACATGCCTCCATGAGAAGACTCCTCCCCCAAAACCATGAACCAAGACAATACCAAACTGGCTGCTTTCTTCCATGTCTACCTTATGAGTTGCACAAATTAATCTGTTGATTTCATTTTCCTGAACACGATCATCTAAGTTCAGAACAGGAATGTCTTCAGAAAGAACTGGAGAAGTTGGAGAACCATCCAATAGCGGTGCATATAGAGATGAGCTGTGAAATTGATTGCTATAGCTCCTATGAAGATTATGCTGAGTGCTTGATAACAAACTGAATGGGTGCCTTTCAAGTTTTAGCTTACCCAGTGTCAGCTTTGGTGAGCTGCAACTAGGGTTAGGTTCAAGAAAAGTTGTGGAGGACAAGGAACGAGGAGGAGAACCAGGCAAGCTGAGCTTGTAGTGGATGGTAAGGCCTTGGCATGTCATGAAGAGGCTATCAATATCAGCAAGTAATCTGATGGGGATTTTCCCTTCATCAAGTGCCAGTCCAAAAGGCTTTCGCCTCATTTCACTATCACTTTTTGGAGTCCTTCCTCCAGCAGGAATAGGAGATCGTGGCATCTTCTGATATCCAGAGAAGACATTTTTGCATGCAAGCACCTGTAATTTAAAATGGATGGATATTTAATTGTCAAAGTTGACAACAAATTACAAACTAAAAGAACTCAATACATGAACACATTAACTAATCCAATAAATTGAACTTCCAGCAATTCCACAACACAACTAAGCAATGAACTTTATGAAACCAATAAGAGGTTTTCTTAAATTCTCAACAACCTGTTCTTAAATTCTCAACCTGCAAAGCATTATTTTGGTGCATATTACAAGTGAGACTGAGTAGACTCGTAATTTTTACAAAAACGTCAAATATTAAGCACATCATAGATCCTAAGAACTGAATGCACATATAAAAATAGAACAAATAAAAGATTGGTGGGTAAAATTACAGCTTCTGGGTCAACTCTGTGAAACATAAGCTTTCTGCGGGCTCTGCAGCTCGTTCTATAGGCAACAACAGTGTGGCCAAGTGCAAAAACTACAGAAGAGAAGAACAAGACGGGCATTCCCCATGACTTCTTTAAATGGAGCTTTTTCCTAGCAAGGGAAGTTGAAACTTCAACCTCAAATTGAGAATTCATTGTGAAAACGCATGCCTTTACCGAGAGAAGAAGAATAGAAGCAATAGAACAGAATGATACAGTTCCTAAATAAGGACCATGTGAGAGAGCAGGAGCATCGCACATTGAATAAACACCTGCGAAAAATTGTTTGGAATAAAGAACACAAATGAGATGGTTATAGTTTGCTTGAAGGCATATTTAAAAAAAGATTGACATGCATAGACATCCCATCAATTCCAATGATTTCCTTATGTTAGATCACAACGAAAACGAAAAATGGACATGCATCTTCTTTTATTTTCCGAAAATGCTTCAAATAGTTCTCGACATCCATAAAAGCAATAATTCACGAAATCTAAACAGCACCTAATTCTATCAACTAAACAAATTTTATTGACTCTTTCCTTGATGTATCATCACCGAACCATCAAAGCATATACAGATAGATTTCAGAAGCCGCATAGAAAAGCAAAGCAACCAACATAAGAAAACCAAAGAGAATAATTTTCTTTTTCATTACTTATGGAGCAGAGGGAGGAAAACAAAAGGCTGTAAGAGCAAAGGTATAAACATCTTGAAGATTAAAACTGAGATGAAGAAAACTAGGGAATGCGTGGAAAATTTTAAACTTATTTTTCAGTCGATAAAACAAAATCTTCGATATGTGTTCCACATACCAAATAACAAAAAATCTAGATTGCAATGTAACGATTTTAAATTTTGATGAAGAGGGTGGTAGTTAGGACGTACAAATAATGATAAAAGATCTAATAACAGAAACAAGAGGAACATCAGTCAAAGAGCTCTTGAAAGCGTATCTACGCAAATGCTCCTTAATTCCATAGCACCTCAAGCACGTGAAATTCGACAACAACACTAGCGGTACTAACACGTCTCCGACAGCCACGAACACTGGCATCGACGATACCAGCAGCGACGCCACCATCGCCACCATGAATATCACCGTCCGCACAACTCTCCTCACCTTCTCCACCACCAACGCAGCCGCCGCAACTCCTCCTCCTCCCCCTCTCCCGGCCGGCGCCATAACACTCCTCGTATGTAACTCAACAACAGCAACAATAAAGTAGAATCTAAACCAAATTCCTTATAGAAACCCTAGCGGAGCCCGAGAATGATCGGTTCAAGTTTGGAAATCGGTAGAGCGGCGGGTGTCCATTGGCCATTACTCAGAGATCGGTCTCACCGGCTGCGGAATGAGACTGGGCGGAGGTCAAAGCTTTTTCCAATTCAACGGTTAGGATCCATTGAATGGCCAACTAAAATCGCCGATTCTCGCTAGGGTTTCAAATTTGGAAGAGAATAAAGAGAAAGGGGGGAGAAGAGAGTAGGAATTAGAAGGAAGAAGAAGAAGAGAAGAAAAAAAATTAAAGAAAAAGAGGTATTTGAATAATTTGAAATTAACTTTTTTGTTTGGTATTCTTTTTCTCTGTCTTTCGCTTTCCCCTTCCTCTCGATGTCTTTGGTTTTATCGTTACCATATCTTTGATGCAGTAATTATGGGTTTGATACACATAAAATAAAACACCTGTCTGATTCCTATTGTTTTTAAGATTTCACCATTGTAGGAGATTGCCGTAGTTTTGGGTCAAAATATTTTTAAAAATATATATATTTTTCTTCCAAGTGTTTTAGAACACTTGCCAATTGAAGACCACAAAATAACTCCAAATTCAACTGTCAAATCACATTTGAATATCTTGGTGTTGTGGTCAATAGTGTAGAATTAAAATTTTTGGTAATATAAGAGGTTAGAGTTAGAGAGACATAACGTGACCGTTGGAGGGATTTTTAATTAGAGGCTAGACAGATCGTGGTCCCATACATCCCGCGAGTCAAGTCAACGTCATCAGCAAAATTCGGGCCCCACATCTTTCGCTTCTGGTTCTGTTTTCTGGGTCCAGTCCACCCGATTTTAATGATTTTATTTTTCAAATTCCCTTCAATTTTTCTGTTGCCTTTCCTTCTAAAATTTTTCTATTGAAATTTTGACGATTAAACTAATCAAATTTTTAATCATTGATTGCAACAAATAATAATTGTCATAATAAAAATAGTGATATTTGTTTTTTGATCTTACATTTATGTATCTCATAATTCAAATATCAATTTGTAAGTAAGCTCTTTTTTTCAAAGTCAAGGAATTTTACTAAAAATATATATAAAAAGGCAGGCAATATAAGAAAACAGAAAATATTTAAAAAGGAAATCTAATTATTCAATAAAACAGAGTCTAACTCAATACTTTCGATTGAATTAATAAATTCAAATATTATAATTAGAATTCTCATCAAATTATTAGTAGGACATAGGACATAGGATATAGGATATAGGACATAGGACATTAATGATCTAATTTAATTAAACTAACAATAAACAAAACCCCAATGCTAGAGACGTAGCAACTATTCAGTATTATAATCCAATAGTTAATGAAAATAAAGAGCTCACAATTTGGAGTTTTGGAGACGAAGACAATGGTGCCTTATAGGTTTGAACTTGTGAACATTTCTCCATGTGGGAGAGCATTATCTGATATTAAAATAACAGGGTCAAGAAGAAACCCGAGGATGAAAATTTATACAGGACAATAATACATTGCTACTGACTTTTTTGTTACATATTGTACTAGAGCGTGCATGAGTTAGGTTAGGTGTACCCTTTTGAAATAGATAATAACTGGAAATTTCTATAACCTATAAGTT
>JANZLX010000001.1:9061235-9072733 GCA_025531955.1 Erythroxylum orinocense
CGGTTAGGTTTTCTGATCTCTGCGTGGATACCTTTAGAGACAGTCTCTATTGGCTGTTTAGGTTTGAGTCTTCATACCGACACCTGGATTCTGGCTTTCGGGAAGGTCCCTGCAACAAAAATTTTTGTTTTCCGTACCCCGTGTATGTGATACATGGACCGGGATTTTCCTACACTAAACTCCCATGTGACCATTTATATTGATCATGATATTGATCATGCAGCTGTTCGATATCTCCTTAAGAAACCACAATCGAAGCCTAGATTGATAAGGTGGGCACTGCTTCTCCAAGAATTCGATATTGAGATCAAGGATCGAGTTGGAGCATCAATGATCTAGCTGAAGCAGGAAACTATGTAGCTGACCATTTGAGTAGGCTACTAGACAATACACAGGGAGTGGACTCCTCTGAACTGAATTGCGACTCTTTTCCTGATTCAGTTTTATGTGCTTTAATTTTTAAAGAACCTTGGTATGCACATATAGCCAATTATCTCATGACTGAGCTAACTCCTACTTTCATGAACAAGTCACACACCCAAAAGCTAAAGAGCAAAGCTCAACATTATATTTGGGATGCTCCTCATCTATGGAGGCTGTGTAATGACAGGTAATCCGAAAATGCATGCCTAATAAAGAATTCGATGCTATGCTTTCAACTTGTCATTCCATGGTTTGTGGTGGACATTTTAGTGCAAGGAGAACATCTAGGAAAATTTTAGATTCTGGTTTTTATTGGCCTACCTTTTTTAAGGACTCCTTTACCTTTTGTTGGTCATGTGACAAGTGCCAATGTTTTGGAGGGTTAGGAAAACAACATGAAATGCCACAACAACCTTTGCTATTTTGTAAAATCTTTGACGTATGGGGGATTGATTTCATAGGTCCCTTTCCCCCATCTCTTGGTTTATGTATATCTTTTTAGTTGTTGACTATGTGTCCAAATGGATAGAGGTTGTTCTTACTAGAAAAGACAATGCGCAAGCAGTGTTTAAGTTCCTTAAATCAAACATTTTTTGTTAGTTTGGGATTCCTAAGGCAATAGTTAGTGATAGAGGGATACATTTTTGTAATCGAATCATTGGTAACCTATTTTCTAAATTTGGAGTCACTAACAAAGTCTCCATTGCATATGATCCACAAATTAATGGTCAAACTGAAGTTTCGAATAGAGAGGTGAAGCACATCTTGGAGAAGATGGTAAAACTATCAAAGGGAGATTGGAGCTTGTGCCTGGAAGAAATATTGTGGGCCTATCGAACCGCATACAAATCACCAATAGGCATGTCCCCTTATCGTTTAATCTACGAGAAAGCTTGTCATTTACTAGTGGAGTTGGAGCATAAAGCATATTAGGCAGTCAAGTAGTGCAACATAGACTTGGCATCTTCTGGTTTGGAGAGGAAACTTCAATTACAAGAGTTAGAGGAGTTAAGGCTAGGGCATATGAGAATTGTCGCCTCTACAATGAGAAAACAAAGTTGATGCACGATAAGGTTCTTCAGAGGAAGAATTTCAAGGAAGCAGATAAAGTTTTGTTATTTAAAGCTTGGTTTACTTTTAAGTATGGAAAGTTCAACACTCGATGGGATGGGCCCTATTTAGTCACTAAAATGCACAAATTTGGTATGGTAGAGCTTGTACATGAAGAAACTGGAGCCCAATTCAAAGGCAATGGCCACCTATTGAAGCTTTATCATAAGAACCAAAAACCTCCGTAAACAATAAGCTTCTTCTCTCCCTCACTTGTTTATCTACTTTTGTTTTTTTACTAGTTGTGACATGTTTTGACATATTACTTTACTGAACAAGTGTGGGGGAGAACACATCTCAATAGTAAAATAGTTGCCTTTTTAGTCTAATTAGCAGTTTCACTTCAATAAAATTCCCTTATAAGTTCATCTATGTGCGATTCTGTCTTGATTATTTCATATTGAGGACATTATGATGTTTAAGTGTGGGGGAGATTGTCATAATTTACAATTCTTGTTTGTGAATCATTTTCGACTATTTAACCACTTGTGGAAGTCAATTATGTGTAATGTAAAAATTTTAAACTTGGTAACTGAGGCAAATCACTTTTTTCTGTCATTTTCCGCCATGACGAATACCTACTTCATTGTGGTGACGTTGTGAAATTAATGTTTCGTCGCGGCGATGCATCCTCTTTACAGAAACTATTTTTTTTAAAATTTCCTCATTTTAATAATTCTCCCTAATTAGATTCTTTTCACTCTTATATCTCAAAGATTTTATAAGTTTCAAAGGGATCCTTGTGTTTTTTGAAAATATCATCTATGATTTTAAATGATAGTTGATTTTGGTTAATTTCATCTTCAATGATTTCACGAGAAGTAAGTGAGGGGACACTAAGGAAGTAGCATTATGTGTCTTTAAACCATGAGATTGTTTAATTGAGATATTAACCTTGTTGGAAGGATATTTGGGAATTCTTTCATGTTTGTGTGTATCAGCTTAATTTCATATCTCTCTAGAACTTGTTTTAATTCTTGATCAAAGCTTGATGAATTAGAATTTTGTTAATATGATAGAGGCCTTCTTTCAAAACCCTAAACACTTAACCATTGCTAGCCCCTTGAGCCATATTTTTGAGTACATGCACATGTTTTAATATTGTTGTGAATATTTTATTTCCAGTTCTTACTTTAAGTCTATTAAAAAGAAAAAAGGAAAGTTTTCTCAAAAGAAATGGGTTATTGAGGAAAGCCAAGGAAGAAAAGAAAATAAAAAATAAAATCAGAAGGCTTCCTTCAAAAAACGAAGAAAAGAAAAAATTGTAGAGCTTTTTTAAATAAAACAAAGGTGTTTCTCAAAAGAAAAAATGTTAGGTGATAGATTATGTTGTTGTGATGCACTCAATTTTCTTTCTTCTATTCCATCCATTTCATTTAGCCTTTTGTACATTAGAACCTTGAAAAGGCCTCTTGATTTTCAAAATTATAGCTCTTGTAGTGGAGAGGTAGAACTATCACAAGCTCATGGTAGAGAATAGACTAAACAGATTTTAAAGTGAAATTATCCCAAAAACAAGTGAGTTGAGAGTAAACACCATGCCTTGAGTGAAATCTCTTTTGCTCAATCTTGGATTAAATTCCTATAGTGTTTATTTTCTTGGCGCTCTTTCAATCTGTTTTGGTTGATTTATGAGAAAGTGGTTTTACCAATTTCCTACTCTTATTTTTAAGCTTGGTCAGAATTTTCTTTTGTACTTGTGTCTCTTTGATTTTTACAAACTTTGTCCAGGAGTACAAAGGTCTAAGTGTGGGGGAATTTGATTGAACCTAAGTTTCTTATATACATCGGTGACAATGTCATGGTTTTTATTGCACTTTTTGGCTCTTATTTTTTTTTAATTTTATGCTTAATTTGACTCTTGAGTGCTTGCCTTAACTTTATGTAATTTGAGAGTAAAATTGCCACAAATTATTATCATTTGCACTAAATTAATTTTATAAGAACAATTGATATTGCATGCTACCATTTATTCATTGTAGGAGACTCAAGAAGTAGAGGCTAAGAGTGAAGGCTAAAAATGACAAGTCAACAAGTCAACCGAGAAATAGGAAAGTTCGTCGCAACGTGAGTTCATGTCGCCGCGACAAACTTAGCAGATCATGAGGAGACCTGTCGGGAAAATTTTTCCATGGCATAAATTAATTCTATTGCCACGGTGAAGAAACCAAAACTCTAAAGAAAACCTTTTAGGGAAAGTTCACCGCAGCAAACCTTCAAATACCCGAACCATTTTTGGAAGTACCCACTGTTCAACCCGATCCTTCAACCTGGTTTATAAAACTACCAATTTTAGGTTAAAAAGAAGGCCGACATCGGGGAGAAGATACACACTCACTCACTACCATCCGAACAATTTTTTCTGCACACACCCTCATTTTCCTCTCATCATTCTACTCCTTCCATTGTCTTATGTTACCATGGACGCTTCTAATGGGTCGTTGGTTGTGAAGTCTTTTGAAGTTAAACATGGCTAGGCACCTCGTCGCTCTTGAAGATGTAGCAATGGCTTAAGTTCAACGGGCTGAAAAGGGAAGTAGCTTAATCTATGTTTGGTTATGATTTATGGTATCCCAGGTTTAGGAATTCTACTTTGTAGTTAAACACTCTTGTTTAGAGTTTAATCAAGTGTTGGATATTTAATGTGTTCTTGGGATTTGTTGATGTAGAACTTGGAGAATGAATATTTGAAGTCTCATATATGTCTATTTGTGATCTTGTTGATTCTCTCTTATCTGCCTAGTTGTGTTTGATATTGAGTTGATTCTAGATCCCGAGAGACTTGTTGCATTGACTTACCCATTACACATACTAAAAGCATTCAACAAGGTCTTAAGAAATGGATTTCATCGATTAAAACCTTAGACTTATAGAGTTCGTTAAGGTTTACCTTTTGAAACTTAAAGATTCCACTCCCATCAAAATTAATTCAAGCTATGATAGCCAAGCTCGTTTTCAAGAGGATACTATCACCATTAGATCATTTTTTATCTTATCATTTTCCTATCCCCAAAAATCCAAAAACTAGTTTTTACGTATTTTTTCTTACAATTGAATTTAATTTCGTTAAAGTTTTCAAATGATTAAACCCCCTTCTTACTATTTTAGCTTGCATTTCATGACATATAGGCTAGCTTAGGTCCATTCCATTTGGTTCCGATTAAGTGAAACGACTCGAGGTTGTATTCTATATTACAGTCCTTGGAATTATATTTTTGATTTGACCTCCCTCCAAGGGTAGGAACAAAGTCTTTGAATCATAAGGAACCCCATAAGATATAAGAAAACCTTTTCAAATATGATTCTTAAAGCCAAATATCAAAAGTGGACTTTTAGGCAGCTTAAATTAGTTAGAAATCTCTTTGAAATAATCAAAATAACCTAGTCTTCTAATTAGACTAAATAAACAACTAATCAAGCCTATTTAATGCATGAATTAAGGTGATAGGGCTTATTGATCTCTCTAAGCCCAAATGAGCTTCTATTGTTGCTTATTTAGCCCAAACATCTTTAATTAGTCCACTAAGAGTTTCGGTCATCCTTTTAGCTTTTGCCAGAGTTATTGGACCTCCATCAATGTGTAATGGTTCATCAAAATATATTGAAACAAATTGTACCATCTTTTGCATGTCTTAAGTTGGGTTTCCATCATTCCCCCTCTCTTCAAAAGGATTCGTCCTTGAATCTTCATCACCAACATCAAATGGAGACCAGAAACCGTAAATACAACATTAACATTATACTTGCCTGGTAGATCTAACTTGTATGCATTATCATTAATAAATGCGATGACTTCGTATGAGCCATCTCCTCTTAGATGTAGCTTAGAACGACGTTTTGCTAGAAATTGCTCATTCCTTAAATGAACCCAAACCTAATCTCCTAGTTCAAAGATCACTTTCTTATACCCCTTTGTTGGCTTTAGAAGCATATTGTTCCATCCTCTTTTCATTTCGATGTCTAGCCTTTTCATGTAATTACTTAACCAATTCAGACTTCTTTGTACCATCTAAACTAGCACTCTCATCAATTGGTAAAGGTGTCAAATCCATTGGAGTCAAAGGATTAAACCTATACATAACTTCAAAAGGTGAAACCTAGAAGTAAAATAGACAGAACAATTATAAACAAATTCAACATGTGGCAAACAATCTTCCTAATTGTTTAAATTTTTTTGAATGATAGCACACAATAACATGGAAAAAATTTGATTAACTACCTTAGTTTTCCCATCAGTTTGTGGATGAAAAGTTGTAGAAAACATTAACTTAGTACCTAGCTTACCCCACAATGTCTTCCAAAAGTAGCTTGTCATCTCGATCAGAAACAATGCTCCTTGGCAATCTATAAAGTCATACTATCTCACGAAAGAATAAGTCTGCAATGTGACTAGCATCATCTATTTTATGATATGAAATGAAATGAACCATCTTAAAAACCTGTCCATAACAACAAAAAACTAAATCATTATCTTTTTTTGACCTAGGTAAACCTAAGACAAAATCTAGGGAAATATCTAACCATGGTGCACTTGCTATTTGGAAAGGATTATATAATCCATGAGGTAAAGATCCAGATTTGGCCTGTTTGCAAGTTATACATTTCGAAAAAATTCTTTCTACATTGCGTTTCATATGTGGCTAAAAGAAATGCCCAACAAATATATACAAAGTTTTTTTAATACCAAAACGTCCCATTAGGCCACCTCCTTTAGAGAACAAATAGGCACATATAATCTATTTTGACGAAAAAAAAACCTTCATGCCTATAAAATTTGCTAAAGATAGCATGTTCACAAACTTCAAACAGATTACCAAAAAGAAGTTCAGAAGAATATCAATCCTTAATATACTCAAAACCAAAAAATTTAATATCCAATATAGGGATTAAGGTATACCTGCGAGATAAAGCATCTGTAACCACATTTTCCTTACACTTTCGTTAACTTGTTTGTACTTGATCACATAAAGAAAATATCCAATGAACTCTACCCATTTTGCATGGTGTTTGTTTAACTTACCTTGGCCCTTCAAATGCTTCAAAGACTCATGATCAGTATATATGACAAACTGCTTGGGCCACAAGTAATGTTGCAATGTCTCCAAAGCCATCACTAAAGCATACATCTCTTTGTCATAAGTTGGGTACTTCAAGGCTGCCCTATTAATTTTTTCACTAAAATATGCAAGGGGTTGGTTTTCTTGCATCAAAATAACCCCAATACCTATACTTGAAGCATCACACTCAACTTCGAAAGTTTTAGCAAAGTTAGGTAGAGCAAGTAATGGTGTTGAACTTAACTTGTCTTTAATGAAACTAAATGTTGATTCTTGTTCACTAATCTAGTTCAATCTAACAATTTTTTAGCAAGTTCAGTTAATAGTACAACAATGGTGCTGAAATCTTTAACAAACCTCCTATGAAAGCTAGCCAAGCCATGAAAGCTTCGTACCTCAGTTACTAATTTAGGTGTATTCACTCACAAATAGCCTTAACCCTTTCTTCATCATCCTCTATTCCCTTAGCACTATCAACATATCTAAGAAACATAATCTGATTAGTGCAAAAAGAACATTTCTTGAGGTTTGCATACAACTTCTCATCAAGAAAAAAAAATAAAACTTTTTGTAAATGTTCAAGATGTTCATCTAATTTCTTGCTATAAATTAAAATATCATCAAAGTACGTAACAACTAACTTACCAATAAAAGCATGTAAGACATGGTTCATCAATCTCATGAAAGTACTAGGGGCATTAGTTAACACAAAAGGCATAACTAGCCACTCATATAAACCATACTTAGTGTTAAAGGCAATTTTCCATTCATCACCCTCTCGCATGCAAGGTTGATGATAACCAAACTTCAAATCAATCTTAGAGAAAATATAAGAACCATGCAATTCATCAAGCATATCATCCAACCTAGGAATGGGATGCTGAAATTTTACCATAATTTTAATAGCTTTATAATCAACATACATTCTCCTTGTTCCATCCTTCTTAGGCACAAGTAAAACAGGAACTGCAAATGGAATAAAACTTTGTCTCATATACCCATTCTCTAGTAACTCCTCAACTTGCCTTTAAAGTTCCTTTGTCTCCTTGGGATTGCTCCTATATGCTAGTCAGTTAGGAATTGATGCACCAGGAATGAAATCAACTTGATGTTCTATTCCCTTAAGTGGTGGTAAACCATCGGGAACTTCATCAGGAAAGGCATTAGCTTATTCCTACAAAAAAGACATATTAGCACTAGAAAAAGTTGGGTTAAGATCGTAAGTATTAAAATAAACCTCTTTGTACAGAAGTACAATCATTGGCTGTTTTGAACAAAAAGCTCTCTTAACCTCACTTTCTTTTGCATAAAATCTTGTTTTTTCCCTCTTTTGATCTTGAGGCTTTTCCTTTTTTCTAATTATTGCCTCTTTCTCATATTCAATCTCACTATTTCTTTCCTAACTCTTTCTTCTTTCACATTCAGCCTCATTCTTTCTTTTATCACTCTCATTTTTTATCCTCACTTAATCTTCATATTTTTGTTGGGGTGTTAATGGTACAAGAGTTATAAGTTTCCTATGCATTTAAAAAGAGTATCTATTCTTGGATCCATCATGCATAACGCTCCTATCAAATTGCCATGGTCGACCTAAAAGCAAATGATTAACATGCATTGGTATAACATCACAAAACACCTCATCATGATACCTACCAATGGAAAATGAATACATCACTTATTTATTAACCTCGACTTCCCTGCACTCATTTAACCATTGAAGTTTATATGGTTTAGGATGCTTAGTACTAAGTAGGTCTAATTTTTTAACCAAAAGATTACTTGCTACATTAGCACAACTTCCCCTATCTATAATCATGCTACATACATTGTCCTTGATGTGACAACGCAAATGGAAGATGTTTTCTCGTTGTGCTTCATCCTCCTTCATCACTTGCACATTTAAAGCTCTTCTAGTGACAAAGATTTCACTAGTAACTTGTTGGCCCCTAATTTTTTTATTTGATTAAGCATGATTAGTTTATTTTGAGATCTTGTTAGATAAATTTATGTTGGAATTAATTGACATGTTAATGTGAATGAGATTAGGTGACATGAGTTAAGTAATTAAAGTGTTAAGGTGGTAACTTATGCATAAGGGGTAGTTTAGGAAGATCACTTAAGTGGGAAAATCTTAAGGCTTTGAAGGAAGGGCAAAGGGACATTGTGCATTCATTAATGGTTTAAAAGGCAAGAGAAATGAATTGTCTTTCAATTAGAAGAAGCAAAAAAATAACATTCGAGAGAAGAGAAGAGAGAGAGTGTCGTGTGGGAGAAAAGAAGGGAAAGAAAAGAGGGCTAAGCTAGGTTTCAACTTTTCTTAACCTTCAAGAGGGATTTTGTGGTTGAGCAAGAAAGGAAAAAGAGAGAGGAAGGTTAAAGCTTCCATTTGAGCCAAGAAATCCTTTGGTTGGGTGAAGATTCAAGGTAAAGGATTTTTAATGTTTTGGATTTTTGGAGTGCTTTTGGTTCAAAAAGTTTAGGAAATGTATGGGTTTAGGTATTCTAGGATCAATTTCATGCATTGAGTTCTTTAGGTTGATGCAAGGGAGGCAAGAGACGCAAGAGAGGCAAGAAGAGCAAGAACAGACAAATCCTTGAACAAGTTTTCAAACAAAGAAATCAAGGTGGGTGACATTTTTATAATTGAGAAAATAAGCTATTAAAGTTTCTTTCAAATAAAAGGAATTAAATGATTTCCAACTACCTTGAAAATAAGCATTTATTGTTCTTTAAGTTGGTTTGAGAATGTACCGTATGTGTTTGTATATGAATTTTGTAAGTGAATTGTGAAATAATGATAGAAATGCATATGACATATCTCATGCTCATGAAATCAAGTTTCCAAAAATGTGCCACATAGGCAGCATGTTTCAAGTTCATGAATTACATGTTTTATGGGTTTGTGGTGGTCTGTTTTGTCTGTCAAGTGCAGTTGATTAAAAAGGCCTCTCCTACCTGCCCGCTAATGGCATGGAGCTCCCTCGCGGGCACCCATAAGTTCACAGCTACGCAAGATCATTTTGTGGGATTGCGATAGTACATTCTGTTCACTGCAACATAGGACCCGATAGGAAATGTATAGTACATTTCATTACGGATCCACCCAAACCATTATGGTGTGCTTATGTGTTTACATGTGTTGACAAGTTTGATGAATGTTTAACTGATGTGAATTGTGGTTTTGGTTTAACACGTTGAGATATAAATGTTTTACGAATTTTATGATAAATTACTATAATCATGAAGGTCTTCAAGGGCTTTTGTTTATTTCTGATTATAAAACTATTACCCACGAGCGTTAAGCTCACGCCCACTCCTTTCCACCCGCAGGTGATGAGCAAGTTAGCAAGTGATGAAGATGAGCATCAAGGCATCACTCCATTTTGTTCTTTTAATCTTTTGAAAATTAATATTTGTAAAACAGTGCTTTAGTTTCATTTTGAGAAATTATCGTTTTGAAAAGTTTTTATTTTAGATTATGTTGTATGGTGGCTCGAAATGTCCGCTAAAGCGTTGTAAAACTCTTATTTTGATGCGAATGAAATACATATACATTATGGTTTTTTATGGCTTTTCAAATATTTACATTGCTATTTTAAATTTTTCATAAGGGTAGGATTGTGTTCTGTATTCAAAGGAAAATCTGGAATGATCTTGGTAGAATTGGTTAAAAGCGTCCATTTGGAAGTTATAAAGGGTCTTTCCAACTTTCTAATGATATAAAGTTTGTAAGTTTTGGATACCGTAGTGGAAAGCTATGATCATTTGAAGTTTGTGTTGCAGCATAGGATGAACTTTCAGGACAGCTGCATTGATTGGAAAATTTATCCCTTTTAAAGGCAAAAATCGTTTATGAGGTATTCATGGAAGTTGACAGCTGCATTGATTGGAAAATTTATCCCTTTTAGAGGTAAAAATCGTTTATGAGGTATTCATGAAATTTGTAGTTCTAGAAGTCTTCTTTAAAACAGTCTAAGAATGACCTTAATCCGATATCTGTAGTGAAAGTTATACCCTTTTGATTGCTTCAGTCTTAGTTTTTCGTCTTAGTATAACGTCAGCTTTGTCTTAGTTTTTCATCTTAGTATGATGTCATCTTCGTCTTAGGATGACATCAGCTTCATCTTAGTTTTTGTCTTAGTATGACATCATCTTTGTCTTAATTTGACTTTTGCTTCGTCTTAGTTTGACTTTTTTCTTCCTTCTTCTGTTATATTTTTGACCCTTTTAGAGGCCGAATCTCGCTTTGAGTCCTTCATGAAAGTTGTAGATCTCGATACTCTCTTGCAAATAGTCTAAAAATGAACTTAATCGGACTCTTATAGAAAAAGTTATAGCAATTGCGCCAAGATAGGAACAGATTTTTCGAGAGTATAAACATGTTTTACTCTTTCAGACATAACTTTCTCATATAACTTTCTCATCTGACCTCCAAATGAAGTGATTCTTGAAGAAATGGATTCCTAACATCATTGCCTTTCACTATAAGAAAATTGGTCTCTGTTGGTGTTGATTTGAATAAGTTTATGGAGCGAAAGTGAGGGGTCGATTGGGAGAGCATGAGTGGGGTATGTACATGCTTTAGCTTTTTAAGTATATCTTGAGCTGTAGAGCTCCGATTGAGATGATTCTTGCTTCAAAACGAACTAAAGACTTATAGCTGCAATTTCTTTGAGGAGGCCAATTTGTAATTTTGGTGTTCAACTGGTATAGGTGCTCCACTCTTATAGGATGAAACCAGGATCTGTTCTAAATTAGGAGAAAGGAGTTTATTTATGGTGATTGTTTTATATGGGCACGCTGATTGAGCCAAGTTTACATTATAAATTAACCTCACTTTCTTAACTGTTTGTGCACTTGTTGACTCCTAATTGATGATTTTTGTGCTTAAATTGGTTCCTCATATCG
>JANZLX010000001.1:9080216-9093813 GCA_025531955.1 Erythroxylum orinocense
CTAAAATTAAATCTCATTCATCAATAATTCAACAATTCAATTTTAATACCTTAAAATCTACTAAATCACAATCACCATTCTAAATTTATTTTCCAATGGGACATTCGGATCAATTCAATCCACTTCCAAAATCCAAAATGCCAAAATGCAAAATGCCAACTTCTCTTCAACGGTTCAATCGAAATCAACTTCAACCGAAATCAACTTTAAAAATATCCCCAAATCCAACACAACAACACCAATTTTTAACCACAAATCCACCATCATCCACCAACCAACACAATCACAGAAGTAATTAATGTCAAAATGCCATGAAAAATGAAACAAAACAATCGGTCTTCACCAATCTGGATCGATGTCGGATCCAGTGACTCTGATCGAGTCGATGTCGCACGGAGGACGAGGGAGAAGACCATGTAGGTTGCTGGTCACGGTGGGGTGCGCGGTGGACGCCGGACGGTGGGCCTCAGTAGGCGGCGACGACTTCGAGCGGCGTGGACGAAGGTTGAAGATGACGACGCTAGGGCCACTCCACCACTCCAAGACAGAGAAGAAGAGGAGGCAGAGAAGGACGAGGCGGCGAGGCAGGCAACGAGGGAGCAGCGGCGATGTGAGAGGGAGAGAAGACGAAGAGAGATGTGAGAGGGAGAGTCCGAAGTCGAGGAGGGGGGATTTGAATTTTTAGGGTTAAATTTTCGTTTTTTGAAAAATGGTCCCTGGCGTTTTTTTATTTTGCGGAATGGTCCCAAAATTTTCCGGTATTGGTGGTACCGGCCGATACCGGTCATAATTCATCACCGGTACATCTTTGGCCGTACCAGTTTCGATAACTGTCCAGTACGGAACGTACCGGCCGGTACCAGCCGGTACGAAACGGTATCCATATCACTGGCTAAAAAGAATCTCAAAACTTGCCATAACTAAATGCCAAATGTTTTTCCTAATACTTGTTACAATCGTTAAATGCTTTCTAATTGGCTTCATAAATTTCTGAAATTGAACCTATATTGATTTTCATAATTCTTTTTTCCTCCTTGATATATTCAATTCAAAGTGAAACATTCTTCAAAGTTTAATAATTGAATGTTAACACCGCTTACCTTACGGGATCCGATCCTCTAGCCCTTTTAACTAATTCTTATTTTGTGCCATGATATCATCACCATCCACGTAACCACCGGGTCACCAAATCAATGGCTCAGATCAAAAGGAATAGAGGAGGAACTGGTTAAAAGGGACAGAAGATCTTATACCTTTACCTTACCAACTCTGCTGCCTAGTTATTAGCTTATAGGACTATGATTGATAATAATGACATAATATCATAATTATTTTAATGACGAAATCAAATGATTTATTCACATTTTTCATTAGTATTCAATGTTCATTTTTTTGTTTCTTTCGTGATATATGACTGAAAATATTTTATACCTTAAGGTCTCATAGTTGTGGCTTAAAAATAAGAGGATCCATCATTTTATATAATTGCATGAGTTTAATTGCTTAATCATGCTTTACTGCTTGATAAACTATGTTTTAGTTCCATTTTTGTTGATCCTTGATCTTGCTTTCCTCATAATATCAACTTTTATTATCCAACAACAACAACAACAATAATATCAACTTTAAGGTTGTTTAGTTCTTTTTTTCTTCTGTTTCTTCTTGTTGTTTTGTTAAAAACAAGAAAGAAACAGTTTATTACAATGTGTTTAGTTGAGTATTGTTGTGGTATTGTTGCATTTTTTATTTTTAAAAATAAGAAAACCACAACAACTTTATGAAAACATAGAAACCACATTTTTGTGTATTTTTAAAATAGGTATTTTTGTTTTCATGAAAACAACATCACATCCCAATTTCTCTGTCGTCTTCAGCATCTCTGTGCCTTCAACGTCTTCTACATCTTCTGTGCCCCAATTTCTCCATTGAGGTATACCCTTTTCCTATTTCAAATGCTTCTTTAATTGTTCCTACATTTGTTGCTCCATTTGCTGCTATTACTGTTGGGTTTTTCCTATTCCTTGCTTTAAAAAATTTCTAGAAGTTAACGTAAAAACCCACCACCTTCATTACCTTCTCTTCCAATACATGCTCATCTTTATCTCCTAAAACAACTATTTCACTGAAGCCTTTAAAGAATCTCACAAAAATATGTTGTTACTGTAGTGTAATTGAAAATAAATATGATGTTACTGTAGCATAATTGAAAATAAATTGGTAATCTAACTCCCAAGCCTACTTCGATCTTCGACATTCTTGAGGGCCTCGACTGCTCCTCTATTTTTGCTCTTAGTCAAAATTATAATATAACAAACACCACTCTCATCACTCACCCACCTAGGTTTACTACTCTCTCACGACCTTACTCAAGTCTTCCCTAGTGTTCTTGTTTGGTTGCTGCCTATTTCTTTGGCCTATCCTTAGTTGTTCCTAAGTTCCAACATTCATATTTCTACTAACAGTTTTTGGTTCCCTTATTAATAGGGTATATCTTTTGTCTATTATTCTTAAATTATTTCTCTTCATCTTTATTGTTTTGTGTCATTTTCAGACACAAGAGTTGATGTTTGCTAATAAGCCTTTGGTTTCTCTATCCTTTAGCTATACATTATTGTTTTCTTTCACTTCTTATTGACATTATGTTTGTATACGATAATTTAATCTTGATTTAGACTTCTATTCTTGTTCA
Organism: Erythroxylum orinocense; assembly: GCA_025531955.1. Classification (NCBI taxonomy): domain Eukaryota; kingdom Viridiplantae; phylum Streptophyta; class Magnoliopsida; order Malpighiales; family Erythroxylaceae; genus Erythroxylum; species Erythroxylum orinocense. Next base: position 9,082,906 of record JANZLX010000001.1, read on the forward strand.
TAACGTTGTTTAAGTGGTGAAGATGTAGATTCATACATGGCTTCGCTTATATTGTTCTGGTGGTCAGGCATCTGTAGTCTTTCCTGTCTTTTATGTACTTTGATTTGCTAGGTGTGGTTTCTATTTCTGACAGCTCTTTGAGTTATGTATTTTCATTGGCTTGCTTACTTGCCTAATCTAAATATGTTTCCTTGAGGCATTACAAGAGTGTTACTATTATTACTAGAAAACTACTTTCCATACAACCTCAAAAGCCTACAAGTAGAGATAGATAAAAAAAGCACAACTTCAATCTAAATGTTCCTATCCTAAAAAGGAATGTGTTTTAAGAACACATGATTTGTCACGAGGGGACATGAGATAGTGAAAGCAAGCTCATCTATATACTTTTGCATCATTAGTATTTCTGTCGTAAATTCCAGTACGTTCAGAGGCTTACAGTTTAAACTTGGTAGTAATGTAGCCAAGCACAATACTAGCAAAAAGCCAAAAAATCCATCCTACATATCACACCAAAAACAAAACTGACAGGTACTTATTTATATGAATTGCATGCACATGTTGCTTCAGAATCACCATAGACAGAGCTCATCAAATTTTAGGCTAACCCAGAAAAGTGAAGCTTGTCAAATCTACTTCTTCATTATAGCAATTTGTATATTATATGTTTATGCATTCCACAATAAGTTTTACTGATAAAGAAGAATTCATCAATCATAACTTTTTTTCATCTGAAGCACTAACTTCAAATAGAAACGATTGATTTTCTATACTATCAGTAAATTATTAATTTACCATACTGATCATGAATGAATCCCATTAATACACATATTACATTACAGGTTTCCTTTGAACATCACAATCCCCATATCTAAAGCAAAATTGAAAATTATCTACATATTAGACTCTCTAATTTATTTATTGTTAAAAAGATTGATTGACTTTCATTTAATTTCTCACTTTAAATCTTTTATCGTTTCGATGCACTGATATACAGTTTAACATTTAATATAGATGTCTTATAATTTTTTTGAACTATGTTTAGCATTTAATACTTTATAGAAATTGTTGTGATTTATGTCACTTATATGTAATTATATTTAGTAATGGAAGCTTTGAAAAATATGAATGATTTCAATAATTGTGTGGAAATAAATGAAAAAGATAGGGTCTAGAATGATACCATAGAGAAATATTTAATCTCATTGATGTTTAAAGAAATAAAGAAGGAAAATAGAACGGTTACTACCTTTTCCAAATTTGGTTGGAAGAATATTAAGGTAAGTCTTCAAACAAAATTCAATAACGACTATATTAATGTTCAATTGAAGAATAAGTACAATGGATTAAGGCTAGATTGAATAATTTCAACAACTTACTCAAAGAAACAAAAATCGGTTATAACTAATTTACCGGTGAAGTTAATGCAACAAATGAATGTTGCGGAAAACCTATTTAAGGTAAAATATGTCTTTGTTTTACTAATATATCATATTATATAATATTCATTTTCATGTTTCCTTTTCATCATTATAGGTGCATAAAATGCCTCATAGATTGAAAAAAAGATGTAAGGAGTTTTCAGACTTGTGTTATATTTTTAGCGATACTATTGCAACTAGTTTGCATGCATATCCATAAACTAATTCTCCATTGAATAGTATAAAAGAAGAATATATAATTGATGTTGATTAAGATTGCTCGTATAATGAAAAAGGAGATCAAGTTATAAGTTCTCCATCTAACAAAAAAAAATTTACTAACAATAAGAAAGAAAAAGAAGACACATTCTAAAGTTGTAGGAGAGGTATTGGTTATAATTGGTGGACAATCAAAAAAGAAAAATAATTTACTTGAGAAAAATATGAGTAAAATATTATCCATTGTAGAGAATAGATCTAAAGCTTCATTAATTAAAAGTCTAACATAATGATGAAATGTTTGAATTCCTTAGATGAATTGGGTGTTGAGTATGGGCAATATGAAAAGTTATGAAGACTTTACATAATTCCCCACTTTATAGGGATATTTTTATGAAGATGGCAGATGAAAGGAAGCTGGATTGGATTATGTTGTTTTAATTATATTTTCATATTATTGCATATTGAATTCTTATTAATTTGACACTTCTATATTAAGAACTATTTCATATTTTGAACATTTTAAGTTTGTGCTTTGTATGAATGTTTGAGTGAATGTTAAGTCTATGTTTTGTATGAATATTTTGTCTATATTTAATTAAACCTTTTGACTAAATGTTTTATTAATTCTTTAATCTTGGCATTGTAGATACATAGATTCCTTATTAGATTTTGTATCAGATTATAATGATGAACTGATGAAGGCAATCATTATTTCTCTAGTAAGGGAGAGAACAAATATTTTCATTTACAAAAGCAATCATGTATAACTTCTGTTCTATCAGATCATGATTGAATATTATAACTTTTGAACGTGAATCCTACAATGATTTATGGAAACTTAAGAATAAGAAATATAATCTTCTTGAGCTTATGTGATAGAGTTGAAGAGTTTAGGAGGTTTAAAAACAACAAGTTATTTGATTGTGGAGGAACAACTAGCAATTTTCTTGAAGATTATAAGGCATTGTGAGACAACTAGAGTCAATGAAATGTTTTTAACATTCAACCTGGACAATTTTGAAGTACTTTTGCAAAGCCTTGTATGTAGTTAATTGTCTTGCAAAAAGAGTCATTACTTCACCATCCTTTACCAATACACCTCTTGAAATTCAACATAATTCAAAATTCTTTCCATATTTTAAGGTACATTCATATATTTAATTACTATTAATTATGTCCTTATGATTAATAATTATTTTAATAGTGTAGTTTTGTTTTCTTAGGATTGTATAAGAGCAATAGATGGTACACATAATGACGCAAATGTTCTGACCGATGTCATATAGAGGTAAAGGAATTTATCTAACCCACCTTAAGATCCACAAGAATTGCTATAGGCATTTTTCGTTAAGAAATGTTATTGAAAGATATTTTGGTTTTATAAAAGCGAGATTCCTTATACTACCAAACATGCTGAGTTATGAGATAAAGAAACAAAAATACAATGTTATTGCTTGTTGAGTTATATACACAATTATATTAGAATGTATATGTTAAGCAATAAATTATTTGATAGTTGTGTTGAAAATGAAGAACAAATTAGGAACTTGAAAATGAAGATGCAAGTTCTTAAGTGAGTATAATATCACTCCAGCCTAACTTCGAAGTATGTCTTAAAAGTGACATGAAATTGTTAGACAAATGTGGAATGATTATATCAGTTCTAATTAATTTATGTTTCTTTTTGTAAATGATAACATTATTATATTTTGAGAAGTTATAATATGATATACATCTAATGATTTAACTTAATTTTCTAATTTATAGAATTTTATTATATATAATTAATGTGCAATTTTTTTAATTATATAAATTTGCACATATTTTTGTTTTTAACTATGATTCAATTAATTAATTTAAAAATATAATATATTATATTAAAAATAATTAATATAAGAATATAATTTAAAAATAGAAGCAGGATAATAAAATCAAACTTGTTTTTGTTTTTAATTACAAATATCAAACAGACATAATTTTGTTTTCAGTTCTTATATTAAAAATCTTAACAAATCAAGTTTTATTTTTAATTACAAAAAAATAAAAGAGGAATCAAACGAAGTCTTCTATTATCCAATAAGCAAAAATAATGACATTCGTTCTTTATTTTCCAAACTCACACACTAAATATGTTGGAAAGCTTATTAATTAACATGATTGAATATAAAATTAAGCTACAATGCATTGGATAGAACAAAATTCTTAATAACATCGAAATCGTCAGTTGTATCTGTATGTACAAGAAAAGTTGGATAATTGCGAATTCCAATCTAAATCTAAGGCTACGATTAGATGTAAAATTTGTAATGAAATGGAACGAAATAAAATAAAATGGAATGATTTATAATGAAATGCAATATAAATAAATGTAATATTAGAAAATTGTTGTTTGTCAAGATGAAAGACTTCTTAATATAATATAATGAAATATTATTTGGATAAAAAGTTTATGATGTAATATAGTGTAAAATTGTTTATTATTTTACATATTATTTTAAATCTTTTAAATTAGAAATTTTTTATTTTTACTATTTATAATAAAATATGATATATTATGAAACCTTTTTCATTCATTCTATTTTATTTCGTTTCAACATAAGCATTTTTATTAAGCGGTAGAATAATATTACGTTCTATTATTAAACATGTAATAATAAAAATAGACTAAGTCATTGGACAAAGTGATGGGCACGGGCTGTATAAACGGCAAACACAACACAAAATGAATGATAGGGAGCTCAAATATTTGCGGCTTAACTCGAACCTCACGTAGTCACATGCGTCTTAACTCGAACCTCACGTAGTCACATGTAGGCTGTAGCTTTCGTTTTCAATCCGGTGTCCGCGTGTTATCCCATTTGTCAAAGAAAAAGTGCACTTAAGTATCTTCTAAAATCCAGTCATAGTTTGCGAACCCTTCACAAATCACAACGCTATATACTTAAAAGGAGACACAGCATTTTGTTGATGCCGCTAAGGCGCTAACCCTCTTGTGCGGATTCTGTAAATCCCACCAACTCATTGCTCTCTCCATTTAAGATCGATTCTTTTTATTTTGCCCAATTATGAGCTATTTTGCAACTAATTGCATTCACTTTATGGCCTTCTCTTCCATTGTGACAGCCGCCAATAATTGCATTACTTGTTCACTTCCCTGTGTATTTAAGTTTAACCATTTGGTATAAGAAAAGATATTTTAGTCCATCTCTATAACCCTTTCCCTGAAAGCACTCACCTTGCAGCCACCTTATCTCTCTCTCTCTTTCTCCGTGGCTCTCTGTAATGCTCTCTCGCTGAGAACCAAAGAACTTACGCTTTCTTCTACGGACCTGCGGAGAGAGTGACAAGAGAATATGGAGGCTGTGATACAAACCAGAGGTCTTCTCTCTCTACCATCAAACCCCAAAACCAGAGTTTTGTATCCATCACATGGATTAAAGCAGAGACTTTTCAGTGCCAAACCTAAAACTCTTCCTGGGTTTTCATTTTCTTCGTCTAGTTTTCAAAAAGTTCCCAGCTTTGTGTCAAAACCAAACGGGCTTTTTCCTAAAGAGAAGAACTTGCATATTTGCAGGGCAGAAGCTGCTGCTGCAGCTGATGGACAACCTGTATTTGGTGAAGAAATAGCTAATACACCAAAATTTTTGGGTATTGAGCTCGCAACCTTGAAAAAGATAATTCCTCTGGGGTTGATGTTCTTCTGTATTCTCTTTAATTACACAATCCTTAGAGACACAAAAGATGTTTTGGTTGTGACTGCTAAAGGTAGCAGTGCAGAGATTATACCTTTTCTGAAAACATGGGTCAATTTGCCTATGGCCATCGGATTTATGTTGTTATACACAAAATTGGCTGATGCGTTACCAAAGCAGACCCTTTTCTACACCGTAATTGTTCCCTTTATTGCCTTCTTTGGGGCTTTTGGTTTTCTTTTGTATCCTCTCAGCCATTATATTCACCCTCAGGCATTTGCTGATAAGCTTCTGCATATACTAGGACCAAGGTTTCTCGGTCCTCTCGCGATTATGAGAATTTGGTCTTTCTGTTTGTTCTATGTCATGGCTGAATTATGGGGAAGTGTGGTGATCTCAGTGCTTTTTTGGGGATTTGCAAATCAGGTATTTCTTCTTTTGCATGATAGATTGATTGCATTAAAATGAATTGCTTGGTTTAATTGTAGATATTCGTTTCTGATCCTGGTACCAGATTCTGTGTCTTGACGCATGTGTTGTATTAGGCTACGTATTCTGGGATATCTCTTGGTTACAGATACCTATGGACTGATTAATCACCAACTAGTGTGCTTGTCCTGACTACCTGTTAGGTGTTTGAAGTTGACTGGCTTCTTATAATACAGTTCTTATTCAGTGAATTGGAGTTCCACTCACTTACCTCCAGAAATGTTTTATGGTTGTTTATGCCTTTAATATATGAACAGTTATTGTGTTTGCACAAGCCTTATGGTCTAAGATATACGGAATTGATACTTATATAGACCAAACTGAAATAGGCAAGAGTTACTTTTCCATGGTTTCCGGTAGTCTCTCTAAGCGCAGAATACCATATTGGTATCGATGATATGGTAAATGTAATAGATATTTACTATGTGCAGAGGCATTCAACTAGATGGGAGCTTTATGAATTTTCACTTCAGATATTCAATGCTAAATAGTTCTATGGGTGGAAGGAATCGATATTCTTGATAATGAATTTTCCTTTCTGCGTATTTGAGACCCTTTTCTTTTTGAAAGTAATCATTTCTCTGTTTTTTTTCAATTACTCATGCTTGATTTGTAATCGATCAATTTGTGGACCGTTATCTTCCATTCTGCTAAATTCTGTTTCTTTCAGCTACGTAGGTAACATGTTTTTCTCTGAAACTCAGAAATTTTCTAAGGTTTCATCTCAATTTATTGTGTTTATGCATAGTAAACCTATTTCACTGATAGTAGCTGCGCTAGTTCAGATGATTTCTTCATCTGCATGTTTGTGTTGCTCTGTAAATGTTGTACTTTTTCTCTTAGAACCTGTAGTGAATTAAAGCTATATACATGCTACGCCGTAACAGGACTTATCAGTTGCTGAAGGCTCCAACTGAATAAGTTGCAATTGTTTTGTGCAGATCACTACGGTAGAAGAAGCAAAAAAGTTCTATCCTCTGTTTGGACTTGGGGCTAATGTTGCTCTCATTTTTTCGGGACGAACAGTAAAGTACTTTTCTAATTTGAGGAAAAATCTGGGTCCTGGAGTTGATGGATGGGCCATTTCCCTCAAAGGAATGATGAGCATTGTGGTGGGGATGGGTCTTGCTATCTGTTTCCTTTACTGGTGGGTCAACAAATTTGTTCCTCTTCCAACTCGTAGTAAGAAGAAGAAGGTGAGCTCCCTTGAGAATTTATGCTGTATGCTGATGAGCTTTTGTTAACTTGATATTAGCTTCCTTTTGGTCTGTTCTTCAAGTCCAATCAACCTATGAAATTAGGGTAATAATCCCTGTAAAATTATTTAACAGGAAAAACCAAAGATGAGTACGGGGGAGAGCTTAAAATTCCTGGTGTCTTCCAAATACATCAGGGATCTTGCAACTTTGGTGGTTGCATATGGCATTAGCATCAACCTTGTTGAGGTTACCTGGAAGTCAAAGCTCAAAGCTCAGGTAAACTTGACTTGGATTATTGCTTTAATGGTTATTCTCCTTAAGCAACTTTATTTTTCATTACCTCTTTAAATTATGCAGTTCCCGAGCCCGAATGAGTACTCTTCCTTTATGGGTGACTTCTCAACCGCCACTGGAATAGCAACTTTCACAATGATGCTTCTAAGTCAGTTCATATTCAATAAATATGGATGGGGAGTTGCAGCTGCAATTACACCTACAGTCCTTCTTCTAACAGGAGTTGGTTTCTTCTCTCTGATCTTATTTGGGGATCCTTTTGCACCTGCGCTGATGAAGTTCGGGATGACTCCACTTCTTGCTGCTGTATATGTGGGTGCTTTGCAAAACATTTTCAGCAAGAGTGCCAAGTACAGCTTGTTTGACCCTTGCAAAGAAATGGCCTATATCCCACTGGATGAAGACACTAAGGTCTGGACTCATGCTTTTGATAATTTAGGAATCGCATCCAATAAACAAAAAGATGATTATAGATTGGGGTTAAATATATATTTTTTAATTTCAATTGTCTTGTTTTAAAAACTATCACTTACGTCTTATAGTATTAAAAAACTATCACCCGACGCATCCATCTTCTATTAATTTTCATCTATTTTTAAACCAAAATGAAATACGATGTAATTTTAGAGTTATTAATCAATGAAAAACTAGTTGAATATGATGGAGGGAGTTATATGATAGCTAAATAATATCAATGATAGTTTTCAAAGTATTGAGGATAATTTATAGATAAGAAATTTATATATAAAAACAAAAAGTTTACGTGAATTGAGGAAAAATGCCATCTTTTTTCACCATCTAGTTGTGTTTTCTTGTTCTATTATTGTTGAATGTTGTTGGAATTGATTGTTCATGTTTTACATTTCTAATGTGTTGTTGTAGGTTAAGGGGAAGGCAGCCATTGATGTTGTCTGCAACCCAATGGGGAAGTCGGGAGGAGCTCTGATTCAACAGTTTATGATCTTAAGTTTTGGATCACTTGCAAATTCAACTCCTTACCTTGCAGGAATACTCCTGCTCATTGTGCTTTCATGGCTAGGTGCAGCCAGGTCTCTGGATACCCAGTTCACTGCTCTACGTCGTGAAGAAGAGCTTGAGAAAGAGTTGGAGAGAGCGGCTGTTAAAATTCCTGTAGTTTCTCCAGAAGCGACTGGAAATGGCTCTGTTGGAAGCGGTTCTGTATTGAATCCAGCAGCAGATGACTCATCCGAAACCTCAGTGCCGCGCAAACTTTGAGAAACCAAAACACAACCCGGGGATACTGGGAAGAATAAGTGAACCGCAGGAAAAGCATAGATTAGGTGAATTTGTTTGTTGTAGGATTCTATTTTAAAGGTGGCGCGCATCCTATTGTTCTTCCAAGTTCATAAAGTGGAGTTAGTTTCTAATTCTACCGAGCATTTTAGTTCCTTGTTTGTAGAATCGAATTCAATACGGAAATCCTCTTTTGGTTCTCAATAAAATCACCAAGGCAACCATAATGGGCGTTAATAACTCCTGCGCTCACTTGCATTTGCGTTAGTTGCACCAAATTTATGTGCGTGGATATCTTGCTCCCGGATGAATGTATTTGCGGGTTCCGCAATAGTGTTTGTGTAGTTGGATTGATCAAGTCCTTAAAGACTTACAAAATAGAACGTCGGAAGGTTCTCCGACAAATAACGCTTGATGCCTAATTAGATCTAGGCTTGTGCGAAGATTCTTCTAGAGAGAGTTTCCTTATGTTTGTAATCACTCTCCTCTTTTATATTAGAGAGGAAATCGTGACGATAAAAGCATGTAGACGAGAAGGTAGATCAAAACGAATGGGCACTATAGGTCATAGCCTCTTGAGGGAATGGGTAGGCGCCACCGCATAAATACGACATAATACGGTCCTCTGAAATCACTTACGGGACTTTCATGGTATCACAGCCTGAAAGACTAACTTCAATGGCAACTTCCCAAAATACAAGCCTCCTTCTTATTGCGTCTTCCAGCAAAACGTTAAGTTGGAAAGAGAAAACTATTATCTCTGGAGCACAAATGCTCTATCAACCTTAAAAGCCTTTGATTCAGATGGCTTTATCACCAGTAAAATTGCGCCACTACCAGTGTTCGTTCAAGAACAACCAAAGGGCGATATATTTCAATATTCAGTTCAAAAATGTAATTCTAAATTTGTTGTTTGACTAAGGATGATATTGTCAATTTCATGCTTCATGGATTAGGTGATGATTATTCTAATTTTCATACTTCTACCAATACTAGAGCTGATCCTGTTTCCGTTGATGAACTATTAGGAATGCTTCTTCAAGCGAGGAGAAAATTGAGCTTTCCAAAAATATATCTTTTCTTGCTGCCAGCATAGCCTCCAAATCCTCTAAACAAGGTATAGTCAATCTTATGTTAATGGAAAAGCTTACCAACAGATTTATTAGGGAAGCCAAAATCATAGCAAGTCTGACAGTTCCAAGTGAAGGTATAATAAATCTAAGGTTATATGTCAAATTTGTGATAAACCAGGACTAATATTATGCATTGGAGTGTTATAATCGCTTCAACCACACTTTTATTGCTGGAAAGGCGTCCAAAATCTTTGCCTTCACTGCTTCACCAAGACCTTGCTTGGTATGTCAATTATGGTGCCGCTAATCATTTATCTGCAAATCTTAATAACCTATCTGTGCACTCGAAATAAGCTAGTGATGAGCAAATCACAGTGAGTAATTGCAACTTCCCATAACTAACATTGGACACACTGGTTTTAGATCCCCACACACAAAAGCACAATGGTGCTGTTGAGAGAAGACATAGGGACAGTGTCCAAAAACGCTTATCATCGTTAGCTCGTGCAAATTTATCACTAGCTTTCTGGAAGTTTGCCTTTTAAAGGACGATATATTTGATAAATCTTTTAATAACCCCAAATTTACAACATACCTCTCCATATTAACTTTTACATAATCGTACACCATACTACAAGTTTTAAAAAAGCTTCCATTGTTTGTATCCATTAACTAATAGGTTATGGATTGCGTCATGTTGTCTTTGATGAAGAGAAATTTTCATGTATCAGTTAGCTGGGGCTAAAAATATTAATCATCTAAATACTCTTAGTATGATATTTTATTAAAAATATCATAGAAACATAATTTGATTTTCAGTTCTTATATTAAAAATCTTAACAAATCAAGTTTTATTTTTAATTAAAAATTTTTAAAAAAATTATAAAAAACAAAAGGAGAACCAAACGACTTCGTCTAGTATCCAATAAGCAAAAATAATGACATTCATTCTTTATTTTCCAAACTCACCCACTAAATATGTTGGAAAGCTTATTAATTAACGTGATTGAATATAAAATTCAGCTACAATCAATGTTTTTAATTCTTTATCGTACCGGGCGGTACATTCCGTTCCAACTAGAAATCAGTACTGGTACAGGTATAGTCGGTAACGGCGAAAATACTGGTCAATACCGGTCAATTTCGTCGGTACCGGCCGGTATTCAAAATACCGGTCAAATACCAGCCGGTACCGAAAATTTTAAAAAATTAAGGGACTTTTTTGCAAAATTTTCAAAATTTACCACCCCACCAACCACCAACC
>JANZLX010000001.1:9093913-9113672 GCA_025531955.1 Erythroxylum orinocense
AGATCGAAAATCCAAAACCCACTAAAATGAATTGAGATTAGAAGCAAGGTAGAGGAACATACGCACCAAAGACGACGATTGGGTTACTCTGGGTGTAGTTGTAAATCTTTTAGTTTTGAGTTTTAGTACAATGCATTATAAAGAAAGTTAAGATTTTAAAGGGTAGACTCGTTAATTTTTTAAATTTTCAATAAAAAATTTTTTCAACCCTTTTATAGAATCTAAATTTTTTATATTTTAGTTAAAAATTTTGCTTTAAATTTTTATTTCTAAAACAAAATACTATTTTATTCGTACCCATTAACAAATTACATTTGTAAAAATTTAAAATTTTTATTTATCTCTTTATATTTTAATTAAAAATTTTTAAATTATATTATTATTAGAATCCAATTATTATTTTTATCATAAATTTGTTTAATAAATTAAATTATTAGTTAGTATATATAAGTAATTTTACTTAAAATAATTAAAAATGTGTTAAAAATAATATTTAAAATATAAAATAATTATATTTGAAGGACATTAAAAAGGCAATTAGAATAAACTAGTCTTTCTTATTGACTTTTTAATAATATACTTCAACTTTTATAAGTTTTAAAATAAATTATAATATTGAAATACCACTATTATTATTATTATTTTAAAATTTATGTTACATTCAATCTTATTTTAAACTATTAGATTTATTATTAATCTATTATATATGAATAGACATTATTAGTGCATTTTTATTTTAATAAAGTATTTTATTTGATACTATATTTTTACTTATTCTTATAATTTTTATTTCTTATCTACTATATATCAATTTTAAAACAGTACTCCATTCAAAAGTAAAAAATGGAATGGAGTACTATTTAAATTATTTTTATTTTTATTACTAATAAATTATTTTTATTTAAATTTATTTTAATATTTTATATAATATTTATTAATAAATACTAATATTACAATTGGCCACATAGTCTTAACCACCTCCCATGCTTGCTTCTATTAATTCATCATCCTTTCGTGAGCCAACATTCCATTTATGTCATACTTCATCTCCCACGTCTCCTAATCTGTCTCATTCTTTTACCCCTCCATCAGAAACCTTACCTCATGTTAATACAAGTCTGTAAAACAGAGCTTCATTTCACATGCCAACTAGTAATGACTGCAACAATACCTCTAATGATCAAGCTTCCACTGCCTTGTCTTCCCCATCCCTATCACCCGTACAAACGTTTACGTCCATCAGATGCCATATCACATCCTATGACTACCTGAGCTCAAATAACTCCCTCAAACCCAAAGTGAATTATGATTGAACCAAAGAGACTTGACTTGTAAGAAAACGCTCTCGACTGTCTACTATTCATCTTCGTCTCAGTGTTATTTCTCTGGTTTACGTCCCTGCACGTGGTTTGCATGGCGGCTCCCATGCAAGAGCGTCATCTTCCCAAGAAGGTTAGGCTACGTGAACGCGACGAGGACCCTCCACCTGATCCCAAACCTACTTATAGTTCAGTCATCGGCCAAGTGCCGGTGGAGGTGGATCCAGTTCTTAGTGCCTGGCCGTCGGAGGATCTAATCAAACCGGAGGTGGGAGATATCATTCAGCTGACGGGTGAGGAGGGTAACGGGGTTCTACTTTTCCAACTATTCAAAGCAAAGCTGGATAAACTGTGGGAAACCTCTGTGGTTACCAAATTACTTGGACGTTGTATAGGGTATAAGGTGCTCTGCTCTCAGTTGGCAGCATTATGGCGTTTGAAAAGTCCAGTGAAAGTCATAGACTTGGATCATGATTATTTCCTGGTGAAGTTCTTGGCTCAGCCCGATTTTCTTAATGCCTTAACCATTGGCCCTTGGGTTATATTCGGGTATGCTCTTTCGGTGCAACAATGGACGCTTGGTTTTCATCCCTCCCAGGGCAAGGTCACCAGCACCGTTACATGGATATGTTTCCCTGAACTTTCCATTGCTCGTTATCATCCTCTGATACTCTCTGCGTTGGGGAACCAAGTGGGGAAGACGGTGAAAATAGATGAGACAACACTGCAGACGCAACGTGGCTGGTTCGCGCGAGTGGCCGTTGAAATCGACCTTACTGTTCCTTTACACACCACTGTTGAGCTTGATGGTGAGCAGGTGATGGTGGCTTATGAGGGTCTCCCGGCCATTTGCTTCACATGTGGGATGGTGGGTCACGAGTCTACTAAATGTTCGTTGACGGCACAGGAAACCATGGATCCTACTCTGGTGACTTCGGGACAGAGTACTGCTTCCCCAACCACAAGGGGGCCGACTGGTAATGGGCGAACGATGCAGCAGGGGTCTAGTGCTACCGGGTATGGCCCCTGGATGGTGGTGCAATGGTGTTCTCCCTCTGCCTCCTTACCCCGTCAACATCATCGATCAGCTAGTACGAAACCGACGGTTCCTAAGGTTGGTGGCTCAAGATATTTGGTGTTGACAGGCCTAGAGACCAGCAACAATGGCACTGTTGTTGAGAGGGCAGCCACTGTGCAACTAGACTTGACAGGGACAGGGAGCCGTTTGAACCTAAATGACTTAGTGAGTGTGGGCTTTGCTACAGGGTCTGATGGGTTTTCCACTTCCCATCAAAATAAACGATCTACTCGTGCTGCTTCTAAAGGCAAGGCTAAGGTTATTTACCCTTCCGTGAGTATTCCCAGTCCATCGTCAGATAGTAGTCCCCAGGTAGGAGCAACCAGTAATCCCAAGGTAACTCTGATCCCTACAGCGCAAGCTCAACATATTGCTATTAATATTGATTCCCATTTTGAGTTGATTTGTGATCATTCGCTTTTACCGTCCACTGATTCCGGACGTCCAGCTCCTTGCCTAGTACCGGACGTTTCGCCAACTTTCATTTTGGATGGTGGAACTCAACCGCCTGCTTTATTACCTCCCTCTGAGCCTCCAGATGGTCCCACGGAGGCTTTACCAACGGATCGGAATGTAGTGCACGCGATGGAGATCCTAGAGAGTGATAGCCTAGGCACACTCTCGGATACCGGTCCCGTACATTCGGATGTACTGATTCCCGACCATCTACATAGTATTTGATGTCAATCCTCTTATAGAATTGTCAAGGCATGGGCGGAAAGAGTACCCGAGCGATTTTACGTAATTACATACGTATGTACCACCCTGGTATTTTGGTTTTATTTGAACTGCGTATTAGCGGGCCTCGGGCCACCTCTGTGATTAGGTCATTAGGCTTCGACTTCTCGTTCAAGGTCAAAGCTATAGGTTTTTTGGGTGGCATTTGGCTACTATGGAAAGATGGTTTTGAGGTCTTTGTGGTCATCGCTCATCGTCAATTCATCCATACGAAAGTCAAGTATGGTGATCGTACTTTTGATTTTACTCCTGTATATGCTAGCCCCCAACCCCCTTCTTAAAAAGTCCTTTGGCGGCTTTTAGGTTGGATAGGATCTCTTACTTTAGGCCCCTGGTTGGTGGAGGTGATTTCAATGCCAAATTGGCGGCTTTTGATAAACTCGAAAGAGAGTCGAATGCTTGTATTGTAAACCCTCAGTTTTGGTAGTGGGGAGGGGGAGCTGCATGATCTGGGTTTTTTAGGCTCGAAATTCACTTGGAACTGGGGTTTGACTCAAGCTCGTCTCGATCGGGTGTTTGGTTCGACTGCTTGGCTGCAGGATTTTCCTCTCACGGTCAATCAACACCTCCCGTTTTTAGGTTCTAATCATCGTCCCTTGTTGGTGCACCTCACTCCTGCCCCTCTCCAGGCTCCGCGGTCTACTGGGTTTCGGTTTCAAAATGCTTGGGTCACGCATCCAAGTTTTAACGAGGAGGTGGCTGAGCATTGGCTTCCAGCGATCAATACGTTTAGCCACTCTCTCTCCCTCTTCGCTCGACATCTATCGCGTTGGAATCAAGAGGTTTTTGGTCATATCTTCCATCACAAAAAATGTTTGTTGGCATGGCTCGAGGGCATCCAGCGCGTGCTTCATAATGCCATTTCGGATGAGCTTTTGGATTTAGAACAACGTTTGAGTAATGATCTTGTTCAAGTGTTGAGTGAGGAAGAAATTTACTGGCTTCAACGAGCCAAATGGGACTGGATTTCTAAGGGTGATTATAATACCAGATATTATCATACGGTCACTCTTTCCAAACGGAAGAAGTTGAACATTGATTGTCTACTGGATGACTCCGAGAATCTTGTGTCGGGTTCTGATCATCTCTGCACCTTAGTGCGGGATTTTTTTAATCAATTTATATAACCCCAACGTTGAGGCGGGTGAGCCTTTATCGATTGCTGGTTGCTTTCCTCCTCTGTCAGCGGAGTGGATCCACGCCCATATTATGATAATTTTATAAGCTTTACTATCCCCAAAACCGGATTGTGACAAAGTTGTCTGTGTACAAGACACAAACCAATCATTGTATGGTGTCATATAATGCGAGCATCCTATATCAAGTATCATGAGTTGTGAATGATTAGGTAAAATGTAGAGTGTAAAATCCCACTCTTATAGGACATATACCCGACATTGTAAAGAATATCCAAGCACATACCCTACAAGAATGACATGTTAGAGCAATCACATTATCATATTCAAGGCATCATACACATAATATTCATAAAATCATTTTTCCCATTTCATTCGCAAACATAATTTACATTGTAACATTAGATCTCATAATCCACATTTTTACATCACAAAACATATGAGAGTTTGTTGTCCTATATAAAATATCTAACACAAAATGTGATGCTAATAGAAAAATTCTAACTAAACTCCTTAGACATCAACTAACTAAACTTTTAAGTCATTCTTGATTTCAAAATGGACAATACTAGACTGCTACTAGATTGCCTTAGAAGCTAGGTCTCTCTAGTACCTGAAAATCAACATTGCAATTTTGATGGCTTTGCGAACTCAGTGAGTGAACCATCATCGATGTGCTTACTCATGTCAAAACACAAATATTAGCAGTATAAAACCAATTTCACGAATATGTCACATTATTCAGAATCAATTCTCATTCATCACATCACTCAGTTTGTATACCAAGTCATAATATACATATCATATTTCACAAGCATATTCGGATTATAAGCATTTCATAAAGTCATCTCAGAACAATCCGATCACTCATCTTAATCATTCATATCATCAACATATACACAGGTATTTCATGTCACTATTCAACATAAATCAATGGTTCTTTCTAATCATTCTCAGGATACATGTAAAGATATATATATGCAAATGCACATGAGACTCCACTTCTATTTTTATTTTTGTTATGACCGAGTACCTATTTAACTGTCCTGTATCGGCTCATTTTAGATACTTTCTCATACCCATTGTAGATACCAGGCTCATTAATAACCGAGCCTATGGCTCTATGTGCACATTTCCTGAGCTTTAAGCTCTTTTTCACATTGATCACTTCGGTCACAACTCCTTTATCTGATCATGGACCTCAATGTCATGAAATGTTTCATTTCACACAATATACTATCAATCGTTTTGATTCAATATACATAGTCATTTATCACATTCATCGAGTCTAAGTCTAACATTTAACATTCAGTTGAGCACTCATTTTTCCATGTTCACATACAAGTAGATAGCACTTCCAATACATTCCTAAATATTGGATTGCTCGGACTATCAATGTCCAGAATTATCACAATCTCATAGGTAATAATTCAATAATTGGAATTTAGACAAAAACAAATCAAATATAGTAAGACAACATCTAGGTTGACTCACAATATGCTCCAGATTAGCTATTACCTTGATGATCCGACAATGTCTGGATGCTGTCAGTTAATTTATGCTTTTATATCATGCAATACACATATATTTACACATTAATAACTTGTTTAATCAAATGAGTACTCAATCAACACATGTATATGTGTTATGTTCAATGCATGCTTGACTATTCTAGGTATGTAACTTATTCACAAATCTTGCTCATTCATTCATCATAGCTTGTATGTATCCTATTTACAATTAGGTTATGCCTTAAGTAAGTTTGGTTGCTCTCCATTCATCAATCATACATTCACCAATCTTTTTTTATCGTTATATTTGCAAAATTTCCCAATTCTCATTCATTCATACCTAATTCAATACCTATATCCTTTTAATCACATTTGCATTTATAAGGACATCTTTATATGATTAAAAACTCATACTTCTCAAATTCATATACATTGATATCAAACAATCCAGTCGTCAAGTTATAACATCAATTATCAACCTAAACTCATCAAACACTTAAACCAACTGATTCAACATCAAACTAAGTTCATTTTAAGCCCTAATCAAGTCTCAAAGCACCAATGTATAGTGTATGATCCTTATATGATTAAAACAGAAAACAAAACACAAATTTCATAGATCGTGGGAGGGAACCATACAATTCCCACAATCGTGGGATAGGGGAACTGAAAATTCACCATCCTCTTCCTTCAGTCTTTCTTCCAAAGTCTAACTCCTTTATGATAGCTCATCAACTATACCTCAATTATACCTTAAAGATACTTCAATTCTCATCCTAATTCATCCTTAAATCAATCTATAACCTAGGGTTTCCATACATTAAGAACAAAACCAATTCATTCATCAAGTTTCAAGCACAGCTCACCGTCAACCTTAAATGCAATTCATCTCTAATAAATCTTTATGGATGTTATGCTCACATATATCACAATAAAGAAATCAATTAATTTCTTATTTAGCTCAAGGTCTGCTTAATTTAACAAGCTAAACAAGCCTTCCAAGAATTCAAACATACACCAAAAACAAGATGGAATGAGAAGGGTTGCTAAACACAAGATGAAGGCTACAAAATTTTGGCAAACATTCAAGGGTTATGGAGGTGGTGTGTGGGTGTCATTGGTGAGGGGAAAGAAGGAGAAAGCATAAGACCAAAACATGAAAGAAGGTGGTCTTGCAAGGGTGAAAATCATGGGTATAAGTGCGTAGTGGAGAGGTGGGATACATGTCTTGCCACTTATCAAATAGAAAGCCAAGTCATGTGTCCTCTTACACTACCACTTGTCAATCCATAACTAGTCCATTTGTCACTTAATCACTAGGCCATAAGTCATGCAACTATACCATCATTTGTCACTCATTTATTCAAGCCATTTGTCACTCATTTGTTCAAGCCATTTGTCACTCTATTATTAATGTCATATGTCACTGTTTCATAGGCTCATTCAACCTACATTCTTATGTATAATTATGTCTTGTCCTTTAACATTTTTCCTAGACTAGATGCACATATCACCTTATTAATCACTCAATTGTAACAATAAATTCCTAAGTCACTAATTATAATCCATCCAAAACAAAATTCAAGACATAATCAACACACAATTACATCATAATCATTTAAGATCTTTCATACCCCAGGATATGACAAATGAGTGCATATACTATTTTTACAATGTCTCTAAATCATGGTTCATGTGTGTATGAAAATATAATGCATGCAAATGTAATGCGCTTCATATATTCTCATACAATATGGCTTATGTAACTAGCCTAATCCCTGAGTGTAGAAACAGGCTATTACATAGAGCATATATTGATTATACCTCTTCTTGTTTTGACAATTCGTCCAAATATGTCCTATTAGGTCATATTTTTAACACCAGACTGTCTTTCTATCCTTAGATTTAGATCTAAAGCATCTCTAAGATGAGTCATTTTTATTTTGCTACCTTCCATGGTCCTAGTTCCTTTTCACAAATAGCCTTCACTATCAAAGTTTTCATCAATATTAAATCTCCACTAATACTTAGCCAATAACGCAATAATGATATCCTTTAGACCAACTATCTCTTTACCTAATATGAGCATGGTCATTAGATGTTCATAGGAAAAATATGAAAAAATAAAACAGAATCATTACTTTGTCTTTATCCACAATAGTCACTAACTATTTAGTTGAACGTATTTATATGTTATTCTAGATATGTTCTTTCCTACATCTTCACTATGTATAGTTTCTACTTTAGATATAACTTATTTATGATAGATCGTGATATGTACTAAACTTCTAGTTTCTTCCATATCTCTATAAGAGATGTAATTTCTATAACGTGATACATAGCCTTGTCTATGAGATAAAGTCGTATAGTTCCAATTTGCTACAACCGTAACTCCTCCTAATCAAGTTCATTCATATTTTTCATCTTATACTCTTGTCTTTAATATGAGTTACTATGTCAATAAATCCTACTCACCATTTCTATAGTCCTAAATTGTAGTTTTGTCAAACTTCCTCGCTTTAGCCTTGTAATCAAATTTGTTATTGGCTTAACTAAACTTTGATACTATTTGTTAAGAAAATATATAACAAGAATGGAGAATAACAAAAAATACAAGAATATAAGAATATTTTTAACGAGGTTCAACCAATTTAGTATGTCTATGCTCATAGGTTCCAAAGAGCAATAGCGTCACTATTGAATAATATGATGATGGTTACAACATTTAGGTTTATTGTATAGATTTATACATGGAAACCCTACTTGGTACAATTTTACCCAAATTATCAGTTTACTAAACTCGACATAATTTAATCATGACACTTGTGAGTCTTAGACTCTTTGAATAATTCAAAATCTACCAAAAACCAAGTTTCTAGATTAGGTTGACATTGAGATCGTCATACCCTAGATTGTGGATCTTGCTATTTCTCCTTACATTTGGATACGATCTAAGACAAACCCATGTCTTAGCCCATATCTCCTATAGAAATTCCTCCGCTACACTAGTACACCCATATCTTTGGCCCATAATTCAGATAGACTTTTTCGTACATGTGTGAAGAAACACAAGAGATTCTCTACAAACCCTCACATAATCACTTCAGACCAAGGACACAGATGAGGAATCGAAGAACAAAATAAGAGGAGTATCTGAAGCATACCAAGAAAAGAAAGGGAGAGCTCTCAAATGTTCGAATGGATCGTCTAATGAGATGTGTTAAGTTAAGACGATACACACGTGAATATTATATATCAGGAGCCACACAAAAAACAAATGCATTCAATATAACATAATACGCATAGCAGAAGATGATTCATTAATGAATCATGTGGGGGGCCATATGGCATTCGTCTGGTCCATGCAAGTCAGACAATAACTCATTAATAACTCACATGGGAGGCACATGGCATTCGTTTGGTTCATGCAGACCCATCCGAGAACAACCTTCTTCTTCAACTATAAAAGAAAAAAAAACCATTACAAGCTATTGATAACATACAATTCTTTAAATCAAGAGAGAAAAAACAGAGAGTGCTAGAGTACATACTGAGAGTAGTAGGGAGTTTGAGAGAACTCTTGCAGGTATTGTGTGATAACACCCAATCTCTTGTAGAATTCTTAAAGTTAGTGAAAATCTGGTGTGTGTGATTGACCCTTGGATATAGATAGCTTTGTGCTATGGAACCTAGTAAATCTTATGTCTCCTTTATTTTTCTTGCAAACTTTCATTTATGCTAAATTCAAATCCAAGCAAATCCATCATCAGTTCTAAAGACATGACGGAAACTACTCAAAGTTTCTAACAATAAGATATACGATTGTGTCTCATACGATAATATTTATATCAATGTCTTCATCCATGCTTTCGCCTTTGATTTTCAAAAAGGACATATCTTAAGCTACGTCCATGTTCCAAGTTATGTCTACCCAAAATATTCCTAAGTAACACACATTTTTATCTTGAAACTCGAAAATTACGTGTTTGTGTGTATGAGCCATACACAGAATACATATATTGTGAAGAGATGATAAAACTTTTAGATTTTTTTAATTTAGTGTGCTAAGGAAGAAAGTAATGGTCTTTGCAGGCTAATTGACAGCAGAAAATCCTCTCTAGAGGCATTATTACAACGCAGCACAGAACAAAGATTTATCTGTAGAACTGTCGAGAATGATGGAGAAAAAAAACAAGATTTTTTAGGTGGAGACAAACTCTTACTGATATTGGGAGACAAACTCAAAGGCTACTGCAAAATGGAGAAAATCCATGTCTTAAACGTTAGATTAATCTGAAGCAACCTCACCAATTGTGTCTATGTTGTTTTATTTTATTTTGTTACGAGAGGACAAATCTGATATGACTAAAGCTTTTTTTTCTGGTTCACTTTTTATTCTTCAACTAAGCACCACTGGTTTAGTTTAGGGGATAAATGCTGGTTCTGCACCTAACCTCCAGTTGTAAGACTGTAATTTGTAGCATTGGAGTGAGAATGTGCTGATTATCTACATTTGAATCTGGGATGACAAAGTGTTCAGGATGCATATATATCATCCTCTTATGCATTTCGTCCAACCTTTTTGGACATAGAAAATTATTTAAATGACTAAACAAATAATCCACTGTGAATCAGAAGTTAAAAAGACTATGAAGTCAAAACTTCACTAACAAAACCAAAATGATAAGCACAATTTTGAATGTTAAACCGTCTAAATTGTTGAAACAAAAAGTTAATGTGGTATGCACATTAAGATGATCTTGTTTTATGATCATTAACTTTGACTTGGTCGTTTATGGGGTACGACAAAATAAACTACAATTAGATAATTATAGAGCGTTTCAAAACGAGGAAATGAAGGGGACAACAGGAAACAAGCTGTTATTCAATCTATCACACATCAATTTCTATCAACCAAATACACAAGTTGAAAATTACAAGATCATTCAGGTTAGATCTTCCAAACATGAGAAAAATCAAATTCTGGAGTTCTATAGTTTGACTACTTTCTTGATGGTCTTCAAGGATGACTCGATAAAGCTTCCTTCAGCATGATCCTTGCTGCAATCATCATCAGTCACCAAAGGCTTCTTCCTTCCACTCCCTTTCTTATACCTATAATCAATGGAGAAGATGGTACTCGTCTTAAGGTTCCAGCACTCCGAGACCTCGAAACCCCTCCTTCCTTTCCTTTTTCTGCCTTATTTCTTTCACTACCAACTTCTCTTAGATTCCCTTGTGCAGTCTGAGTCTCAGCTTTTCCTTGTAATCTTACAGCTTTCTCCTCCTCTTCCTCAATTTTTGGATGCTTCTCCAAACGAATCACCTTTTTCCCACTTTCTTTGTTCTCAAAGACTGATTGCTCTGAAGTTTTTGCTTCCTTCTCATCATTCCAATTTCCGTATTCATTCAAGTTTTCGTGTTCAACCTCCTTCTCAGCATTCTCTAGTAGCATTTGGAGCCATTTCTCTACATTTCCTTTCCCACGTTGCTTCCTGCTCTCTTCATCTTCTTCTATTACTTGCTCGCGCATAACAGGGAATTGGATTCTCTTTCTGATTTCTTCTCCAATGTCTAATATCCGAAGCCTTTGGTCGACCGGAGTTTCTCTTTCCAATGCAACAATAGCTTTGTTGCATTCATTGTACGTCTCTCCAATGCTACTCTTTCCCTGTATTAGCTCTTCCTCAATTCCCGCATGCTTTTCATCTTCATTTGCTGATAATCCAGACTGAGAAGCTTCATGTTCCTCCTCTAGGAACACTCGCAGCTCCTTGCGTAAAGGTGTTCTTGGCACAAGAAGTCCTGGTTTAATATTTTTATCTTCACATGGAGTATCTTGCATTCTTGACCTCTTCCTTGCTTGTTCCCATTCAGACCTAGTCAGTTTCTCAAGCTCGTCTCTTTGTTTGAATTTCTTGTGTAGCTCTTCCTCTGAGGCATCACTCATTGCCTTCTGTGCTTCAAGCCTTGCCATGAGCGCGTTTGTTGCTGCCTGGTTGAGTCTTACTTGCTCCTTATGAATAACACTCCTGCAGAACATGGATAAGATTGATTTTTGATCGTTCAAATACATAAAACATTGTAGATAGCATTTTCTTTTTTGCTCCAATATAGATAGATCTTACTGGTGCATAGCATGTAGAACCATCTTCTCTAGCACAGTCTTATAAGAAGATTGTGCCTCTGCGATCTTCCTGCATTTTTCTGCCCTTCTCCTGCGTTTTATCAGTGCCAATTCCAGGTCCTGAATCGCGAGTTTTTCTTCATCATTCTTTCTCTTCATATCAATCATTTGAACATCCAACTTCAGCATTTCAGCCCGCACTTTTTGAGCTTCTTCTCTTTGCTTGCAAGAGTCTCGAGCCATGGCAATTGCTAGATAAGGGTTCCCAACAATGTCTGGGTCCTCATTTTCTTTAAAAACACTAGGCTTTACTTTTCTTGTACCTAAGTAATTGCATCCAGAAGACAAATACAATAAACAATCCGAATCAACTTCCACATAAGAAAGAAGAAAAGAAAAGAAAAGGAGTTTCAGGAGAGGAAGGGGAGAAAATTGACGTATGATGCTCCTGCACTAACCAATCTTGCTATTGTAGTCCAGTGGTCTGAAAGCCATTGAAGAATCATTAAAGTCTCTTTTACATGTAACAATGGCAGCTGGAGCTAGGCCTAATTGCTCCTTGGATTCAGTGAAATGATGTGGAAAGGAATGTGATTCCACAGTTTGCAACGCGTTCAGTTCTTCATTTTCACCTTCCAAGAACAGAAAAGAAAATGCTCTGTGCCTACCATGTTTGGTGAGAAAACAATGTCATGCATCTTTTACACTCTCATTTTCCAATTGAAATGCTTGAGATCTACCTGAAATCCGAATTGGAAGCAGCAAATATGGACAAAAACTGGTTGACAGAAATTCCTATCTGAAGATCCCACCATGGAATTAGAAACTCTAACTTGTCATGCTTTCTTTTGCACACTTGCCACTGCAGTATTCTCAGGTTACTTGGAACTGTCAGTCCACCCCCTGTGATCCCAATAAGCAAACATCAATGACACACTCATATTGGGAAGGGTCGTATATTAGTGTTTCAAAGGCGTACTCTGGCAAGGAAACCAATGATCGATGTCCCAAGCAAGAGGAGAGGCCTTATCAGCATGAGAATATATGACATTGCCATAGCAATCGACACGAATCACTTCAGGGTCAAATCCAGCATTGCTGGAAAGCAACATCAGTAATACAAGGGATGAGATAAACGGTAACACGACCTATGTGAGGATGAAAATACGATAATCTATCTAGGTCGTTAGAGCAGAGTTGAATTGATTACCCCAAGTGATTAAGCTGCTTCCACAGAAGACTCGCAAATATTTTCGGCTTCTTAGTTGGCTTTGCTTTTGGATCAGTAACTGGGAACAATTTGTCCATTTCCTTGGCTCTCAAAACCTACAAAGGCAATTAGCAACAGAATATCCAAATTAACCATACTACATAACTAGAACTAGGATTTCACCTGAATCTCTCGAACTGTCGTTTGTTGTTTAGTTTTTCAATTAAAAGTTAACCTCCTCCATATCCACAAACAAAAGAACGATACAAACACGGGAAAATACACAGAATTTCATTTTTAGATTCTCAATTTATATTCCTTCTTTCCTCCATTTTTCTAGAAACTAAACAGACCTTTTTTATGTTTACCTTGTGTTCCTGCATTAGAAATGGCGTGAAAGTGAAGGGAGGGCCATTGTTATAAGCTACAAAACCACCATTTCTAGACAGCTTTGCATAGGCTTTTGGGTACCCAAGTCCCTCATCGACCACCATATCTTCTTGGTTGAGTGCATGATCCTCCAAATCCATACCTAAAAATTCGCTTCTCTTCTTGATTTCGAGCGAGAGACACATACGAGAAAGAACGACTTACCTTGAACAAATAGTACATAGTGGGTCTTGTTTGAAGACAAGAAAGTTAACGGTCGAATTCCTTGTTTCCAATTAATTGGGATTTTGCACGCCAGCAAGTGAATGATGCCTGTTTCTGAACGGCTAGACTTAGACTGGTGGGTCCTTCCATTAGATGACGCTTTTATTAATTAATTTAACATTTTTAAGGCTAGAATTAGGTATTATATAATTTAACACCTTAATTTTTTAAATGTAAGTAGACGATTGATATGAGTATAGAGCCCAATCGAACCCTGTTATGAATTTGCTTATTATTAATTGACATGAATCTCCTTTACACACTTGCGGGATACAACTTAGTAGAGTTTCTAAAATAATGAATGTTAAGAGACAGGACATAACAAAAAAACTTAAATTAGAATTAAGTTTTGTTTGTGTCATCTAATTTGTGTTTAAGCTCGTACTGTTAGAATTTTTAAACATAAACGATAAAAAGAAGAGTGAGCAGAGGAGATGAGAACAATGAAATAAAAGGAATTTAAACAACTCTAAAATTTGAATTAATTTCCAACATTCCCTCTTAATTCAAATTTTCTTGATGGAGTACATCTCTCCTAATCTTCAAAATATTATGTGAAATACTTCTCTTCGCCAAATTTTTGTTAATGTCCTTCTCATCAACCTACAATTATTGAAGCACGTCTCTCCAAACACATCTTGGTGCACGTCTCATCACCATCTTCATCAACCTGCAATTATTGAAGCACATCTCTTCAAACACATCTTGGTGAACGTCTCATCACTGTCTTTAATTTGTATGATGCACTTTCTCATCATCTTACCATTGTTGAACACTTCTCTCAACATTAATCACTCATAGATCCCTCAAGGATCTAAAGCTCTGATACCATGTTAGAATTTTTAAACATAAACGATAAAAAAGAAAAGTGAGCAGAGGAGATGAGAACAATGAGATAAAAGGAATTGACATTAACTCACATACTTAAATTAAATCATCAGATCAAGGCCTTATATAGGGCTTACACATAATGGACAACATGGGTCACAAAAGTATTAATAAAAACTACTCACTACTACTACCATGGCTCCACAACTTACTAACTTCCTAAAGACTTGGACAACTAAATAACCTTGCTAAACATGTGACATAAATCAAGCTAATTCTTAAGATAATCTAAGACTTATTCTAAAGAAATTTAAACAACTCTAAAATTTGAATTAATTTCCAACACGTACACACCTTATTTTTATACATGTACTATAAGTAAATGGTTTATGAAAGTAGAGGGCAACAGAAGCCTATTTTGGGGATCTCCTGTTGATTATTAATTGACACATGGATCGCTTTGTCTACTCTTTTACACATTCACATGGATGACTTTTATGAGCAAATTTTAGTAGGTACTTTTAATATTTCTCAACAATAACATCTCAAATTGTTATATTAACAATGTCACGAGAAAACAGTGTCATGCAAAAGTGCAAGGTCGCGTACTCCTTATAAATTATTGATTTTCTGTTTTACTTCGTGTACTTTTGCGATACTTTGCGGATTCTGCTCAAAAATCTAGGTTTTCATATAAATTCAATAATTACTAATACTTACCATCCTCGCGGGATCAACCCATATTTGACGATACTAGCTACAACTATGTTGTGCATTTTTTGTATTAAATATTGACTAGCACGCTTTAGGTTAATCAAGTTTTTGGTACCGTTGTCGGAATAGTGATATTAGGAATACTTGAGTTTTATTAATCTAATCATTTCTTTTGTTTGTTTGTTTTACTTCAATTTATTTATTTTTACTTTAAGTTATTTAATTTGATTTTTTAGTTACATTAATTCATTAGTTTAGACTAGACTCCAGGTCAGTTTATGACCCGGAATAACACTGAAAACTTAGTTGACATAGATCCTTAGATAGAAAGAACTATGCGTAGGAATCATTGTAAAACAAACCTTAGGGAGTTTAAACTAGATTGTTAGATAGAGAACTTGAAAGTTCACACGGACAATGAGGGAATGTGTATTATGGTAGACCAATTGCGATCTATGTTCAACTATGCTAGGCCATAATTAACTGGCACGAAATCCAGTATCGTGAGACTGACTATACAAGCGAACAACTTTGAGATCAAGCCGAGCATCATCCAGATGGTGTAATAGTCAGTCCAATTTGATGGACTTTAAGACAAAGATCTTAACATGCACATCTGTTTGGTTTTTTTCTAATCGTTCTTCTTTCGCTACTCCAACACCCTTTAATCTTTTCGAATCCTTGTGTGCTATTTCACTTCTTTCTCATTTGTTCAATGGCGGATGACATAGAGGCCGGTATAGCAGCCTTGGGGATTTCGAATCGAGAAGAAACAGCGCTGATAGTTGAAGGTCTGGAAGAGGATTCGGAGATTGTGGCTGAAATAGGCCTTGTAGGAGAATTTAAGACTACTGGTTCAATCAATTTTATCGCCATGAGAGCAAAGATGGCAGAAATCTGGCACCCAAGAAAAGGAGTCACAATCGAGGAGCTTGGGGATCAAAGATTCATGTTTCGATTCTACCATGAAGTCGATGTACAACGTGTCCTGGCGGGGGGACCTTATAATTTTAATAATCATCTCCTGGTTCTTCATAGGGTAGGGGAACACGAGGATCCGCTACAAGTACCATTGTTGAACTATGATGTATGGGTCCAAGTTCATAATCTGCAGACCGGTATGATGTCAGAAGCAATGGCTACACAGCTAGGTAATACACTGGGGAAATTTATTGCCTATGATGCGAAAGCCATTACCATGGGACTTAGGGGTTATATGCGAATACGGGTCCGACTTGATGTCCGTGAACCATTATTAAGGAGGAAGAAGGTGTTGACTCGACAAAGAAAAGAAGTATATGCTCAGTTCAAGTACGAGAAACTCCCATTGTTCTGCTATCTTTGTGGGAGAGTTGGACATGGGGAAAGCTTCTGCCCAATCCGATTTGCTCGAGGACCACAGGAACTGGAGTTAGAATGGGGGCCGGAACTAAAGGCAACACCGCAGCGGCCACCGGTCAGCAACAGATGGCTAAGAGATAGAGGAGATCCCCTCCCAACAATTACGGGGGCAAAGTGGACAAGCCCGAAAAGATCAGAGGCAATCTCCAAATCAAATCCTGCTGGCGTAAAATTGGGAGAAACTTCAGGGACACAGTATTCTAAAAACAAAGGAATTCCAACTGAACAAGAAAGGCAATTCGATATGGATGAAGTAATGACGGCCCAAGAAACTGAGGATAACCCACTGGATTTTACAGATGGTCATAAACGGGCTAGAGGGGAGGGTGGTTCTGTTGTACCCAAAAAAACACAACAAATTGATTTATCGGCGGCTCCCGGTGTGGAGACCGACCGGTCACCATGAAAATCCTTGTTTGGAATGTCCGTGGGCTCGGCCGCTCACGGATAGTCGGAAGGTTCCGAGATACAATTTCGGAACAGCGCCCTGATATTTTTTTTATTATTGAAACAAAACTGAATATTGCTAGGATGGCTGGTGTTAGACGCAGATGTGGGTATTCTTCGGGCATTGAAGTTCCAGCAGATGTTACACGTGGAGGTTTATCAATGGGATGGAAGGAGGGGGTTAATGTTACTTTCAAAAGCAGTGGTGACCATTATATTGATGTCGTAGTTGTATCTGAGGAGGGAGGAATTCCGTGGAGATTTACGGGGTTTTATGGACATCATGAAGAGAGACTTAGATCAGAATCCTGGGAGTTACTTCGTACGCTCAAAAATCAATCTAACAGTCCGTGGATTGTGATGGGGGATTTCAATGAAATAACATATGGCTTTGAAAAACAAGGAAGGCGGATCAGACCAGTGAGACAGATGGCAGAGTTTCGTAACGCTTTGGATGAATGTGGGTTAATTGATTTGGGATCTAGGGGACCTTGGTTTACATGGGAGACAGGAAACACATCTAGAACTAATATCAGAGAGCGGTTGGATCGGGGGGTGGCTACTTCAAGTTGGTGTGAAATTTTTCCGAATTGCGAAATCAATCATCTACCTCATTCTATTTCGGATCATTGCCCCCTATTGTTAGATACAACTCCGAATGTGATTAGAGAAAGGCCGGAGTTCCCTTTTCGATTTGAGTCTAGTTGGTGTATGGAAGATGATTGCGAGGAGGAAATTCGAAAGCTTTGGACCGGCTGTGATCTTGATGTCCCGGGGAAGTTGAATGCAATAAGTGAAGGGCTAACACGCTGGAGTAAGAATATTACAGCTGCCCGGTTTAAACGAACGACAGCGCTGAAACGTAAATTAGATGAGCTGAATCATAGAGATCCGACATCGAGCAATCTTGAGGAGTTGATCTTGACAAAGCTTGATCTTAACTTGGAGATAGACCGAAAGGAGAGAAAGTGGGAGCAAAGAGCCAGGGCGAATTGGCTGAGTTATGGGGATCGAAATACTGCTTATTTCCACAAACTTGCTTCTCACCGGAAAAAGATGAAGGAGATTAAAGGGCTGGAGGATCGAGCTGGTACAATGGTTAACGATGAGTCAGGAATTGAGGCGATTGTAACAGGATATTTTGCTCAATTGTTCCATTCTAATATGTCGGGATCTCTAGATCAGATTTTAGCAGGAATCAATCTTGTTATTACAACAGATATGAATAATCTTCTTCTACAACAGTACACAAGTGAAGAGATTTTTAAAGCAATACAAAGTATGGGTCCTACAAAGGCGGCCGGTGATGACGGGTTCCCAGCTCTATTCTTTCAAAAATATTGGCACTTAGTGGGAAAGGATGTTGCGGATTATTGTATCGAAGTCTTATCTGGATCCAAGGATCTTGATAGGATTAATCACACAAACATTGTGTTACTCCCGAAAGTTACTAATCCAAGAAATATGACTCAGTTTAGACCCATTTCGCTATGTACGGTACTGTACAAAATCATATCCAAAGTTTTGGCCAATAGGTTCAAACAGTTTTTGGGAGTTTGTATTGAAGAGGAGCAAAGTGCTTTCGTGCCTGGTAGGCTTATTTCTGATAACGTTCTAATTGCCTATGAAATCATTCATTTTCTGAAGACAAAGAGAACGGGACTGAAGGGCTCATATGCTCTCAAGCTCGACATGAGCAAGGCTTACGATCGAGTGGAATGGGGTTTTTTGGAACAAGTAATGTTGAAGATGGGGTTTCACATGAGATGGGTTCAGCTGCTTATGCGTTGTATTTCTTCTGTTACCTACTCAGTGGTTTTGCATGGTACCAGTCGAGGTCGGATTATACCCCAGCGAGGATTGCGACAAGGGGATCCATTAAGCCCTTATCTTTTTCTTATTTGTGGGGAGGGATTTGCATCGCTTCTGAGAAAGGCCCGTGATGATGGCTCGCTTAAAGGAATTCAGATTTGTAGGGGCGCGCCATACATATCTCACCTATTTTTCGCTGATGACAGAGTTTTCTATGGAGATGCGACTATCACATGCACGGCACAGCTTAGACTCATTATTACAGAATTTGAAGAATGCTCAGGGCAAAGAGTTAATTTCGACAAATCCTTGATTTCATTTAGTGCAAACACGCTGGGTAATGTGCAAGAAACAATTGCCAACATCTTGCAGGTGCGAATTACAACAGAACCTGAAAAATACTTGGGACTTCCGTCTCAAGTGGGACGAAATAGAATTGCATCGTTCAGGTACCTCGTTGATCGGATTAGGGAGAGAATTGATGCGTGGAGTATTCGATTCTTATCGAAGGGAGGTAAAGAAATTTTTATAAAATCAGTCTTACAGGCACTTCCAACTTATGCAATGTCATGTTTTCTTCTTCCTAATACATTGTGTGACGAAATTGATGCGATAATTGCTCGATACTGGTGGAGTAAATCCAAAACTAAAGGTGGTATACATTGGTGCACTTGGGAAGAACTTTGCAAATCGAAAAAGGATGGGGGGCTAGGCTTTCGCGGAATGGCACGCTTCAATGTGGCTCTATTAGCTAAACAAGGGTGGAGATTAATTTCATGTCCTA
>JANZLX010000001.1:9113772-9132530 GCA_025531955.1 Erythroxylum orinocense
AGGAGGGGGAGGAGTTATTTATAACCTCCAAAACTCCTCCCTTCTTCATTCCTTACCAATGTGGGATAGGAATTTTGCCAAAAAAGTCAAAATAATACAAATCCTTCAAAGTCAAAAAATACCAAGCCATCAAAAGTCAACAAAATACAACAGTTAATGCATTCAAATTAATGTAAATCTCAAGAGTCTTTACAGGAGAAACAAAGTTAATTAAACAAACTCATCCATATTCATGCTGTCTCCTAATTGACCACAGAAAGGTTTCCGGAAATAGAAAAGATAATTTCTTAGCTCCGGGAATTCGTGACGTGTAGCAGACAACAATAATAATTGAAAACTATGGACTTGTCTGGACACTCAACAAGCTAAAACAAATACCTATTTCGTATCCTTCATCAGGTCATATAAATGGGAATTAGTTTTATTTTATTTTCTTGGCCTCTGCAGTATTGCAGCCGTCAGCCATATTTTCTTCTTCGTCAACCAGAAAGAAAATGTTGTCCTCTGTTAGAGAAATCATGGAAGATACCCAAAGAAATTATACGAATGACGAGACTTGGCGGAAACAATGGGAAACAAGGGTACAAGCTGATACCGATGATTCGAATCACGAATACCGGTGACAATACTATTTACCTGATGATTCAACACGAATATTGTTAGGAAATAGCACAACTAAAGGCACACAGTTGCTAGGATCTATTATTCATAAAAAAAACTACAAAATGCATAATTTGTGCGGCTTAAATAGTCAAACACTAAAATTTACCAAAACAAGGTAAAATATTAAAACATCCTTATTATGAAAATAGACAGAAAAATATGAAAAAACACGAGTAGCACTGAAAACGGACATTCCTACTAAAAGTTATGGAAATCAAAAAGTTTCCAAAAATAGCAAAAATGTGAAATTGACTACAAAAAAAAGCAAAAATCCTACCGTTTTTCAGGTCAACAGAATTACGATCGTATTTTGTCAAATTTGTCCAGATATGCACACGCTATCTCTTGGACTGCATCATTCTCCTCGAGATGGACAAAATTCGCCCTCAAATTGTCATCATCTGACGAATCACTAGAAAAGGGAATCAAATGCTTAACATTTAACATATTAGTCTTACGAATATGACTTGGTAGCTTCAAACGATAAACATTAGGATTGATTTTCTCGATAATCTCCTTAGGACCAATCTTCCTAGTAGACAATTTATTGTAATTACAAACAAAAAAGAGTTCCTTGATTAAAACTGCCCACATGAAGTCACCTACTTCGAACTCAACATGTAATCTCTTCTTATCTGCAACCTTTCTATACTTACCCATAGACTTTAGCAGATTGTCATGAACAACCCTATAGATATTTTGCAATTCTTCTTCAAACTTGGCCCAAGACAACAAAGTAACATTGTCTTTCATATACTTGTTCTCAGCAGATTCCTTAAAGGGCACTAATACAATTTTCAGTCCCTTAAATATGAAACTATAAGTATTGGCTCTACCGTCATGTGTAACCCATCTATCGAATTACCATAGACATCCCATCAAACAAATGACACGCATCCATAGCAACAACTTCACACCACATAGAATCCTTATACTTCGAACAAATGGAAAAAGTAACTAAAGCTCATTTAGAAACTGTTACCTCACCATTTTTTTTAGCTAAGCCAATTTGTACAGTTTCAGGTGCTAGTTTGTCTCGATGTCCAATTTATGTACTACTTTAGTTGACACAAAGTTTTTGCAACTACCGATATCAATCATAAATTTGCAAAACTTCCCCAGGATGGTACATGTGTGCTAGAAGATATTATTCCGCAACCATTCATCATCGATAGTTGCTCTTGGGGTTATGCAGGATCTCCGAATGACCAATGCGGTACCCACATCTCTTGCTACAATCTCTTCATCAACTGCATCAATATCAAACTTAAGCTCATCTCCTATGCACATACACGTCTTTCTCATCGTCAAAATCATCGTTATCTACAAAGAGAGCCCTTTGCCCTTCTTCTTGCAATCTTGTTTATTGTGGCCTATTTCACCACAACCGAAACACTTAATTCCACTAGTTTCAAGTTTGTTGAACCTAGTAGGATTATTAACAAAACCACAAGCGCCTACACGATTACCACCATTGTCATTTTTAATGTTGTCGCCACCGCTTGCAATTCGTGCGGTACTAGAATTTGCATGTCACTACTGTATCTCCATTACTAGTGCTCTCTGATGCGTTGTCGAAAAAGAAACAAAATCTAACTTGTTGACAGTATCTTATATATGCATTCTTAGCCTACCAATGTATCTTGCCATCAACTACTCCTCAGTCTCTTAAATTTTGACTATGTCTAGGAGTTGATAGAACTCAATAGTATATTCTGTTAAGTCAAAAAGACTTCACGATTAATGATTTTGATGAAAATCAAATAATAATAATATTAGAAAGTAAGACAAAGCAGAAGCAAAAGTAAGACAAAGCGAAGCTCAGTAAGCCGAAGCCGAAACTAAGACGAAATGGAAGCAGAAACTAAGACGAAGTGGAAAATAAGAAGAAGCGGAAGCAAAAATAAGACGAAGCAGAAGCAAAACTAAGACGAAAGTGATACGAAGACAAAGACCCGATAACACATAAAATGGTTAATCAGTTTAAGTAAGTTACAGAACTCAACTGAATAACTGTTTCTTCAAAGATCAAGAAACAAGAAGAAAGAAGCGGTTATCAAGAAGTAGTTGAAGATGAAGGCTATACATACAAGTCGGAACGAAGACTGCTGAAGTTAGAGAATTTCAAAAGAAGTTAGTGAATTTTACAAGAGCTAGAGATTCGAAAGCTAGAAATATTATTCATTGTGCTAAATTCTAGAGCTACTATTGTCTGTAATAAAGCTTGAAACATCTTTCAGTAGAAAGAAGAAAAACAGATAGCTTGAAGAGGTTAAGTGTGAAAAGAATACTTGCTATAAGAGACCTGAAGAGGCTCGGTGAAAAGAATACTTGTATTTTTTAAAAGTTTAGTGAAATCTAAGAAAAGATTCTAAGGACTAGACGTAGCCCATGGTTTGGGGTGAACCAGTATAAATCTGCTGTGTCGATTCTTACTCTCAACTTTCAACTATAAACTTTTACTCTTATTGTGTTATACAAGTACTTAGAAGCAAATTACAATACTTCATAATACATTTACTCAATAGTTCTGAAAAAGCAAGTTGTTTAAAAAGGGGATTATTTTTTTTAAAAGAGATACATAATTCAACCCTTCTTCTTATGCGTTTTGTATATCAAATATAAAGGTTGTACTAACGTGTGATTTACTTCAGTTAATTGACTATATTTTTACCTTATATTTATTGTATTCTTGCTTGATATTTTATAATTTTGTTGTATATTTTGTATTTAATGTGCTTCAAGTTTGTTTACAAGTGATAATTGTCTTCGTGGACGTAAAGGAGAAGAATTTCGGCAAAAATGCAACATAAAATATAAAATCAGCAATTTGGAAAGAGTGCACGATCATGCATTTTCACGATACTCGCCAGATTCTAATTATGCATGATTCGATGCACAACCATGCACAAAACAATTCATAACCTAAAAATCTAGGTTTTCATATAAATTCGACATTTTGGAGGCAAATGAAAGGAGGAAACAACTGGCACTACTCTGAGACATCCAAAGGTGATTCTAAAGGAGATTTAGAGCTTAAAGAGTAGAAGACGCATGATTTTTATCAATAGATCCATCAAAACACAAGATAAGATGTCTACATTGTCAAAATACATGATAGAGAACAATCAAGAAGATTTAGGATTATGATTATAAGGCTTTCTATTCTATTTTCTATATATATGGATATGATTTCGTGTTCACCAATGTATAGCTAATTTTTCTGTTAGTATTTAGGCTAGATGAGCCCTAGTTGAATACTTTAAGATATTTTGATTGTGGATGCAATTAAATTGATTAATTGTTGTGATCCAATTAGTTGTTTTACGATTATCTATTAATTTGATTTCTTAGACTTTAATCTAATTTCATACTTAGTAATTGAGAAATCCTAGGTTAAATAGATCCACAATAATTAGAAAGAGTTGATTGCAATATTAGATATAGGAAAACATAAATCTTTTGGATTAGGATCAAACCTAATACATAGATGCATAATATAGTAATGCAATTCTATAAGTTTTAACCTAAGTAATTTGGTTAGAGACCTTAGACTTAGTTATTAGGAGACTCAAGGTCAGCTACTAGCATACCTTAGGAATGTCTATAGTCCAACAAATCAACAACACAATTGCATGAAATCAATATAATGTCACCAATTCTTTGCTAATTCATGTTGCTTGTTTAGTTTAATTGTTCAAATTTTAGTTTCTTGAATTAATCCACAATCAATCCGTAGGGGATCGATCTATATTTGATAGTACTATCTACAGCTACACCTTGTAACTGTAGTATTAAATATTGACTAACATGCTTTAGGTCAACCAAAATTCAAGATCATAGCTGTTTTGTGTTATATTTAAAATATCACATATATGTAAGTAGATACTTAATTCTATAAAATGTTCATTTGTGTTATTAGGGATATAATCTTTTAACTGTCTTATATGTGAAAATAAAGACTATTAGTTTGTCGATTTCTTCAAAGATAACTCAATGTTAGGGTATATGAATTATTTTTGAAAAGTGAAATAATATTAAAAGAAACAAAACCATTTAGGTTCAAAAATTATAGATGAAGACTAGGGGGTGCTTGGTTAAGGGGTATATATATAAATCATTGAGAAAGAAATGAATGATCATGATTGGTTATTTATTATGGTTGATTAAATAGTTTTTTCATACTTCATTTTTAGGTAATAGTCCATACCCCCATGTATGAGAGGAATGGTTTTGATTCCTCCAAGTACTAATATTTTTTAATTTTTTAATTAAATATAATTAAACTATAATTAATTAAAATATAATTAAAATGTAATTAATTAAAGTATAAAATATAGTTTATTAAAATGTAATTCATTACAATATAATTAATTAAAATGTAATTAATTAATTAATATATAATTAATTAAAATATATCAAAATTTTATTTCTTAATATTTTCAATAAACCAGCTCTTGTCAATGGTAATGTTAATCGTTCCTTTTTCTTAACCATCATAATTATAATGATTATATCCATTCTTATTCTTTATTATATTTATTCTTATTCCTGTGACCATTCTTTTATGTGGACCAACTGCTCCTAAAAAAGTACATAGCCAATATACAAAGCAATTTAGAGAGTGTAATCAAATCCATATAATGATATTAAACAAGAACCCCATTAAACTAGGCCTCAAAAGCCAAATTCATATCAGTCAAGTTAAATAAGACCTTTAAATCTTTCTTTGAAGAAGTTTCCTGATTCATAACAAATGACTAGGGGAGAATTTGGACTTTAAAGAATGCCTAGGATTAGGAAGTAGCAAAAGAACCCGATAGTCAAGGAGGTTCCAACTAGCCATAAGCCTTTTACTACCTTTAAAATGAATGCTTTTAGCAATGATGAGTTCTCTTATCCAGGGGATCTTCAAAAAGTAGGAGAGTCTATTTTTTTATTTTAAAACAATTCATTGTGTCTTTCCTCCCACATACCATGAACACAATAATTAAAACTCAGGCTTGAGAATTACCAAATCATTTTAAGAAGACTTTAACATATAATGCCCAACTAATCCCGTAATCCCACTGATTCTGAAGCATCTTCAAGTTACACTATAGAAGGATATGTCTCTTTATATGATAAGAAGAAAGATATATAAAAAATAAGTGGTCAATTTTTTTGGAACTAATTTGTAGAGGAAATATATACCATTATAATTAGAGTTCCACTTGACCCTATCAAGTGTCATAAGATGTTTTATAATAGCCATTCATAAAATGAAAGAAGCCTTAGATAAATAACCTTTAAACTACATAAGTAATAGCATATGTGTGGATCATATTTGTTTGCTATTACTTTTTTAAACCACATCATTTAGATTCCATATTAACAATATTGCCTTTATTTAAAGAATGAAAGGTCTCATATCAATAAAGAACGTATTTACTACCTTGGTTCAATATTAAATAGTATTATTGAATGAAAATTTGTGCTTAAGGTGTTTATCTTTAACAACATTAGAGTTAGTTTATCCATGTATCGTTTTTTTTAATCTATTGTGATTGAAATTAATATTTTCCCAGAAGGGAGAATGTTAAAATGATTTATAACTTTTCATGCTTCTATTAATTGTTTTGTGATTAAGGCTAATGCAATACAATTTTGAGGCTAGTGTTGAGCTTATTTATGTGAATTAATTTGTGTTTAACACCATATACACCTTATTTTTGTAGATATAGGTGGAGAACTAATGTTTTAAATGTTTGAACGATCAAAAAAAAGATGAGATTAAATATTAAATTGATAATCGATGGAGTTGCTACCATACTTTATTAAGAAAAGATAGAGAAAAATGTAAAGAAAAGGAACTAAGAAGGTCTTAAACTAGAAAATTGAGTTTAAAGGTTGAATTGTAAAATTGAGAAGTTATTATCCACCTTATTTTACCTGATTAAGTGTTTATCTAGGTTTGAATACCTCTAAATTTATGATTTGATATAAGGCTTAAAATAGAAAAAGGTGATAAGTTTAGGTGTGACTTAAGCAAAAGAGTTCTAAAGAAATATAGATAAAAAGGTTGAATACCTATAAATTTGTGATTTTATTTAAAACTTAAAACAAAATATCTAAAATGATTTTAGTGATTTAGAAACAAAATAAAACTAAGTGGTTAAATACCCAGGTATTTATGGTCTTACCTAATGTTTAAAAATAAAAGTGCAATATATAAAAAGAATATTAGGATTTAAAATAGAGAAAATTCCTAGATTTATATTATAGGTCTTGAAATTGATAAAAAGGCCTATATTGGTATCCTAAGACATGAAATTAAAACAAAATGGAAGGCTTATAATGAATCTCAAGGCTCAGAATTAAAGAGGAATGCCTAGACCTGAGTTTTAGATATATAATTAAAAAGGAATGCCTAGACTTGAGTTTTAAATCTTAAAATTAAAAAGAAATGCCTAACATTGAATTGTATGGATTAATTGAGTCTTAGAACTTAAAATTAAAATAATATAGATTGTATAAAATGGATTATAAAGCTTTAAATTGGAGAAACCTTCAAAATTTAATGATTGAAATAAAATTGATATGCCTAAAATAGATCTTAAGGCTTTAAACTAGAAAAAATACCTAAAGTTATGCTTTAGAGATTGAGAATAAAATGAAAGAGGGATTAATAGAGATTGTTGGTATACTATCATTGACACTAAAAAATTAGGGGAAAAAAAACTATACTTAGAGATGTAAGTAACGATAGTTCCTATAAAGAGCACCTATCCTAATTTTATGCTTTGTGAACAAGAGTTAATGATATTTTAACTATGATAAAAAAAAAACAATTACAAAAATATAACTAAGAAACATTTCGAATTAAAATTTATAAAAAGCAAACAATAATCTCAACCCACATCTACCATCGAAAATTTATACTAATTATCAATAAAATTATATATCAAGTGACATTTTGAATATTCATTATTTCCTATCTCTCCTTTTTCATATTTAATTAGAGAATAAGCGATTAAACTAAACCAAACTACTAAAGAACCTAAGTTAAATGTAGCAACTTTAAGAAGTAGAAAGATCATTTATCAAAAGCATGTACTTGTTAGGGTCTAAAAATTACCATGTGACAATTCAGTAAATCTTAGTCACTCTACAAATTAGAGGGATCAAATAATTAATAATAAATTGGTCGGCCTCTTATAAATAAAATGAAATAATTATGAAAAAGAAACATTGAAGAACATTTAATACTCAAAGCATAAATTGAACAACAAAATCGAATTAATTCTCCAAATTTTATACATCCCATCCCAAGGTTTCAGTTTCCTTCGGCCAAGTATAAAAGTTTAGTCACATAGGGCTATGAATACGAAAACTGAATAAAAGTCACAGAGGAAGTGAGGTGATTGTCTATCCAGAAACCTAGTTTGATTTTAAAACTAAATAGAAAAATAGGACCTTTTGAGCTCTTTAAAAGTCTAACTATTGCAATGGACATAGGAAGGAACAAACCCATGTTCCAAGCCTCGTTAGATAATGTAACTTAAATCATTTCTTTAGACAATAATACATGCTTTAACAAAACTATGACTCAGATTATTTTCCTTATACCCATGTTTCCAAACATTAAAATGGGCTAGCGCACATCAATTTGCTAGATCGCATTTGACTTTCTTATTAATTCCTTCTATCTAGAGAAAAATGTAGGCTATAACAAGTCTATGTTTTATTCTATGCTCATACTATATCTCTTAAAAGTCAAAACATAAAATTTTAAATCCCTTTTTAAGATCTATATAGCATCTTGAATCATTTCAATCGTAGTTTAGATAAGAAAGTTATACTCAATTAAAGAAGCATTGACAAAACTGTCCATAATTGCCTATTCATCTTTATTTTACCCTTAACATCTCCATTTTCATCCTAAATCAAAATATAAGAATAACAAGTACATTTAGACATAAAATAAGTGCAAAAGACTAAATATTAATAGATAAAAACATAAGATTTTTTTTTATGTTTACTAATTCCCTCGCACTAAACTTTTGCTTATTCTCAGGCAAACAAACTTACTAAAGTAATCAATTTTTTTTTTCACCAATTCATTCCTTATGGGATCAAAAAACATATATAGAATAAGATGAAAATCTAATCAAGATTCAAGAAATGCATAATATCTTAAGGATCGGCTCACATGATCATTCTAATAAAAGAAAGGGTGTTATTAAGGCTCAAAAGGGAATGATATTAGAGATATTATGTCACGCTAGCTATTTAGGCTTAAGAGTTAAATTAAAAATGAACTTTATCCTTTTCATGCATAAACACATTGTATCTGGTTAGGTCGGTTATTCTAGGCCCAAGTCCAGGTCCACGTATCCACGGTCCATTTGTAAGTAGTAACCTCCCACTCATATACAATGACCTAAACTTAACAGGTATTTACTATATAAGTTGATTATCTCATCACGAGGCAGGTACGAGAATACAATCTTGCTTTTCTCTGTTTACATAAGTCAAAACTCTACAAAAATACTGACTTGAGCATCGGAGGGACCTCCAGGGAAACAATCCCCGGCGTGTCTTTGTTCGTTTTGCAGGTGTTCGATAATCAAGA
Source organism: Erythroxylum orinocense (assembly GCA_025531955.1). Lineage (NCBI taxonomy): Eukaryota > Viridiplantae > Streptophyta > Magnoliopsida > Malpighiales > Erythroxylaceae > Erythroxylum > Erythroxylum orinocense. The sequence goes on from JANZLX010000001.1 coordinate 9,123,050, forward strand.
TCACGCAAAACTATGAATCAAAACAAGAATATTCCGGATCAGCAAAATCCGGCTGAACCAGTATCTAACCAAGTGTTTCATGAAAGAATCAAATACATAGAGATAGGTAGTCATTTAATTTGTTACAGGGTTAAAGATAGTTTGGTTTCAACTACATATGTTCCTTCAACTAAACAAAATTGTTGATACAATTTGTTTTTGGGGCTTGAGTATGAGATTTTGCTCAAATTGAGGAGGATCGAGTGTTTTTGTTCTGGGAATTCCACCAATCGAATGTTGTTTGTTGTTTAGTTATTAGCGTACAAATACGATTGCTTGTATAGTTCTACTCGTATTCGTTTATGAGATCTCTTTTGTTCTCTCTTCTAACTAATGGTGTTAAGTGGACGTTTAATAGGAATTGCTTTGAACACATGTAAATATTGTACCCATTCACTAAGGTCAAGGCGTAGGTCCCGAGCTTAGATCTGGTTCATGTGATTAGACAAATTGATTAACAATATTTACTAAATCATGTGAATTGTCTTTTTTAATACAAATTGGTGGATTTCGATCCTAATCAGCACATGGGAAATTGGGAATCAATGCAAAATCTTGGTTAAATATTTGGTAAAAATACAAAAGGAAAAATGTATTACAGTTGACAAGCGACTTAATCGGGTCAACGCTTAGGTTGCATGTCACTGTCCGTATCATCAATACATTCGCATTGTACATATGTCGTGGCACCCAAACTGCCCACAAGAAGTTGAAATGACCAACTTATCCTTACAATTTCACTTTCCCTTGCATACTGTCCATATTTAGATAATTGCTTACTGCTAATTATTATTCACAGTATGATCTACGCACCATTATGAATTTGGTTTTTTTTTTTTAATTTAATATTATTTTAAACTATATAGTTATATTTTAATTTGTTAGGGAAATGTATCATACACGCGTAATAATAAGGATTCTCAAATTTTTATGTTGCAACTAAACAACTACTTTAACTTCAACTTCACTTCTGTGGCTCCCTCCTCCTCTCTCTCAGTATCTCATCTGTCTTGCAAGATCCATCCTTTGGACCAACTGGGACTCATCTTCTTTCATGATCTTCGCATAATTCATATCATATTTGCATTTCACATTGAGGTTAGTCTTCCTATTTTCATTCTCAGACTCATGGAAGGTGAATCGTCAACACAATTTAGCTCCAAGCTGTGAGCTTTGTGCCTGAGCCCTGTTGACTTTATTGTTTCTGGGTTTTTATCCCCGTGTCTATGTCAGACAGCTTTAATCTTCAAATGGTCAACTATGTGGTACACAATATATAAGCTTTTTGCGTCATTTTAGAACTTCAGAAAGATGCAGTTTTTTTGTATATGGTTTTGTGTTTGAGGATCAGGGGGTTAAAGTTTTGTTGTTTTCCAGTTATTCGGAAGCAAAATATCTTGATACAAGTAGTTGGAATCGAAGGAATGCCGACCTTGGAGAACGTGTCTGTTTCCTTTTTTGTTTGGAATTTTTGTGGGTTGTTTTTACTTGGATTTACATATTCGTACATGCCTGATGCTTTTACCGGCCTAGACTCTGCTAGAGATGCTACCGTCACCTACAGCTATGATAGACTCGATGAAGTTAAGAAGCAATGTGCTTCTGTTCTGTCATCTGCTACTGAGCTGAAACCTGACGATAATAGAGTGTATAGCATCAAAGAAGACCTCAATTTTGTTAATGGGGATTGGATGCAGGATCCAGGTAAAGCCCCATTAATGCCTTATGTTGATGGAGAATTTCAGACAAGTAACATGTCGAGTCTTCCAACTCCACTCAGTTTGGTTTCTTTCTCGGTCAGGAGTGTTGATCAAGAACATCGATCTAAGAAGGCAATCGGGGTTAATGGGTTCTTGGTAATGGGCATTACCTTAGGTTCATTTGGAGAAAAATTGTATGACAGCAGTTCTCAGTTTCAATTGTGGCCTGGTCATGCACAGCTTTCAATTTCATTTCAAGGTATATATACCGAGTCTAAGAAGAATGGAGGTGAAAAAGTGATGTGTTTGTTGGGAAACACAATGTTGCCTTCTAGGGAATCAGATTCCAATCATCCATGGGAATGGATGAAAGGTTCAGGTTCAAGTTATAACCAACCACCTCTGTTGCAAGATGACCAAATACTGCTAATTCTTCGGTATCCCATTAGATTTACGTTGACAAACCGGTTGATCCATGGGGACATGAGAAGTTTGAACATGAAATCAAATCTTAAGTACTTTGATGACGTACACATTTTGTCTCAGTTGGGAAAGTCAGTGAAGTATGAGTTTAGCTCTGAGAAACTTGTTTCAGCAGCATGCAATCCTTATCCATATCCTGATAGCTCAGTTACTGATGGAATTGATATCTATAGAGGAGCAGGAATTTGCCAAATTCTACAACAAGCTATTGGAGAAGGAGCTGGACCTTTAAACATTGCACCAAATTGGAGATGCAATAACACAGATGAATTTTGCAGGAAGTTGGGTCCATTTGTGTCAAATAAACAGATAAATGCAACTGATGGAAGCTATAAAGGTGTAAAGCTCTTTATGCAAAATGCTTATTGCGAGAAAATGCCTGGACAAGGAGATTCCAGTTCAGCAAAGATTGCTGCCGTATTTCGAATTGCCTCTCCTGGAGAGAGTCAATATGTTGTGGCCACGAGATCGGGGCTGAATAACATGACTGTTGTTGCTGAGGGAATATGGAAATCTTCCAGTGGACAGCTTTGCATGGTTGGTTGCCTTGGCATAGTTGATACAGGAGGAAGTAGCTGTGATTCTCGGATATGTCTGTACATTCCCCTCTCATTTTCCATAAGACAACGGAGCATAATTTTAGGAAGTTTTTCTAGCATTGGTAAAAGAAAATACTTCCCTTTATCATTTGAAGAAGTGGTGCGGCCCACAGAGTTGTGGAATTATTTCAAAATTTCTCATCCATATTATGTTTACTCTAAAATGGAAAGAGCTGGTGCGATCCTGGAAAAAAATGAGCCATTCAGTTTTCGGACTGTCATTAAAAAATCGTTGCTTACATTCCCCAAACTGGATGATTCAGAGACCTTTTTAACAAGCCTTTCTTTCTTATCGGAAGATCTGACAATCCAGATCATTGCATTCCCTGACCCTTTACCTAGTTTGAAGCCCAGAAGAAGTGAGTTTGCGGTGGAGATTCTCTCACTTGGTCCTTTGTTTGGGAGGTACTGGTCTTTGGAGAACAGTTCCTTTGCAAATGAAGAGACACCTCACCTTAGTGAAGGTGAATATACTGAAAAACAGCTCCTTCTTAATGTATCAGCTCAAATCACACTTGATGGAGAAGCTTATAGCAACTTTTCTGTGCTTTTTGTCGAGGGTATTTATGATTCTCATCTTGGGAAGATGTATCTTGTTGGTTGCCGAGATGTCCGTGCCTCATGGAATGTATTGTTTGAGAGTATGGATCTTGAAGCAGGTTTGGATTGTTTAATTGAAGTACTTGTATCTTACCCTCCTACCAAATCTCAGTGGTTAGTCGATCCAACTGCTAGAATTTCCATATCCAGCCAGCGCAATGAAGATGATCCCCTCTATTTTGGACCAGTTAAGCTCCAAACTCTTCCAATTATGTACCGAAGGCAGCGGGAAGAAATTCTATCTCGCAGGGGCATCGAGGGGATACTCAGGATTTTAACACTTTCATTTGCAATTGCATGCATTTCAAGCCAGTTATTCTACATCAGGCACGAGGGTGATTCTGTTCCTTTCATCTCTCTTGTAATGTTAGGTGTCCAAGCACTTGGCTATAGCCTTCCACTTATCACAAGAGCTGAAGCTCTCTTTAAGAGGAAATCTTCTGAATCATCAGAGATGTCCACTTATTACTTGGAGAAGAATCCGTGGATCCATTTGATTGATTATACAGTGAAACTTCTAGTCCTTATTTCGTTTCTACTTACTCTAAGGCTTTGTCAGAAGGTGTGGAAATCACGTATCAGATTACTGACAAGAACTCCGCTTGAGCGACATCGTGTTCCAAATGATAAATGGGTATTTGTCTCTACATCAGTCTTACATGTGATAGGATATGCGTTTGTTCTTGTCATTCACACTGTTCAGACTAAACATAGGCCTGTTACGATGGGGAGTTATATTGATTCTACAGGTAATTACCACACAATACGAGAATGGGAAACCGAACTAGAGGAGTATGTAGGCCTTGTTCAAGATTTTTTCTTGCTTCCACAAGTTATTGGCAACTTTATGTGGCAGCTTGATTGTAAGCCGTTGAGTAAACTGTATTTTATGGGGATCACAGTTGTCAGGCTTCTACCACATGTGTACGATTATATAAGAGCTCCTGTTCCAAATCCTTACTTCTCCGAGGACTCCAAGTTTGTAAATCCAGAAATGGATTTTTACACCAAGCGTGCCGATATAGTTATACCGATCACTGCAGTTTTTCTTGCAGCTGCAGTGTATATACAGCAGAGATGGAAATATGATACACTTAGCCAGAATCTTACGTTTGGGCAGTGCAGATTACTTCCTTTGGGTTCCAGAATGTATGAGAGACTACCATCCAAGTCATTTGAAGCTGAGCTTGCTTCTGGTGGCGATGAGAGTGGCAACCACGAGGAAAATTAAGATAGCGACTAATAATCCGTTAAAAAAGGTAACGGTTCTTCTGTTTCTTTGATTGTAATTTCTGTTCAGTTATTTGCTGTTTAGGAATATGTGAGACAGAGAGCACAACGTATATCTGATAAATGATAATGAGTCATACTATGATTTATGCTCTATTTAGTGTTTGCTAAAAAATTTTCATGTCTGAGAGTGTATACCATCATCTGATAAAATGTTGAGCCTTGCCCAAAGTACTTCCTAAGATGGCTCAAAATATTAGTTTTTCTTTCATTTATATCCTAATTTTTGAAGGATTGAGGTTTTTAGTTATTTTGCAGGATTTGACGATGAAAAAAATAGAGATGCTGGATCCGGGAGTTAATCCTTTCCATTGGCAGATTAGTCTTCCAGTTTCTGATGATATCTCCCACATGTAACATCTAGTAGGAATACTATCCAGTTCGAGTAATCTGCGACTGCAGTGTCTTTTGAATTTACACTTTGCTTAACACTTAGTTGGAAAACCAAGAACTCTTACAATTTGCGCATAAATATGTACTCTTAGAATCCATTGATGAGTTTCGTTTAATAACCTCAACTTTTGAATTGAATGGTTTCTTAATATAACATGAGAGAATTGCACGAATAAGAAGTATTAAATTTATGTTGTATTTTATTGGAATTTTGAGCTAGTGTAACTTGGGTGAACTTTTTTTTTTTGAGAAAGTAAATGAATATATTAAAAAAATTCCCAACGAGGACAACAAAAGCTACTAATTGCAAATGTTACAAGGCAAGTGATAGGTAGCTCTAGCTTAATCAGTTATAGAGAAGTGTATTATTTAGTAAAACCAGTGCCTTGTATGGCGATTACAAAGGTAATTCTCAGAACTCTTCCGAGACCAGAGCAAACAATGCTCCTCAGGGAGAATATTGATTCTCTCTGCCCTATTAGGCACCTTACTTCTGCATACCCCTTTCTGCTCTCCTCCCGCACACCAAAACCCCCCCAACTCTCATCCCTTCTCACCATTCTGTTATGCCAGCTCACTCAATCTAACTAACTCCCCCCTCTCTACTCACTTTCTTCCTCCTCGAATACACTCTCCACACACTAGGCTTATTCTCCTTTTTACAACTTCCTTGATCGGTCCTAACACTACTCCCCTCTGGAGGAACAACCTTGTCCTCAAGGTTGAGCTGAGGAAATTGACTGCGAAGAACCAGCTCATCTTCCCATGTAGCATTCTCTATAGGTTTGTCTTTTCATTGGATCAGCCATTGACAGGTCGAAGTTCTTGCCTTAGTGAGTTCCCGGCTAGCTAGCACCATTTCTGGTTCAATGATCTCTTCCAATTCCACCTCCAACCCTTCAGGTAATTTAGGTTCCACGGAATAGTTACCCACTGCCTTCTTGAGCTGGGATATATGAAACACCGGATGGATTCTTGAATGTGGGGGCAATTGGAGCTTGTAGGTGACAGCTCCATACTTCTCCACAATCTGAAATGGGCCATAAAACCTATCTAATAACTTCTGATTAATGCGCTTGATTACCAACACTTGCTTATGAGGCCGAAGTTTGAGGAACACCCACTCTCCCACTTGGAAACATTGGGAAGTCCTTTTCTTTTCAGCTTGTTTCTTCATTTGCTGTTGTGCTCGAATCAGATTGTACTTCAGCTGATTCAATGCTTCATCCCTCTCATGCAATTCTCTAGCTACAGCTTCCACCTTTGTTTCCCCTTGTGAATATCGCACCAATGGAGGAGGTTTCCTACCATAAACCACTTCGAATGGAGTGGACCTCGTAGAAATGTGAAAAGTGGTGTTGTACCACAATTCTGCTCATGCGATCCACAAAGACCAAGTTCAAGGCTATTCGGAAGCGAAACACCTCAAATAAGTCTCTAAACATCGATTTAAAACTTCCGTTTGCCCATCCGTTTCTGGATGGTAAGCGGAGCTCATTTTCAGCCTAGTTCCCTGCAAACGAAATAATTCTCTCCAAAACATACTCATAAATAGAGGATCTCGATCACTGACGATAGATTGAGGGATTCCATGCAAACGAACCACTTCTTTAATGAACACTTCAGCAACAGTTTTTGCAGTATATGGGTGTTTAAGGAGAATGAAGTGGCCATATTTTGACAATCTGTCCACCACCACCAGTATAGCTTCATACCCCTTAGATTTTGGAGGTTCGGTAATAAAATCCATAGCAATATCTTCCCAAGCCTGATCTGGAATGGGCAAAGGTTGGAGCAACCCAACAGGAGATGTAGCAGCATATTTCTACCGCTGACAAGTATCACAAGCTCGCACAAATTCCTGAACACACTTCTTCATACCAATCCAATACAAGTTGCTAGCGATTCTTCTATAAGTTCTTAGGAACCTGGAATGTCCCACCATTAGAGACGAATGAAACTCCTGTAAAAGAATGGGAATGTACACTGAAGAGGCTAAAATCACCACTCTCCCCTTGTGCACTAAGACACCTTGTTGCCATGTAAACCCCGGTCTAGAATGAGGATCTTGCTGTATATCCTTAATAATTCCACATAGAGTAGAGTCTTGTTGTACCTCTAGTTGAAGGTTTCGACTCTCCATCCATTGAGGATAGGAAATGATGGTCTTTAATTCCCCTTCGTCATACATCCTTGATAGGGCATCAGCTGCCTTATTTTTAGGACCAGGTTTATAAACAACCTCAAAATGATAGCCTAGAAGCTTGGCCATCCAACATTGTTGATCTGTGGTAGTCACCCTCTGTTGCAACAAGTGTCGGAGACTCTTTTGATCAGAAAACACCACAAAGGACCTCCTAATAAATAATGGCACGAATGGTGTACTGCTAGCACCAAAGCCATTAACTCCTCATAGGCCGACTTGGAAAGATTTCCCTCCGAAAGTGCTTTACTAAAATAAGCTATGGGTCTCCAATTTTGCATTAACACTGCACCCACTCCTTTACCCGATGCATCACATTCAATCTCAAAAGGTTGTGCAAAATTAGGAAGAGCTAATACCGGCGATGTGGTCAATATCTTCTTTAAAGCCTCAAAGGACTCTAAAGCTCTTGCATTCTAATGAAACCCTTCTTTCTTTGTCAAATCCGTTAGTGGTTTAGCGATTTTACCATAGTTCATGATGAACTTACAGTAATATCCCGTCAATCCCAAAAAATACCCCTTACTCCTTTAACATTTCGCGAAACGGGCCACCTTACTATACTCTGAATCTTCGCAGGGTCAACTGCTATGCCCTCCCCTAAAATCACATGACCTAAATAGTCAACAGATCGTCTCCCAAACGTACACTTGTCTTGATTTACCACAAACTGATTCTGCTTCAACACCTCCAACACCTTGGATAGATGTAACAAATGCATCTTCCAATGAATACTATATACCAGAATATCGTCAAAGAAGACCAAAACTAACCTTCGAAGGAAGGATCTGAAAATATCATTCATGGCCGATTGGAAAGTGGCCGGTGCATTGGTCAATCCGAACGGCATTACGAGGAACTCGTAGTGACCATCATGTGTTCGGAAAGCAGTTTTGTGAATATCACCCTCCAAGACTCTGATCTGATGATACCCTGATTTAAGATCTAGTTTAGAGAAAAAACAAGCGCCGTGCAATTCATCTAACAGCTCATCCACTACCGGGATTGGAAATCTGTCTGCTACTGTAACCTTATTCAAGGCCCCATAGTCCATGCACATCCGCCACGATCTCTGAAGCAAGGACACGGCAACTGTCCGACACGTGTCCGACACGGACACGCGTTGGACACGCGGTGGACACATGTCGGACACGTGTCCGTACGTGTCCTAATAAATTAATATATTTTTCAGCTCGGATACGGCGTGGATACGGCTAGAGACGGCTCGATACGGCTGGAGATGGCTCATCTAAACATGGCTCATAATTTTTTTTATCATTTATTTAAAAAGATCTGTAGTCGCCGTCTTCCTTCTAAGAACTTCTCATATTCCGCCGTCTTCCTTCTAAAAACTTCTCATATTCTTTCTTCTTCTGTGCCTTCGATTTTTGCCGTCACCACCAAGCATTTGAGTATCGCCTATTGCTCTTCATTATTTTCCACCAGACGTCGACCTCGACCTGTTACCGAAGCATCGCCAGTCGCTAGTCTTCACTCGGTATTTTCATTCATCCATGTTTTCTTTCCAGTTTCCATTCATCTGTGATTTTGGGTTTTAACTTTTAAGCTTTTACACGGCTTGTAGTTTACCAAGATAAATTGATAGTAGATAACGTGTGGAATGATAGCAGATAGATAGCGTCTTTTACACGGCTTGTAGCGTGTCGAATAATAGCAGATAGCCTCTGAAAAATCACTGTTCAAAAAGTAAATCACTGTTCAAAAAGTAAGCAGATGGCATCTTTTACATGGCTTGGGTATTGTCGTTTGCATCATTGACTATTCAAAAATCACTATTCAAAAAGTAAATCACTGTTCAAAAAGGAAGCAGATGGCATCTTTTACATGGCTTGGGTATTGTCGTTGGCATCATTGACTATTCAAAAATCACTGTTTAAAAAGTAAACTAGGTGAGTCCTTGAAGTCATGTCCAAACCAAATTAAGATAAAAATTGAACCTGGGTATTACGAAGACCATGCCTTTGGCATTCGGATTGAGAATCTCCTTTTTGCAAATTAAGATAAAAATTGAACTTGGGTATGACGAAGACCATGACTTTGTTGTTTCTTTTTTTTTTGAAATTTACACTTTGTTGTTTTTTTGATATTCTTTACTTGTTTGTTAATATAATTTGGTATCTTAATTAGGTATTTCAATCCACTATTCTCCTTTT
>JANZLX010000001.1:9191041-9204786 GCA_025531955.1 Erythroxylum orinocense
ATTGAATAATACCTGAAATAATTTCTTAACTAATTCTAGATATTTTATTATTATCAAAACATAAAGGGATTTAATTTATCAACCACCATTGGTCCAACAGACTTTAGATGGAATCATGGCATGGAATGAAGATTTGAAGTACGTGAGGACCTACATGATCATGTATAGAGAATGTGTAAGTCTCTGTAAGTTTGTAAGGATTGAAGAATCTGATTTCTGGTCGTGTGAAGTTACACCCCCATGTATGTTGATATACACGGTTGTGTATGTTGCCTATTTATGTTTCTGTACCTATGTGAAATTGTAAATTTAGTAGTTTTTTTATTATATATAGTCTCCTACAAGACCATGTATATCCCTAAATTTTACTATAAAAGGACGTGAGCATAGGCAAACAAAAGAAAGCCAAATGTTTTAGAGTTTTTAGGTCGTAATTAAGATTTAAAGATGACAATTTTCATTAAAGAATGAAGAAAAAATGAAGTTATCGTCGAGAGATCCATTAGATAATAACATTAAATCCATACTTGCAAGAAGATAAAGGGATATTTAGATTTATGATTTCTTTGATTTCTATTAGTTTTTCTACATGTTTATTATTGTTTTAGTTTTCCATGAGTAACTAAACGTGTTTGGTGTCTAGGTATTATGAACCCTAATTTTTGGTAATAATATATTTTAATATGTTATTTAATGGAATTATATTGAATGGTTTATTGTGATTCAATTATACATTTTATACTTGTTCTAATATATATGAAATATTAGTACATGATTTGATTTCATATGATTGAGATTGAAAAATCCTCTTGTATGAATAGATCTACAATAATTGGAAGGAGTTGCACGTAAACCTTGAGATAGGTAGACATAAAACCTTTGTATTAGTGTTAAAAGTAATAACATAATTCATAAATCGATAGTGCAATCTTAGGGGTTTTAACTAAAAAGATTTATGTTAATCAACTGGTGGATTAGTTGTTAATAGTCTTGAGAAGGATACTAACTATAATGCCGGACTCTCTATTCCCATTTGTATTAGTCTATACTTGGAGATACTACTGTATATTGATATATACATGGTTGTATATAAGTTCAAAAATGTATCTAAATCCTTTTGGTTTATATGTCAGTGATATATAATGTTATATGCCCTTACATGAAATTAGAGTTCATTGGTATGCGAAATCTTGGAGATTTCTAACATATAAGCTTCTTAGTGTGTAAAATCGAGTCCATTAGATGGATATGACCATAATGGCTGAGTTAAATGTATTCTAATGCCTTAGAGGTGATTAAACATGATTTATAGACTTATTGGACACTTAGAAAGTTTAATTGGAAAAGTTGATGTACATAAGGGCTTATTTGCAAATGGTTAAAAGTTAAGGGACTTAAATGTAACTTTTCAATTCTTGGAGGAATAATATGTAATTTTATAATGTTAAGGGGATTAATTATAATTTTAAAAATTTTGGGGAATAAAATGAAAATAAAAGTTTTGGTCATTCCCAAATTTTGGGCTTAATTACAAATTTAGGAAAAGTTTGGAGAGTGTAATGGTAATGTCACATAAGCTAAGGGCAAAAAGGTAACTTCATCATGTTTGGTCAAAGAAGAATTAACATTCTAGACCCTTCTTCCTTGTGTAGCCATGCACCCCACAATTAAATATAAAAATACTTTGTTTTAATTGAAAGAAAGGAGAACAAAAGAGGAGAAGAACATCATTCCCGCCATCACTAAATTTCCTTTAGTGATATCTTAAAATCCTTTGACAAAGTAAGGGTTTGTAAACTGACTAGAACTTACCTAACTATTTGATTTCTTTAGCTACAAATATTTCTCAGTAACATGTTTCAGAGATATCATAGTAGACTCCAAAGGTACCTTTGAAACACAAGCTCTTACTACTTTAAAGAACATGAACTTAGCCTAAGAGGAATCACTAATGCACGTATACTTATCTTCATCTAGGCTTAGGAATATTCGAAGATTTTCAATTAGTGGCCTTACTTTTATATAATAGACAATTATTTTGCTTGATTTTTGAGTCTTTGAATTAATTCATTTTACCTTGAAAAAGTTACGGGAGAGTTAGACATGAAATAGACCAAATAAGAACTTTGGTTAGTAACTGTCCATCTTCATTAACTTATAGGCTAAAAGTGTATTTGGAACCTTAATATTTACAATAGAATGCAGAACACACTCTTAACGTTTGAAAATGTTCAATTTGAACTCTCAACATTTTTCAAAACAAACCTAAATGGATGAAAATTGTAACAGAGTTAACTCTCTTAAAGTTATTGATGTGACATATTTTTATAGTTTTTATATGCCCATTATCCCAATAACAATATGATCCATTTTTTATTGAAAAAATAAAAATAATGCTAAGTCATCATTGATGTGGTATTAATTGATGAGTAATTAATTTTGTCTAATTTTTTATCAAATTAAAGTCTATTCTAAACATTTTGATCTATGAACAGCCTCGGAAAAATCTATTATAAAATCTAATAGAATAGGTGATGTGATATAATTCATATTTTTCTTTTAGCTATTTGAGTTACTTATACTTCGTTTTATCTCCATCATTTACTTAATTTATTTAAACTGAAAAGTCAACATTGCTATTACAAAAATTGCAAACCCTTATGAGAACTCCAATATTCTTGTAGAATTTATAGCTGGACAATTAAATAATAGAATTTTTATTATTTCAAAATTTAGTTATTATTTTGAATGATTTATATTATAAATATATTTCTATATAAATCAAATATTTTTAAATATAATAAAATAATTTTAAATATAATTAATATTTACTAATTTTTTAAATAATTAAAAATAAATATTTTATATAATTAAAAAATAAAATAATAATATTTTTATTAATGAAAAATAGAAAATATATAATATATTCTTTAGTTGTTTAATGTTACTTTACAGTTTTGAAGCAATCAATATTTAATTTTTTTAAAGCCTCCTTTCATTTTTATGATATCATGTCTATTTTTTATGATATCTTATATATAATATAGAAGAAGAATTTTTAGTTTACTAAATTAAAAAGAAAATAGCAGACAAAACTTGAATTTTTTTAATATGGAATGTCACAAGCAATACCTATTTGGGTTGTCGAATCATAGCAATTAATACAATAAAATCTTTCTTTAAATCCCTTATAGTACTGAAATTAGAATTCAGAGAATTTTTTTTATAATTTATATTTATAGGAGTTTCTTTGTAAAAGAGTTTAAACTACAAAAACATCCCAAAAAATTAACCAAAATACCACAATAATAAGGTTATAATAAGGATTGTTATCTTAAGGATTTTTATAGGAAACATTCAAATCAATGAAAATGACAATTGTTTTATCCTTACACTATCAGATAAAAAATTCTATTGAATTTGAGAATCTACGACGAAGACAAAAATTCCAATAATGTATATATGAAAATTTTTTATTGGCTAGTGGTAAATAACTCCACCCAGACTAGGGAACAAAGGATTATACTAGACTTACCTACACTAAAGCATTGACGATGATTCTCAAATATCGTAGAACAGAATGTGATATGATAAAATAGAATGCAATAGAAAGAAAGACACAGGAACGAGTTACCTACTTTTAATGGGCAAAGCAAAACCTTTCATTCTGAATTCTTGAATGGGCTTTTCACATTTTTCTTTTGATTATACGTTGATCATAAAAAATTGCCAACAATTTTTTTTAAAAACTTGATATTGGTAAACTCACATATCTAGAAATTCATTTCGTACAATTGAACCTTCTTAAACTGTTTATTTTGAAGAACTAGAAAGATTTGACAGCTAATTTTGGTATGTTAGGGGATATCATTATTGTTGAACCCAATGCTTACATTGCATTTGCAGGTAAAAGAGTAAGTGAACAAACATTAAATAAGATAGGACCTGAAGGTTCACAATCAGATGGGCAGTAAGAGTCGAAGAAAGGCAATCACTCATTCTTGTTCTTAAATTAACATTCTTAAGACCAAAGAGTGGGCCGGAAAGGGGGAAAAGCTCTCCGTTCATGATATACAGTAATTAATATAATGATATATGAATGTATAGATAACATACTGAAGGTTCACAATCAGATGGGCAATAAGGGTTGAAGAAAGGAAATTACCCATTCTTGTTCTTAAATCAGTATTCTTAAGACTAAAGAGAGGGCCGGAAAAAGGGGAAAGCTCTTCATTTATAGGATAAAATAATTAACATAATGATATATGAATATATAGACAATAGATAAACTTTTTCATATATTTTTATCATATTATTTTATTTATTATATACAATTTCTATATTATTATAAGATTCGATATTAGGTTAGAAAAATTGTTCAAAATATAAATATTTAAATTATACTCTATGGTCCATTATCACGCACGTGGCGCTCTCTAATAGGTGTAGCATCGATTTTATAGACCGGCCCGTGGGCTAAAATTTGACAAGTTGAAGATCTCTTATATTAGAACCGATTAAGCAAGCCCAATTTTTAGGGCTTAAACTCTTCGAATTTAAAATCGAACGAAATTTTGCCAGTTAGTGTCTGCTTGCATTTCTGTCTTTGCGCGAGATCTCAGATTTAGGCAAGTTTATTCCTCATGCATATTTATAACTATCTGTCTTTTGTGCGTGGGTTGTGTTTCTTCCTGTGTTAAAGGTTCTTCTTTTTTTTTTTAAACTGAGGATTGTTCTTGGTCTACTAGTGGGAGCTCTTGTGGATAGTTATATTTGTAGTAGATTGTTATTGTGTTGGGGAATCTGAATTGAAGTGGATTGTTGTTTGGGTTTATAAGTTATGGCATCAATTTGGGGATGGACCTCGTTACACGCTGGGATTGAGTAGCGTTGGCGTTGGTGTTGGTGTTTTGTGTTGGGATAAGCTAATTTGGTGTTTGACGTAAAAATATCTTACTTTTTGGATTAAATGTTGGCGACATAATTTTTGGGGTTTTCCCTTGTTTTCGATTGTGTTTTAGAGCCCTTCCTTTTTTTTAATTTTTACAGTTTAATATTGAGGTTTTCGTGGGATTATTTGATTATTAGGATAACCTAATTCAGTAATACTTAAAATTAATTGTTGTTGGTGGTTGTTGATGAAGTGTTATTTTCTTAGTCTTTGTGATACTTTTTTCTGTAATCCCTTGTCCTCTTTTTCCTCTTATTCTTGCATTGGTTTCTCATCATATGTTTACGCAAACAACAATGATAGATTACTAATGAGGGATGCGAATTTTTTATTGTTTGTTTGATATATATAGAACATTTGGAGGTTGTTAATTTTCTTTTTGTCTTTTAGATTTTTCCTTTGTCAATTATTTGGTGCAATGGGAAAGAAGAAAACAGAGGATACTGGGGCAGCCAGTAAGGCTAAATCAAGCAGTAAAGATGTTTCCAGCGATGGAAAGAGAGAGAAAATGTCTGTTTCAGCCATGCTTGCGAGCATGGACCAGAAACCTGACAAAACTAAAAAAGGAGCAGCATCTTCCACTGGAGCTTCCAATAAACCTAAGACAAAAGCTGCTCCAAAAGTTTCATCTTACACTGATGGGATTGATCTCCCCCCTTCTGACGATGAGGAAGATGTTTATGCCTCCGAAGAAGAGGCAGAACAGGTGAAACTGCTAAATAGACAGAAAAGAAGCGAGATGAAGCATCTTGAAATTTCTGTAACTGACAAAGAACTAAAGAAAAGGGAAAAGAAGGATTTACTTGCTGTCCATGCTGCAGAACATGCCAAAAAAGAGGCTCTGAGGGATGATCATGATGCTTTTACTGTTGTTATTGGTAGTCGGACTTCAATATTGGAAGGCAATGATGAAGCTGATGCCAATGTCAAAGATATTACAATAGAAAATTTCTCTGTCTCAGCACGAGGTAAGGAACTTTTGAAGAATGCATCAGTGAAGATATCACATGGAAAGAGATATGGTTTGGTTGGACCCAATGGAAAGGGAAAATCTACATTGTTAAAGCTCCTTGCTTGGAGGAAGATTCCTGTACCCAAAAATATTGATGTTCTTTTGGTTGAACAAGAGGTGATTGGAGATGACAAGACTGCTCTTGAAGCAGTTGTTGCAGCTAATGAAGAGCTAATCAAGGTCCGAAAAGAAGTTTCATCTTTGCAGAATTTAGCTTCTGCTGCTGGCAATGAGGATCAAGATGATGATGCTAATGGTGATGCAGGGGAGAAACTTGCTGAGTTGTATGAGCAATTGCAGCTCTTGGGTTCTGATGCTGCAGAGGCACAGGCTTCAAAGATTCTTGCTGGTTTGGGTTTCACGAAAGAAATGCAAGGCCGTCCTACACATTCATTTAGTGGAGGTTGGCGAATGAGAATTTCATTGGCTAGAGCACTTTTTGTACAACCGACTCTTTTACTACTGGATGAACCCACCAACCATCTTGACCTCAGAGCTGTGCTCTGGTTGGAAGAGTATTTGTGCAGGTGGAAGAAAACTCTTGTTGTTGTTTCTCATGATCGGGATTTCCTCAACAGTGTGTGCAATGAAATCATTCATCTTCATGAGCTGAAGCTCCATGTATATCGTGGAAATTTTGATGATTTTGAAGGTGGTTATGAGCAGCGGCGTAAAGAGATGAACAAAAAATTTGAAACCTATGAGAAGCAGATGAAAGCTGCCAAGAGATCAGGGAACCGTGTTCAACAGGAAAAGGTCAAAGATCGGGCAAAATTTGTTGCTGCTAAAGAAGCTTCAAAAATCAGGGGAAAGGGAAAAGTTGATGAAGAGGAACCTATTCAAGAAGCTCCGAAGAAATGGAAAGATTATACTGTGCAGTTCCACTTTCCTGAGCCCACGGAGTTGACGCCACCACTTCTACAGCTGATAGAAGTTAGCTTCAGTTATCCAAATCGAGAGGATTTCAGGCTGTCAAATGTTGATGTGGGCATTGACATGGGAACTCGTGTTGCTATTATTGGGCCCAATGGGGCTGGAAAATCTACTCTACTGAATCTTCTTGCTGGTGATCTGGTTCCAACGGAGGGTGAAGTAAGAAGAAGTCAGAAGCTGCGAATCGGGAGGTATTCACAGCATTTCGTGGATCTCTTGATAATGGATGAGACACCAGTTCAATATCTACTTCGTCTGCATCCAGATCAAGAGGGACTAAGTAAACAGGAGGCTGTTCGTGCCAAACTTGGAAAATTTGGTCTTCCTAGCCACAATCACCTCACACCAATTGCAAAATTGTCTGGAGGTCAGAAAGCTCGGGTAGTCTTCACTTCAATTTCCATGTCAAAGCCACATATATTACTGTTGGATGAGCCAACAAATCATTTAGACATGCAGAGCATTGACGCTCTGGCTGATGCGCTAGATGAATTCACTGGTGGAGTAGTTCTGGTCAGTCATGATTCTAGACTTATATCTCGCGTTTGTGATGATGAAGAAAGAAGTGAGATTTGGGTAGTTGATGATGGAACTGTGAGAACCTTCCCTGGTACATTTGAGGAGTATAAGGAAGAGCTGCTGAGAGAGATTAAAGCTGAGGTTGATGACTAATGCAGCTTAACTTCATCTTGTTTCAATAGCATACTTACGAGTTTCAGATTACTTGTATTCTATAATATACGATACATCTAAGTGGTGACTTAATTTTTGTTTCTGATTCCATTCGATTCTCGAGAGCTTTATTTAATGAACTGAGGATATGTCTCAGATGCTTAGATAAGTTTTGCTCCATTTGCTCAGATATTGCAACTCGTGGGAGTATGATGATTTGCTGGCTTGCTGCAAAATTTGAAGGTGCCTTAATTGAACCATTTTATCTGTTGATGTATACCTTTTCTCCACAAGAAAGGAACATTAAAAAGAACGGAACGGTGCAAGAGTTTGTCCTGTGTTGTATTTATTTGATTTATAGCTTATAAGAAAGGGAAGGTCATTTGTCAAGTGGCTAGGTTGACTTGCTAAATTGTTGACTCCATTGTACGTATTTTCTGAAGCTGATCCGTTAAATGCTAAGGGTAAATTCATAAATATAACATCTGGTAGCAAAATACAAAGAAACTAAACATAAAAGAAGTAATGGATGCGTGTCGCAGCAAGAACAATTGCAACGAGCAGATACTTTGGTGCCATATTTTGCTTTTTACTTGCTACCATCCAATTGAATGAAAATGGAAAGATCACCATTAGGTGACACGCTAGTAGCATACGATTAGACAGTTCAATTCATGTTACTTGCCACTTCGCTTTTCTGAAATGTAAAATAGTAAAAGTACCATTATGGCGTTAAGTTACAAGAAATGGTGAATTATAAGAATCTTCAGAAGGAAAAATATTAAAATGTTTGTCTTGTCCTATCCCCGAATGCGAAATACTATTCTTTTCTTTAAGAATATTAACTGGAGACATGAAATGTATGTTACGATATTAATTATTATGATATCAATTTTCAAGAAAATAAAATTAGTATAAAAGAAATCAATAAATACAATAGTTTATGAGGTTCGATTAATCTATGTGACTTATCTTTACGGATAAAGAGATTTCCTTTATTACTGCAAGACCTTGGTGAGACTTTTTTAAGAGAACTTTTCAAACCTTATGTAAAGTTTTTGTTTTTTTGTTGATAAATCAGAGGAAAACCTTATGTAAAGTTATTGTGATCTATTCTTCTTATATCATCTTTATGTATAGTTATTGTCATCTATTCTTGTTATATCATCTTTATTATTATGTAAAGTTATTGTCATCTATTCTTCTTATATCATCTTTATTATGGGTATGACTTTTCCCAGTATAAGGTTAGCGTATCAATAGACTCAGCCAATCTCAGTCCTTCCCTAGGGAGATTGAAGATGGAATGCAAGGATTGAGACCACTCTAGCCAGAAAGATGCACCCCTATGCTTTGATAAAGATGACATAAGAAGAATAGATGGCAATAACTTTACATAATAATAAAGATGATATAGCAAGAATAGATGACAACAACTTTACATAAGAAGAATAGAGGACAATAACTTTACATAAGGTTTGAAAAGTTCTCTTAAAAAAGTCTCACCAAGGTCTTGCCATGTCTTTTTTTTAATAACATCTTTATCAAACTATTTATAGACAAAGATTATTTGTAAGAAGAAGTTTAATTACAATAAAGTTTTATTACGACAGAAGTCTAAGATCATTGATATTTTATTTCCTTAAAAGATTAATGTCTTATAAACTATATTTCCATAGATGATTAGTGACCCTAAAATTTTATTTCACAAGATGTCTAAGGTTATTAAAATTCTATTTAACTGGAATTTAGAACATGTATCACACTTCTTTACTTTGACTTAAATTCTTTACATGTAATTAAGATAGACTCCCTATCTTATAAGCTCCCGAATGTTTTAGGCTAAGTGAACATTTATTGATTGAACTTTTTTGCGGACAACAACTTTATCAACATGACAACTCTATCTTTTAAAGTGTGAACCTTTTTCAACAAGATCTAACTAAATGCAATCAATTTTTCAATCTTGTAAAACCTTACATATTTCACTATAACACCTATTCATCTATCTTTCACTTGACTTTTCTTAGTCTTTGGAAAGTTCCATCCCTATCATAAATGGTAAGAGCATACATGATCAAGTCTCCCTCACTACATTTCCTTATCTATTTAATGATCCTTCCCGCTCTATCATTCTCTATATTGTACTAATGCTTTCTTCTTAACATTATTCTATCTCCTGAACTAGAATTTTAAGCCTACCTAGTATATGTTCCAAACTATTATAGTACCACTTGTAATCCACTAGTGCTCACTATTGACCCTAAAATGTCCTTTCTTTATGTTTGCCTCAATATATATTGCTCCTTAAATATTGCATTCTTGGAAGTTAATGTAGACTTTTCACTAAGCAGATGAAACTTACAAAATTTTACCTTCCCGTATATGTTATCCTTTAATAAACTCCCCTTATAAAGTTTTGTTATCTCTTGGTCACCAAGATGACTCATTCACAAGTATCATACCACAATACTATATTTCTTCCTTGAAGATTGAGATATAACCACTAATCCTTGTTACTATATTTCCTATTAAGACATAGATGTCATCCTGTAATTTTCCTTTCTCCACTATTAACACACCATTTAATTCCTTAAGCTGCCTATCATTATTAGAAAACTTATATGTTTAACTATCAAGAGTATCCATAGAATTCAAAGCCTTTCGAAGCTTAAGAACGTACCAAGCATTCAATGTTTTAACAATTTCATTAGACATCTTGATCTATATTAAACAACTGCCTTTCATAGTATGCTCTTCATCACTTAATCTAACAGTATCATTTCATTCTTTAAAAGAATAGAATTATTTTTATTAAAAGTAACATGATAAGTGACCCTAATGTCTATTACCTCTTACATCCTCTTCATTAGAATTCTCTTGAACTACATCAACATTACTTTCCATCTATTTTCCTTCTGTCGTTTCCATTCTGTTGATATGGAAAGTCCGTCTTAAAATTCCCTTTAACTTTATAGTTAAAGCATTGAGCCACTTTATCCTTCGATCAAGATCATATCTTACTCTAGTTTTGTAACACCCACATACCTCCTGGGAAGATATGAAGATGCACACAAAATAGTACTGAAACAATCTAAAACATTTCCAAAAACTCAAGTAACATACATTTCATTTCATAGGTTGGGTCATATTCAGAATATAACATACACATGGTACTTATCACATATAAGCCTTAAATCCAAATCCAACATGTAGTAAGGTTGTTATATACCATCAAACAAAATACAAATTCCAATATGTCTCATTACATTAAATACAACTAAAAAACAAATTGAATATTTCCAAAACAAAACACAATCTCCTTAGCTACTGCGGTTATCTTTGTCCCAGTCATGAAACCTTCTTATTAGAACCTATACAGAGGCAAAACTACCGTGCTAAGCATAAAGCTTAATAGAGAAATAACTAAATAAGAAACAGTAGCCTAATATTTATATATACAGAATTATATCACATCTCAAGCAATCCTTAGCTGTTCATATTAAAATACAATCCAAACAATATGTATCTCTGAACATAATATATCAAAACAGGATATTTTAGCTTCAGAGCTAAACTTACAAGTATCATAACAGAATACCATAATATCATAACAAAACTTTAAAGTATCAGAACAGAACTTAGTTATTTCAGAACAGAGTTTGATTATATCAGAACTCAAACATGTAACAGAATACAAAACAAGTTAGCTTGCTAATCCTTTTTACAAAAGTGGGTAACGGGACCAAAATAGAAGATACCCATGTTTGGTATCTGAAATAGAAGAGACTTAAGTCTCTAAAACAGAAGACACATAAGTGTCTAAAATTAAAAGACACCGGAGTGTCTAGCATAGAAGGCACCTTAGTGTCTGGTTACAGAAGACGTCTTAATGTCTGATTACAGGAGCAACTACAGACCCTTCTAGGCATGCCTATTTATCCATGACTAGGACTTGGCAGTTTTAAAACAAAACATTTCAAATTTCAGAATCCCATGCAAAAGATGTAGTGTATAACATATGCCTTTATTCCTTTCTCAAATTAAACATAATCTTTCATATCCAACAACTTAACACACCTCATGACCATAAATGTTTGCAATAATGTACCAATAAATGCATTATGTATTTACACATTTTATATAATTACACAAATTCCCAATTCACAAACAATCATATTCAATTCATGTCACATAAATCCTTTGAAACACATTTGTGTTCATAAGGACACATTCGTCCTTGAACACACCATACATTTCAACATCAGACACATTATTTACTAACCATACATTCCTTAAGTAATTACCTCAATTAACAATCCATAACTAATTTAACTTTTACGCAATTAATCTAACCTCAATTTGAGTTCATTTCACACCTTAAACAAGTCCAATTAAGTCCCAGTGTACCAAATAAAATAACCTAACCTTATATAGTTCAATAATTGCACAAAACCAAGTTTTTCACCTTCCTAACCATTCCCACGACTGTGGGAATGTGCCTTATAAATCCCAAGATCATGGGATAAGTGAACCACCCACAACCTTCAGTTTGTTTTCAAAACTTAACTTCTTCACTTCCATTCGACACACCTTCACCAAAGTCCATCAATTTCACTTCAATTCTACGTTATTCATGCTTCAATATCTCATCAAATTAATGTCCAAACCAATTCAAAATTTATTCATTAAGCACCTCACAATCTATAATCTTTGTTAAGTCAGTTAAAATGCAAATATTTTGGACTTAATATTTATTGATTTGGGAAATTGTGTTCATAAATTAATGGAATTATTTGTTAAATGTTTGCAGATGGTTTTTAATGCCAAAAAGACAAAAATAGACCAAAGAGGAAAAATATCACAAGAAATTTGAAAATTTCAGTCTGGCCGAAATTCAAAGACTAGGCGTGGGCACGCCTAAGGACAGAATCCTAAATCTGCAAATTTTCAGAATTCATGTTCAATTAGAACATAACAGTCCAAGATCCTCTCAATCTCTAAACAAGACATCTCCCACAGAAATTAGAAGACTACATGATTTGGATCAAATCAAAACAAGAAAAAGAAGAGATTTAATTCAAAGAGGAAGCTTTTGGGTGATGGCTGTATATGAAGGAGTTGAGGGTTTGCAAGAAGGGGCATCGTTTTATTCTCTTTTCTTAGAATCGGCTTTAGAATAGGGTAGATTAGGAGTTGCCGCACGTTGATTTTCTTCTGGATTTTAGACCATCGTATTTTTCTTTTCCTTTTCATAGGCAGCCGCATTTTGGATTTTCCTCTAGTTTTTCATTATTCAACATCACGTATTCTTCTTTTCTCCTAGAAACAACCGCACTCTTTATTCTCTTTTTGGTTCACGTTCCTGAGTCCTTCAGAGTAGATTATCGTATTTCTTTATTGACTTTTCCTTACTGCCACAATCTTGTTCCTCTTTGCCACGTTTCTCAATTTTCCCAATAGCCAATCATTGCGTTCTCTTTTCCTTTGCTACAGCAATTGATTTTCTTCTTGATTGTTATTACTACCAGCATCATCGCGCATCCTTCTTTTCCTTTGTTGCTGCAATTTCCTTTCTTCTTTTTCCAGCAGATCATCGCACATCATCATCCAAAGCTGCCGCAATTTCCATCATCACATATCCTATTTTCTTGGCTGCTGCAAGTTTCTTTAATTAATTTTCATAGTTTAATTGTTCTAAACTTTTCAAGTAGTAAACGTAGGCTTAGGGCTTTTAGTTGATTTAATTTTCTAGTTTATTTGTTTTTCAATTTTTGCAGATTTCAATTAGGGATTTTTATTAGTTTCAATAAAGACTAGTTATGGAGATTGTTGTTATTATTATTTCTTTTGATTTCAATTTAATTATGATTAGTTAATTTTCTTGTCTTGGTTGAGGGAACCATATTCCATGTTATTATGGTGAGATTTTCTGGATATTTTTCATATTATTGATGAACATTGGATAATTTCAAATCTGTCTTTTTAATTGGATTCATTAGTTTCTAGGTACGTAACTAGAAATTAATTGATTCAACCGCTAGGTTAACGGAATCTGACGTTCAATTTTGGTAACCACAAGTAGCAATTAGGATTAACCTCTCTACGTTAGAGTCGAAAAATTCTAAGAAATTATCCACTTGATTGATTTCATGTCGTACATGTTAATCACTTGTC
>JANZLX010000001.1:9212466-9224654 GCA_025531955.1 Erythroxylum orinocense
AGCGAATTCTAAGCGCTCCTCGTTTAGGTGCCGCTCCTTCCACCGCTTGACTGCGTCAATCCTCTCCCCCCTGATCTCCGGCACCTCAACCATTTCCGCCGTCATCTCCAACAGCCCAATTACGGGCAAGGTGCTTTCGAGTGGGGAGAACAACAGTGGAAGATACACTATGGTAATCGCAAAGACGAAAATACAAAGGATAGAAGACGGTCTACAACGCAGAATGAAGAAAGACCGTCAACTCCAAAATTTATAGTGTCAACAGAACGGGACTATCAATCGACGTCGAACACGTCGTAACAATCTGAGCCGAAGCTGAATAGGTGGAAAAATCTGAGCGACGAAAAATTAAGGTCATTAAAGACTTGAAGTGGCGAGGCAGACGAAGGGACACGCATGACAACGCGTGACAACTGCTCGGCAGTTAAAGGGACGCGTCTCCCAGAATTTGAACCACGCACAGAAAGATACGAACCTACAACAATAATTACACTTAGTGCTTTATTTAAGCCATACCGCCCAGTCGATCGGTTTCGATCGGCCCAACCCCTACTCTCACCTGAGTGACCTCAACAATACACACGATCGACCTGCCAAGTCGTTATAGCCGATCGACCTATTCTGTCATTACCCTCGATCGATTACATCTGTTCGGTCGATCGCATCAGGTCACAGTCTATCAATCGGGCCTAGCACGATCTGCCTTGGAGACACCTTGCCTGATACTTATGTACTCCTTCGACCCTTTCCTTAGTTCAGACTCGAGGAGTAGGAGGGCTTATGATTGGGTCGGTTGTGCTAGGCCCAAGCCCATCTCCACACGTCCACGACCCAGCCTCAGGAGTTAGTATCCCATGCAAACGCTAAGATCTACGTAAAGACCTAAACCTAGCGTCTATTCCATATAAAAAGGTATTATTCTGCCATGATATAGGTACGACAACACAACCCTAGCTTTTTCTCTGTTCTTTGCGACCAATATCCTCTCAAAAAGACTGATTTGAGCGTCGGAGGGGCCTTCCGGGAACCAACCCCCGGCGTGCCTTTATTTGTTTTGTAGGTATTCTTTAGCTGAAGTCAATCAAAATCATGGATTCAAGCAATAACGTTCAGCCCCAGCAAAATCCGACTGAACCATATATCTATCTATATACATACATACATATTATACATATACATATATATATATATATAGATACACACACACACACATTCATCATCAACTTTTTACAAATGCTCAACTCTAATCTCACATTCATTTCACCTCTAATTATCACCTTAATTCTTCCCACTTCAAGACACCACATTACTTCCTTTCTTTAGCTCTAGACTCATTTTAGTTCATCCTTATAACAACTACCTAAAAAATTTATATGATTAAGCATTAAAACAGAACATGTGCATATCATATCTTTATGAAATTTCTGCACTCTTTTTACATCATCATAATGATATGTCTACCTCCAAAAACCATCTCAACCATAACTTATGAAATATCGATCATCAAATATACAAAGGCAAGACATGATCATTGATTTATCATTTATATGAAAACAGAACATTTATAACTATTGTCTTCATCATTATGTCATCACTCTCCATTACCATTAGTCTCTCAATCCTCCCTTATAACAACTCATAAATATATTAATACATTAAAACAGAACATACATCTATTTATTGCAACATCAATGTTACACATATTTCAACTCCTCTATCATGATCATTTACCACTAACTATCATCATATATGGTTCATTAATAAAGCCATAAAGATCAATAATAATACACTTACTTGATTAGCTCAAAGCTTCTTAAAAAATTATCATGAAACACTGGGCTCCCACATCACACGATCATCTCATTTTAAGGAGGAAAAGGTTAGGCTTTCATTACCAAAGTGAAGACAAGTAATTATTTGGAGTAGCTAAATGAAGGGTGTTAGCAAAGCATAACGTTGATGGTTAGGTCAGGAGAATATCGTGAGTGAGAGAAGAAGAGAAGAAGAAAGCAAGTAGCAAGGAAAATGAAAGACTAATATGAAAGATGGTATTTCATATAGGTGTTGTGGGTTTAATTGCTTGGTAAGTGTTATGACAACATAAATAACCAAATAAATATCTTCTAATCATGGTACCCAAAGTCATTAATAATGAGTCCTTTTGTTCCTTAATTCTAATCCAATTGTCTCCCAATTTTCTATGACACTTGTCATTAAATCTTAATGTCATTTATCAAAATTTGTCACTATTATTTGACACTTAATTCTACTGTCATTTATCAATTGTTCTATCACTTGACATTTTTTCTAGTCCAAAAATACTCATAATTTTAGGAATTTTTCAAATTTTACAAAAAAATCTAAATCAATAATTTAATTCACCAGATCAATTTTTAACGAAAAAAGATTCACTATCCATATCATAATAACATTAAAACAATTATTTATACCTGAAAAATGTCAAAATGAGTGCATGAACAATTCATTATAATGTGTGCAATAATCAAATTCACGTGTATGTATACTCTATTATGCATGAGCATGAAGCACATTTCCTAATTTTCTCATCAATATCTCTCATGTATGGTATTCTAGGATTATAACCCTTAATATGGGAAAATGAGATGTTACAGTATAACATGTGCTAGTCTGTCCGGATTAAGGATATACCATCTCATTAATCCTATGACTAGGGAAAGTTTAGATACTAACATAATTACATACGATAAGAATCTCATTATCATGATCTTATCATGATTTCCTCCATGTTATGATTTGTATCAAGGACTTCATTAAATCAATTTAAGATCAACATCAATTCCATAAATGTATGAACATCAAAATAATGAAAAATGTCTTTATTAATCATAAAATGATTTGTACAATAAGTGCTAAAGGTGATTGCCTTTAGAGCACTTCTCTAACAATATATTCACGAATCCACTCTATAAAGATAGAATTTACATGTTAAGAAAAGAGCTTAGTATGTACAAACTCTCTGATATTATTTCTACATAAATGTTTTCTACTACTTGTCTTTGCAAATCTCCTTAGGAAAAATCCTCACTAATTGCGTCATTTTTTCATCATATTTCATTTTTTTCTCACTTCCTCTTTGTACTCCTTTATTATTATTATTTTTATAATGAAAACGGGGGAGAGTTTATGTAGATATATCTTTTTTGCATATATATATGATATGATTTCTTGATGTTGCCTTAATTATATCTGTGATTGATTATGCTTTTGAACTTAGGAAAATCTTTGATGTATAAATGATAAGTTCCTTTTAATTATGTCTAAACACTTAAAAATCTTAAGTATCTTTTCGAAATAATCTATTATCTTTTTAAATTTTGAAAAAATATATGTATTATTGCTTGTCATCATAAAAAAGGGGGAGATTGTTAACTCAAGGATTATGATTAACGATTTTGTTGATAGCTATATAATATTTCAAAATTTAAAGTGGATTTATTTCCTTATATAATTTAATGTTCTTATTCTCAAAAGGAAAAAAACATAAGAAATACGATTTCTTTCTTGCAAGAACTTTCATTATGAACTTACCTTATTAGAAATGGTTTATCGAAAAGATCCTACTAATTATGAAGGATGTATATTAGCCAAATGATTACTGGAAAATTTTTTATATTTTTTGGGAAGATGACATCAAAGTTACTTAGATCCAGTTGACTAAGGGTGCAAAATGAAGCAATGACTAGTTAAAGAAATTGACTATTTAAGGAAGATCCAATGTAACTATAAACAACAATGAAAAGATATAGAAGCTTGTGAAGCTATATTTTCAAAATTCATGAAATACATATACATTCTTAAAAGTGATATATTTGTTAAAAAATTCTCTTGTGCATTAGAAAGTGAAATTCTGACGAGAGAGATTACTGAAGCTCATGTCAAGCAAACCTTATTTATATTTGAGAGTCTGTAGAGACTAGTGAAGTACTACTAGTATGGAAGGTTGATGAACCTTGAAAAATATTAACTTGTGAGCTTAGAGAGGCTCGTCAAATTACAACTTGATTTTATAGTGAAACACTCAAGTTGAATACTCTAGGACTGGATGTAAGATTAAGCTGTAAGCTGAATCAGTATAAACTAACTGCATCCTTCTTCTATCTCTCTGTCTTTATCTTTTATATTTCCACATTATATTGTATCTGCTCATTTCAGCAAGAGGCTCCTTCACTTTTATGATATGTTCCTTCTGCTTTCGAGTTGTTGACGGTTCTTTTCATTTTAACAGGCACTTTCTTTTTATTGTTTCGATAGGACTCATGCTTTAGTAGGCTCCTGTCACTTAACAGGCTACTATCGTTTGATAGGCTCCTATTGTTTTAATTTTTAATAGGCCCCCATCTTTATACGAATTTAAAGTAATTTACAAAAAAAAAGTCACAAACAATTTACCCCCCTCTTGCGCGTGTTTGCTTTATCATCTTGTTCCATTTCATATGTTATTATAGATTAATTAAAATTAATTAATCTATATTGTCACTCTATAGTAGGATGCAACCCTCTCACCTTTTCTTGTTCTTGCTTGTTGAACCTTATCAGATGCTCATGTTTCACCTCAATTGTCGCTCATGCTCGTGTTCTCTTACCTGTTGCTCACGGTTGTGTTTCACTCTTGCTCACACTCAAATTTCTAGTCTTTCTAGCTCATATTTCCGAGTCTTTCTCCAAGTAGCTCACTGTGTTGTAGGTTGCTTGCTCACTCTTTAGGTCACTCACGATGTTATAGGTCACTCACTCTCCAAGTGGCTCCAATACATGACTACTTTTTCTACTTATACACATGGTCTTGAATATGATGAAATGGTATTTATTAGACTTATCAATGAAAAAAAATTAGGTAAGGCATATAAAATTTTAGATTATTGAACGTGTATATTTTCTTGACGGTCAAAGAGTGCCATTACAGAAAGAAATCTTTATATGAGTTATTATTGGAGGTATAATTATGATTGATCATGATATTATCACTATTAACCAAGTGATGTTAATTTTAGTAGTGATAATATTAGTTTTGCCTAAACAAACCCTAAATAGTAAAGCCTAAGGAAGCTTCTTATGTATGGAATATGTATCAATATTATAATGTATTGCTACTAGTTAAAATAAAATAAGAAAAAATCCATTTTTTCTTAGAGGACAAATTGTTAAATTTTAATTATAATCCAACATGAATAGAATGATACAAAATTCTTATGTCTTTGTAGATGATTAAAGATATGTTAAAAATTAAGGTACAAAAAATGCCATTATTGATTATAGATAATTAATATGTACACTTTTAAATAGGAATATAGTGACTGAGTCGAAAGAATACCATGTCTCAATACGAACTATATTATCAGTTATTATGCTTTATAGGTATAAACAATAATCACTTATAAATTATAAACAATAATCACTTATAAAAATTTAAAAGAATTCAAATCTTTATTACAAAGTAGGAATACCATAACTCAATCGTAATAATACCAATAATCAATGTGATGAACACAAATTGACACATGCCTATGAAACAAAGTGTGTTATATCTAATACCATTAAATACACTATCGTCTAATCAACCTACAATAAACTATGTCTATTAAAGTATTTGGTGAACAAGGATAAATACATGGTCATGTGACCAAGCATGTTATTAATGGAAAATTTGATGAAAAATTGTGATGCGCATGGATTGGTGCACGACCACACATAAAATTATGATAGTTAAAGGTTTTATTTAATATGGTTTAGTGTATACTTATACGATCAACTGTGTTCTTATTTAAAAACTTGTACTAAAAATGTGAAGTACACTAATTGGTAGACCACCATGCATAATACTATATCTATTAAATGTTTTATTCAACATAATTATCTACATAACCATATGGTCAATGGTGTTTTAGTATAAATTTTGGTAGGCACTCATTCATGATCCATATTATAATTTAATTTATGGATCGTGTTATGATGTCTAAGTGGTTATGATAATGCATAAGACATGTTATAATGCATGGGCCCTTTTTAGTTCCAAAGGAGAATGGAGTTTATGATAACTACCTTTAAACCATGTTTATGGAGGGTGGAATATGACTACAGATTTGGAAATGGGTGTAAATTTTGTTAAGCCTAACAAAATATATTAGATATATTTTCAATCCCCTATTATTATTCTTAACTTTAGAAACTAAAATTATAATCCAAAATTTTCTCTTATGAAAAACTATTATATAATTGCTTATCTGATATAAATGAATAACGAAAATACTTATTGAGGTCCTCTGAAGCTTTTTTAATTATTAATATAATTTTGTATCCATTCACTTCATATAATGTACAAGGCATAGCCTATATCATTCTTTATATTTTTCTCTTGAACTGTTTATATGAATTTTCATATAAAAACTCATCATTTCACTAGTATATAGTAGCAAGTGAAAGGTAAATAGATAAATATTCAGATAAAAGAGAAGGAAATTTTAGCAATATAGCTAAGTAAATTCTTGATAAAAACTATTATTATTATAATGAATATATACCTGCCAAGTTCTATCTCTCATTCCTCAAGGTTTTATCTATCCATGATGTCTCATCTATATATTAAGATTATATATATACAAAGATGTCTCTATGAAGTTAACAAAGGCAAACGGGAACATATTGAGTTATGAAGAATTTTTTTTTGAAAAGATGAGTTATGAAGAAATTGAACTTCGGTTTTTACATTCCTGACCAAAACTATAATTACGATTGGACATATATACCCACCAAAGTTTGTTCCTTAATAACTTAATATTTTTATCTATCCATGGTGTCCTCTCTAATATAAAGAATATTGAGATAATAAAGAAGAAACTTTGGAATTTTTAATCAAAAAGAAAATGTTTTTGATATTTCCTAACATAATTACTAAAGAATGCTTAAAAGTTAACTCTTATCTCTATGATGAAGTGGTGATTGTTGGCCGTACTAATGAAAGCAAAGCACACAATTTTCTAATCTCTTTCCATATGTTATAATTTTGAATGTCAAGGCCTGTCATTACAGAAAAAAATCTTACATGAATTGTTATTGGAGGTTTAACTGTGATTTATTACCATTTTTGACATTAGCCAAGTGATGTTAACTTTAATAGTGATAATATTGGTACTACCCAAACAAATCCCAAATAGTGAAGCCTTAAAAAGTTCCTTGTGTATGGCAATTGCATCAGTATTATAATGTTGGTTAAAATAAAAAATAATTTATACATTTTTCTTATGGGATAAAATGTTATGTTTTATTTTGTAGTAGACTTGAAATTTAAATTATAATCTAACATTCATTTTGATATATTGATTAAAGATAAATAAAACTATGGAAGATTATGTAAATTTTAGATAATATTAAAATTGAAAATATTAATATATTATGGATGTAATTGTAATGCACCATATTTCTGAGCTATAGTGAATATGATGTAGAAAATTATTCTAAAATGGTTGGTGCTAGCCCATGTTGTCATGTCATGTAATTTATGTATATCGTCTTTTGCACTTTTCATCAATAAAAGGAAACAGTGGTAGGTGGAGAACTATCATTGTTTGTATTAGAGGGACAAATAAAGATAAGCTTATATGCAAAATGTAAAAGAAAAGAAAATGGTTATAACTAGAGATTTCTACACTATACCCTTTAATCGGTAGATAAGGAAAACTAAAAGTCCATAAGTATTAGTGATGCATATGATTTATGTACTTTAAATTGCTATTTGATTTTGATTTTGATTTTTCTTCAAAATCTCATATAATAACGTGAAAAATTCATTTATTTCATGACTTGAATTGATTTATATGTAAACAACCTTGAAAAATGAGAAGTGTAAAAGTAAACAATTGTCTGGACGAAAACAACACATCGTGAGCCTATTAGAACAACTACATAATCTTCATATATAACTTGGACAATAGTTAAAGGCTCATTTATTCACCATAAGATGATTAGAGAACTCTATGTATAATTGAGATATGCAAACTACCTTAGTAAAGAATAGTTGCATTGCATAGGAAGTTATTGCCTGCAAATTTAAAATTATTGTTTAGGGTATGGAATACTCATTCATAAGAACCACTTAATATTGTGGTTTGATTTTTTAAAGTACACTATAAAACAAGGAATGCTTTTTGGAACATGCTTCATTTTGGGTTACCATTGAACATTATTAGGTCGATCACAACCTACTATCACATAGAACAATATGATTTTATTGACGTTTAAAAAATTGTGCGAAATTTTAGTTGTTTAAATTACCTTTTCATATGAAAATTTTATTGGATTTGCTCCTTTATATAGATGATGATTATGCTTGTTTTGTTTAATTAAGACATGTGTTTATGAAATTTAATCAATGATTTTATATATGAATGGACTTGTTTGTTAAATTTTATAAATAATGTCACAAAAATATCCCTGAACTTTACATAAATTAGATGATTCTATATAAATTCAAGCCTATCAAAAAGTAATGGTACATTTACTTGATTATATTCAACTATGCAACAACTCCATTCATTATATATATATTTAGGAAAATAATAGAAAAGTTATTTACAATTTTTTGTAAAAAATTTATGCCTCTTTCTTTAAATTTGTGTGAACATTTCAAGCCTAGTAAATAAAATTAGCGACCTTTCAATTAATAACTAATATAATGTTAAATTAATGATCTTTGTTTTGGTTAGTTGGAAGTCCCTTTAAATAAAATGAAAAACAAATCATAAACTACATGAATTATGATGTAACAAAATTTTGATTTCCTAAACATAACAAATATGATGAATAGTTAACCTATAACAGTAGATACAATCCTAACTAGTCAATGATGCACATGGTTACGCATACCTTAAACGTTGAATTTTAGTTTGGTTTTTACTTTCTATTCAAGATCTCATATACAGAACTTTAAATAAATTTTTTATTTCATCTCTTCGATTGGAAAACTGGAATTGACCCCAGAAAATAAGAAGCCTTGTTGTGCCAATCATATCTAAACAACAACAACACATCATTAGCCTATTAGAATAGTTAGGTGATTTTTGTATGCAATCTAGGCAAGACTTGGGGGTTCATCTATTGACCTTATTTAACATCATAATTGAACCCTTACCGTTGAGATATACAAACTTCATATATACATATAACTTCCTTTAGACATTGCATAGAACATGAATTATTGATGATGATATGAAATGCTCATTATGAAGAAACATATTTCCTTATAGTAAAACCTCTTATTAGTACACCATAGAAGAAGGAAAGTGTTTAGGGGTATGTATCATTCTGTTTTATCACTGAACGTTTTTATGATTATCATAACATATTGTTGTAAAGATTATTTTGATTTTTGTTGATGTTTAATACTTTGTCTAAAATTATTAATTATTAATTATTTTAAGTATGCTATGCTGATGATTATAATATTGGCAGTAGAATGAAGAATATGTAGAACTTACCTAAGGCCACTTGAGCCTCTTTATATTCAAATAAGAATCAACCTAGGGTAATTATAGATTACCCTTCTTTAATAAAAAATATACTAATATTCTATCTATTCAATACCATGACTATGTACTAAAAATACCCTTATTCAATACAGATATGCAAGACATACATTTTGAATTGGTAACACACTTTGAAATGATGGTACATCTGTTTGAATAAATGTAACTATCTAACAACTAAATTCAATGTATATATTTATAAAACAATCGATATGTTTTTTTTTCAAAATTAGCTTAAATTTATAAACTAGTATGCAAGACATACATTTTAAAATTCGAATATCTTAACGAAAATGAAAAAATACCTTGCCTCAATTAAAACTATAGCTAGTATTAGGTCATAAAATACTATCGCTATAAAAAGTTACCATGCCTTATATTAAATAAGTAACAACTTAATCTCTAAGTATGAATTGTACTATACTAAAAGTGTTTTTTTTTAAACATAACAAGGGTAAGCGGTAAGAAGATAATACAACAATAAAGATATCTTAAAGAGCTAAAGTCCTTTACTCTATCTAGAAGATGAAAGTCGATTCCATAAGTGTGATTTTTTTTACTAATGAACAATAATGTATTTTTTTTTTTTGCTATCAGTTTGTCTGCATTAGAAAACAAACATTGTTATTAGAACTTTTAATATTAAAATTTTTGGTTGAGATAAAATTCATTGTTCTTTAATGAAGAAAGTTACATATAATGAAAAATAATAACTAATGAATAAATTTTGTCCTAAATATTATATGAAATTATGTCAGTTAGTTAAAAATTTATTAGAGAAGTGCGAACATGTGGTTATTTTGGTTATGTTTAATGTGTTCATGTGCATTTAGAGAGACAAGATACACAAAACATTGAAGAAGAAATTGTGCTATGTTTTTGAACTTTTGTAAAAATAAGCATTTAAAACCATTTAATTAGTACATTATTAAACATCCATACTCTTTTTTTTATTTATTTGATAGTTAGTTTATCATAAAATGCAATGATGTTTGGACATGTTAAATGACTAGTTTAGAGAACACCTATCATCAAATTATTAGATTATGTGATTGATTATTGAGTTTTAATATAAAATTATATATCAATAGTTTATGTATTTATTTGAATAAATATATGTACATTGATTAGAATCATTTATTTTTTCTATACCAATCTGATGGGATGCATTTGAACTAACTAAAAAGTACATAATATATTTTTTAAACTTAAATCAGGTTTAAGAAAATGGTATTATGGATCAATTTTTTGACTACATTTTGAACACTAGATTGATAAAATCACATGGAATTAATAAAGGAAGAATTTAAAGGGTGAAAAGAAACTTCAATTATTTTCGAAACACCAAAATACAAGAAAACTAACTGCAATTAATGTTTATAATTTGAATAAAGCATACTTGCTCACTTTAATTAAAAAGGGCCCTCAATCACCTCACAACCAATGAATGAATGATTTTAAATGCTTATAGAATCTTGTAAATGTGTTATTGTAACCTCAAAATGTCATAAAGATGTCAAAGAATCAAATTTTCAAATATTTAAATACATACTAGCTTTGTAATGTTGTTAGACACAAAAATATTTCTTGTAATGACTGGTAATAGTGATATCAGTCAATCAATCTGCACATTAGTCAATCAACATGCCATATTAGTCAACCAATATATTGATCAATACCATATACATTCTTATAGTACATAATTTTTCAAAATTCCTAATACAATAGCTAACTATACCTGGGCATTGTTTTACTGATGTTAACAAAAACATTATATTGGTCAATCACACCTAGACATTACTTGACTATTGTCTCTATGAACTCCAAATTAGTTGACCATTGTGTCTGAAAGCATATGTCCAAAGAATATTCAAGTAATTTCAAAGATTAAACTCCACTTCTTTAACCAAAACTTAATAAAAAAAAATATTTCAAAAGTTTTCCCAAAGAGTACTTTAAAGATCAAGAGGGTTTCCTTTAAAATTAAAACATTAATTCCTCTTAATAAAAGAAAAGATTTATACATTAAGTTCAGAACATGATACGCTTATGCATGAAGAGCCCCTAACATATTAAAATAACTAAGTAGAAGACATAAAAAGGTTACAAGTAAATTTGTAGACTTATTGTTCCTTAACTTGACTTGAATATATTTGGACTTTATAAATTGCTTCTTGAATTCATTTTATGTTGCTTTCTTTTAAGACGTCAAAGAATAAATCAGTAGGAGTAATTATGCTTTTTTATCATAAAAAATGAATAGTAAGCTCCGTTTGATCAATAATCTCCTCTTTTTTTGTAATTATAAAAACATATTGTGGTATCAAAAGGTCAAAAATAAATTAATCTTTTGAGCAAATATAGTCTATTAATATCGAAGTAACTTAAATATTTTACTCCTCTTTAATTCAAGCATCACAAAAATAAATGAAGTGAATCACAAGTTAATAAAGCAATTACAATGCACAAGAAAGGGGGTTTGAATTGTGTATTCTTCTCGTATTAGACCCCTTTTTGAAAACTTTAAGTACGATGAAGTAAAATAGGGTTAGAGAAATGTTGACACAGAGATTTATCCTGGTTCACCCCAAACCGTGGGCTACGTCCAGTCCTCAGAGTTCCTTCTGA
>JANZLX010000001.1:9236293-9247884 GCA_025531955.1 Erythroxylum orinocense
CCACGCTCACCACAACAATAGGATTAATGTTGTTATAACTTTGGTTATCAGTTATATACTTTTTAATGTTACTTTTGTCGTTAACAATGGTGGTCTTGTTCATGATTAATTATATTATCAAAATTATGTAACGATATTTTCATATTTCTGAAATCGGATTCCAATTTAATTAGACATTAGCAGAGATTTATAGGTGAGGTCGGCGACCTAATAGATTTTTAGAATCTCAAGGTGCATAAAATTGCCTAATTTACCATCACACTGAATTTACCAACGGAACCGTTGGTGTTTTCTGACGGTTCCGTCGGTGATAACTGAATTTACCGATGGAACCGTTGGCTTCACTAACACCGACGGAGCCGTCGAGGGTTAGGCCCTCCGTTTTATCGACAGCTCCGTCGGTGTTCCGTTGGTGTTAAAATCCTCTGTGGCTCCGACAGTTCCGTTGGTGATTTACACCGACGGTTCCGTCGGTGTCAATCGCCGACCGAAGTGTCGGAAACAAAGTACTGAGTACACCGACGGTTCCGTCGGTGTTATCGCCGACGGGCTGTCGGCAAAATTCGCAACTGTGCTGTTGCCGGCGCCGGTCTCTGTCGCATCTTATCGTCGGAAAGCTTTCTTACCGACAGAAATGATACTTCTCCCGTCGCTGATTTCCATTAGTAACTGACAATTTTCTTGTAGTGATGGTAGTGTTGTTAATAACATTAAAGCCACTGAAATTGATAATTTCCAGAGACTTTTGATGAAGTCACAAGTGTTGATTCACACGTAATTAAGCTCTAATAAGTTCGCTGCCTCCCTGGTATCCAGAATCGGGTCTTGTGGCTGTTCACATCTTTTGGCTTCCACGTTGTCCTTGCCTTCAATATTTCTGATCCATTTTCATGGCGAAGCAAATGCTCTAACTCCACCACACCGTCACATGCGGTGGCATTCCTAGAGACCCTTGACAGAGATTCCAGGACACTGTCCCTATCACACTCTTTCCGGTACTCCAAAGTCATAGCAGAAACCTCGTTATGCTCCATAAATGAGCGAGGAGTACCCTGAAAGAACAGAAGAAGTGTTTCTTTCAGTGCCAAACCGCCATCTAATTACATGTCTGACAAAAGCCAAAAAAAGCTCTAATAGTTCTGGAAAGAATAGGATAATTCAAGTCATCCAGACGAACAAAATACTTGATAAATGCATACATGTCGTATAGGAGTATCAGTAGTTTTTAGATGATTGGGTGAGAGTGAAACACAGAGTATAAGCACAACTATGGCGTACAACAGATGCGGAGATGCCGATGAAGCAGCTATGATCCACCTTCATGTCGTACATATTCAATTGGAATGCAAGTTTCATACTCTGGAAAGAAGATTAAGAACCAGAAAGCAGGGCAAAAAATCGCATACCTCAAGAATCCAGTCAATGTATTTAACGTTGTTTACATGCTCATTGATGTCCAAGTCGTTCCAGCCAGGCTGCATGTTAGAAGACATTAAGGGCAGTAACTCAAACAACAGCACACAAAATTTGTATATTCATCAGACTCACCCTTAAACCGGACCGGATATGAACTTCGGTGTCATCATTAAACTGGGGTATTTTTCTGCTGTCCTTCTCAATGATAGGATCACGGGAGGAAAAGAAAGGTGCACAAGCTTCTCTGATTTCATCCCTGAACTTGGAAAGTTTCCGTGTTTTTTTGTTCATTATTAGAAAAACGCTGCACAAAAATAATCTTTTAGTTATGTAATCACCACTTGGAACTTGTTTAACAGGAAGTTTAAGCTGCATGCATCTTGTATCAAGTTTTGTCATGAATCTAAAAGATAGGTATCAAAACAATGGTACTTTTGCATGTCTAGTAGAGACGTGAACAGACCTGGTCGCCCGAATCAGAATGTCGCCTGTCCTGTCATCACGAATAAGCCAGTCATGACCCATACCATTCTTTCCTTCTGCATATATCCAGGTTTCTACTTGAACATCATCAGCCCTTTAGTAAGAAAAAAATGGCATTACTGGTTGTGATTTCCAGAAGAAACTAATTCAATATGCAAACATATTCAGAACTAAATGACAAATTAACTTTAGTAATGCCACCAGAAAGAAAAACTCAATAGGTTCATCCCTGAAATTAAAGAAAAACTCAATAGGTTCATCACTGAAATTAGGAGAGGGGCTTAAGTAGTGCCAGTCAGGGCTAAAAGTTTTCATGTTAGAGATGAAAGAAAGGTTTTGTTTAGTTGACTTAGCTGAAGCAAATTGTGCAAATTACGTACCACGTAGGGTAACGATCAACCAGCACATGCGTAGTAGAGATCACCCATATGAGGTCATTTTTTACCATCTCTGTTGTTGAACCAAAACCATCCTCCACTATCCCCATCGTTCTCGCATGGTTAAGTGCAGTATCCTAGAACAATATGTACCAGTTTATCATCAAGCATTCGACAGCATTTACAAGCCAGCTGCTTAGCAAAGAAAATTTAGAAAACAAGACAAGCCTGTAGATAACCCGTCAAGGCCACAAGGGATAGTTTATGGTCGCGGTCTATTTCAAATGATCTAATCCTAAGCTTTTGACTGTAAGCAAGTTTGTCCTGCACAAACGAATGAGGGATGTCTTTGAACTTGTCCGTCGAAATTGCATCACATGAAGTAGTACACATCGTTTGAATCTGGCCGTTAATCCATCTTGTTGGTATTGGCAGACAAGAAGACGCATTTGTGAGAAGAGGCTGACCATGTTTGCTGTAAACAAGGAAACCATGAGCAGAACTGAAACTAGGCACTCTTCTGTTATCGCTTGAGCAATTACTTCCTGATGCTGGTTTGCTCGTCGTATGCGAGGTTTTTCTAAAGATCATAGCCATGGAAAAAGCAGATGAAAGTGAAGATGTTGCCATGGTGAAGATGCTGATATGGGAAAGTTGTGGAATCGAATAATTGGTTTGAGTCTAGTATAGGTTGATGATGTTTATATATATGAAGTGTTCGGCGACACTCGCATTAAAGATTATGAAAACATTTCACGTGAAACTCTCAATCAGTGTTATTTTAAGCCGAAAGAAGAACATGCTAGCATGAACAATTGGTTTCCTGTCGTTTCCATGAGGACTGGATGTAAGAAATAAACATGCTAGTCGAACCCGACAAACACCAAGGTTGGCCTTAAGTCGTGAAACCTGGTGGACTTATCTTACGTGTAGGCTTTGAATTGATCTAAATGATTCTCTGCGGCAAATATATAGGAAAGAGGATCACAGAAAAAGAACTGCAACTACTTTTGGTTTGGTATATTGAAGTTCTTTCCTTTTCTGCTAAACTTGGGAATAAGCATAATTAGAGAATTGAAATATTCATTATATAATTTCTTTGTCGTTTCGGAAGTTCTTGCTACGAAACTAAAGTGAGATCTAATCTTGCACGTAACAAAAGAAAAATTATTTTTTTTTCTATTTTTGAAAGTCATTTTAAATTCTATATCATAATTAATAAGCGTACATAATAAATATAAATCTAAGTTGGTACCTTATTGTAAGACATGATTCCTTTTTTGTAGCTCTCTTTCTTTCTACATGATTGTCTCAACAACTATAAAAATAAAATAAAATTAACCTTTAACGATATTTTACAAGAACAAGTTGACAAAACTCTAAAATTAGTAAAGAAAAGTAAGTCAGAATTGTTAGCTCGTTTAAATCATACGCTTATTTATCATAGTTTAGACTCTTAGTTATTTAATTGAGTCATAATTTTAAGTTTAATTAAATTTACATAAAATGCTAATTAATTGTAATTATAATTTAATTATAATGATTAATTATGTTTGAATAAGATCTAATATTTCATATTATTTCTTGTATATTAAATATCTTATATTTAACATTTAAAGTTTTGTAAAACTTACAATTAAGTCCAACTTAATTAATTTACTTTTTTTTCCCTTTGACTGTTTTTTTGTGTGCCCCTCTTTAGGTTCCTAAATATGTTAGTAACAGATATAAATTATAACCATAAATCGTGCTTAAGATTAGATAAATTAAACTCTTTTAATTTATCTTTAATCATTTAAATAAATAATTTATATATCAAAATTAAGATTAACGTCTAGCAACGCATTACAACTAACCAAATATTAGAAATATCAAGAAACCTTTCGTGTATGATTCTTTTTTCATATAATTCAATCATTTCATCGTACAATATTTTAATTAGATGTAGAAAATTGAATTAGTGCCTACTCTTTTTTATTTTGGTCATATTGGTTCTCTATTCTTAGTAATTAAT
Source organism: Erythroxylum orinocense (assembly GCA_025531955.1). Taxonomy (NCBI): domain Eukaryota; kingdom Viridiplantae; phylum Streptophyta; class Magnoliopsida; order Malpighiales; family Erythroxylaceae; genus Erythroxylum; species Erythroxylum orinocense. The sequence continues at coordinate 9,240,584 of JANZLX010000001.1, forward strand.
TTTATTAATAACATATGAAAACTATTTTCTAAGTATTATTCCACATTCGCAAAATTTTCTTAACCAAATACTAATTAAGAATAGTACAACATTCTTCCTAATCACTTTATAGTAATAAATCCTATATTAATCACTCAATTACTTCTATATAGCTCATATTATATCCAGTGACTACCAATTAAGATATCCTTGACTAGGACAGGGTATAAGTAGTTTCAAAATATAATAATCCTTATATGAGATACTTTAGAGATTTCAAATTAAAAGATTACGTATACAAGCATTATAATGAGATATTTCACAGGCATACAAGTAATGTTTTAAATATAATTCTCATATCAGATCAATTTAGTGAACTTATTCGCTCATAAGCATCTACACATTTATTGAAGTATCTTTATACTTTAATTTAGGAGATCAACTACTCCCTTCATAAGGAAGAAACACAATATATGCTAGTTTTTACACTTTATTAATGTACAATCTTAATTGAACAACAAAAATTATAATTTAGAGACAATACATGAATACAATATGAATCTCATAATTATGATTTCATTGTAATTTTATTTGCAATATATATTTATCTTATAAATTTTATCATATACAACAACTAATTACACTAATGTATATAAGATAAAGAGATCCTTTAAATAATTGACGCAAAAATTACAATAAAATGATTGGTTATATGACATAAATCAACAATCGCTTACTCATGCTAAACAAATGGTTTAAGTATCTTATATTATATCTTTATATGACAATCATGCTACAGTTAGAATAATAGTTTAGTGAGAAAATTCTACAAGATTTTCTATAATGAGAACTTAATTAAATATTATAACTTTCATCTTAATTATCATTGTAATTAATAGATTCCTAGATACATAATTAGATATTTGATAAGACTTTAGCTTATTTCATAAGCCTAATAGCTCTGATGTTCTATACTACATTAATTTAACAATGCAAGGATCTATACCAAGCCTATTAAAGAAATTCTTAATCCTAATAATTATTTCCACTATATGAAAATATATTATGGGTTGATTAATAACTAATGCTACATTTGAACCTTTCTAACTTAAAGTAATATTGTTCTAAGTAAAATATACCTTAATTAAGATTGATTATGTCAAACTAAAGTTATTATTCGTATAACATTGTACTTAAATATCAACTCATACATAGAATAAAGAATATATTTAATACTCCATAAGTATTCGGTTTCTTAAATATTAAATATCTTTAGTATATTGTCTATATACTTAGACTAGAATAGGTAAACAAATTTTATATCTATCTTTATAAAATTAATTTCTATAATTAAGTTGTCACCTTTTTATATCTAATAATAATTATGACCTATTCTTATAGACATTATAAATCCACAACCATCTGCAAAAATAAAATCTTCGAATTCATCATAAAAGTGATTCTTTCACCATTTTATAACATTTCTATAATACATTAAATGTATTAACAAAGGCACTAGTTTCATATGGAAGCATTGTCATAAGATTTGAAGTTTTCCAAACTTCATTTTACTTTCACTACTTATCTTGAGAACCATTCTTTTATAAGTTTACATTAAAATAAACATTTTATTCAATAGAGTTTGTAAGATGATATCCAAACTTTTGGATATATTATAACTTTTTATTATTCAATTTGGTTACAAACTAGTTGCATAATATATATTTCAACTAAGAATCACATCCTAAATTCATTGACTTTGACACCTTTAAAGTCTTACCATTCCATATTTAATATAGAATCTTACTAATTAATTTAATTGGAACTACTAAAGGTAAATTATTATACTAGGAATAGCTATAGAAGAAATATATGTTGCACATACAATATCCCATATTATATATTCCTTCTTACACAAAATCATACAATTATGTAAATTTGTTGTGGAGATATTCACCAGAGAATCTCATTATCTATAGATAACAAAGAAAATTTGAAACTCATCATAGCGATATCATCGAAGTACTTTGACATTATCAATGCTTAATTTCTATGTAGATTTAAAAATTTTGAACATTTTAAAATTTTAAATCAATATTATATTTACTATTTATGACTATATCATATAAAGTCATTAGTAATTTAATGAAATACAAAAATTAACTTTAATATATTATATGTATAAGATTAATAATTTAATAATATAATCTTCCTTTCCCCAAAGGCTGATTTGGCAATCCTTTACTCTAACTAAGTTTCATATAATCCATAATCAAAAGGATACATATATCTTTGTATGTAACTTTATGATTCTTAATATGTTGATTTAAACAACACACCATCAAAGGATACTATGGGTTATCTAACTTTATATTCTCATCACCTATGTTAAGTATAAGTGTCCCTTGGTCTATCACATTCAAATTATTTACATAGATTTGGATAAATACTTTCACTTAATAATCTATTTCTTATCATACTTTAAATTTTATGATAATGTTAAACTTAAATTTAGTATCATTTATCAAAAAATATGAACTAGAAATATATATAATCTCCATCAAATCTTGCATTGGCAAGATAAGTTAAAAAAAATACTTCTTCAATGATTTACCTTTTGTGTATGTATAATTTAATTATTTTATCATATAATATTTTAATTAGACTTAAAACATGAAATTGATGTCTATTTTATTTGAGTCCAATCGTATTAATTCTCCATCATTGGTAATTAATTCTATTAATAATATTTGAAAATTATTTTAAGTATAATTTCACTTTGGTCAACAACTTTTTAAATCAATACTAACCGAGAATAACAAAACATTCTTCCTAATTACTTTAGCATGATAAGTCCTATATTAAGCACTAAACTATGTTTATATAGTTTATGTTATATTAAATGACTACCAATTTAGATATGCTTGATTAGGATAGTAATTTTTTAAATGAAATTCTCATATTGAGTTAAGACATTGAATTTTTTATCTAACAAGCATCTATACATATGTTTAAGTATCATCACACTTTAGTTTACGAAATTGACTACTCTCTTTGTAAAAAAAGAAACATAATGTATGCTAGTTTTTCTCTTTTATTAATATTCAACCTCAACAGAAAAATCATAAATAATAAATACAAAATAAGTATGTTTATTTAATTAATAGATATTTATGTTGTAATTTTATTTATAATTTATAATTTTCGTACATATTAATTAATTAAACAAATATATATTAAAGAATATAATATAAAGAATATATGTCACAATTACCATGTCCAAGGCTGCTTTCTTATAGGTGTTATTTGCTTAAGTGCTTTCTATAACAACTCACTACTGTTTTGTTATTAGTTCATTGTTTTGTTAATGCTAGTAGCGTGTTTGATTTGAGGATAAAATGGGTTTCTTCTCTTTTTAGGGTTGTGACTTTGGTTTTTGGCCAAAAGAGTAATTTAGCTCCCAACATTTACACTGAAATCTGAGTTGGATTCTAATATTTTAGTGCGTTTAAAATGAACTTTAACATTTGCAAAACGTTCAAAATGAACTCTAACGTTTGAAAAATATTCAAAATAGCCTCTATCTGGACTACACAACTCATTGAGTTAGGCCTCTTTTAATTAAATAATGAAGTGACTTTTTTTAATTTTATTAAAGTGGGACCCATATAAGGTTAAATGGATGTGCGTCCCACTTCTATTTAAATGTTGCCTGAGAATGTTCTCTTGCCTTTAGAGGGTCATGCATGTCACTAAACTTAGTTGTAGTTTCAAAAAATCTTTGGAAGTTAGGTGTAGTCAGTTTATGGAATTGGAAAACCTTGAGATAGAACACAGAGCTGATAGTATTCTTGCCCAAGGTTGTTCATCATTTCCTCTTAGAGAATGCGTTTATGATGCAATAAGTACTTCTAGTGTTGACAATTATCCGCTAGAAAGCATCCATAATACCCTTGAGCCCAGAGACATGGTTGCAAGCAGATTTTCATACTAGTCAAGTAAAGGGTAAAGGAATCTTCCAGTGCCTGAGACACTCATATATAAGTTAGTTGCTGACATTTGTTTCATCACTGAGATCAGAATACAACCTTTCCATAGTCTTCAAAATCTTCTCAGCTCATGTACATCTCAATATTTTAAGTATATATTCTTCTTAATGTCCAACTTTTTTTCTTGTTCTTATTTTATTGAGGCTGGACATTTTTTTTCTTTGGTGTCTAATTTATTTTCAGTCAAGTTATCCTTTTACTAAAGTTTTGTACTTTAGGATGGGACATGTCAAAGTTCCATTATATGATCTAGAGATGAGCCTTTAGATTGTTGTCTAGATTACAAGTTCTTGTGGACTTACAATTCCCTATAGTTTCCAATGGCTCAGGTAAGCACAATTGTATTGTTTTCAATCTTTTTCTCTTTTAACTGTGGGTATAGTTATTAAATTTCCAACCCATTTCACTTGGAAAGCATAAAAGACTGAGGAAATTGGATGAAGAATTTCCCAAAGTGTGTTCCTTACTATATATTTAACTTCACTTCATTCTTTATACCATATAGAAAAATCAACCAAGACACTTTTGTTATGGATAATTCTTGCTTTACTACTGTTAAAATAAGACTTTTTTGGCATGTTCCATTGTTATGCTTGATTACAAGTTCATAGTTCTCTTCTATAAGGCAATAGTCATTATTGTTGATACCAGTATATTGCATTACTAACTTAAAATTCATTTCACAAACTAACTTTGGTCTAGATCTTGAATATGAACTTTGAAATGCTTTCTTTTTGTATGGAGTACTAGGGTATGGTCACAATGCTTGTCATGTTATTGATAAACAGAAAACCAGTATTTTAACTATGGATATGTTCTATTTTTGGAGTCCATTTCACAAAAGAATAAAAAATCATTCTTAGTATTTAATCTTCTTTTAGTAGGATGTAGTGTAAACTCCTTATGAGGAGTAAAGGAAAACATTGTTGCTAGTAATATGGTTGTAATTTTAAGACTATGAAGGGGAAGCAATGTATTATCTCCTTCACACACACAAAAACATACAAACATACACTCTTGGTTGTTTTCTAATAGTTCGGTTATCACCTATTTTTCTTTGAGTGGTAATCTTTTCTGGTGTATCTCAAGGGAAGCTCTCATTATCATCTCTTCTTCTTAAATAGGAAAATTGCTTACAGAAGCTTGAAATTCCAAAGTCTGCCTATTCTTTGCATTGGTGGAATTTTGCAGGTTAAGTTTCTGGGTAGGGTTCAAAGACAATATACGGATATATATTCCTTCTTCTCTAATTCTCTTTAAAAGGTCTTTCTTTTGTTTGATGCGAAACTTATTGTGTGTATATTATGGGCAAACTGAGAAATATTGCATGTGCTGGTTTCCATATTATTTTTGATTTCAATAGCATTACACTTTTTCTTTGGTTTTAGCTAGGCTTGCTTGAAAGAGCAATCATAAGTAGGAAAACTAGTGAATTAGGACCATGCATTCCTATTAGTTGATGGATGAAAATCTTGGCTTGTGACTTGTTGTTATCGTATCTTTCCTTAATCCAATCTTCTTTCTTGAAAAATTATGCTTGTATCATAAAGTGAACGTTTCAACAAAGGCTGAACCACTGCTTTCAATGCTTGCATAGTTTGTTGTTATGGATAGCTTATGGTGCTAGCCTTTTCGTTGCGGTACTATAATGTTTCTCATGTTCAAGTTATCGATTGACCATTATGGCCTGCGTTTGGTACTGAAATACTTGAACTATCATTCAATTTTATTCTAAAAGTGTGTAGTTATACCTAACCAAGCTTAATTGAAGAGGATCCCTTTGCATGACCCAAATCATTTCTATCTGGACAAGTTCCAAACCTAGAGCAGATTTTGAATGTGCTTCGACAAGGTGTTATGAAAAGGAATATGGTTGGAATGAAGAAAATGAGGACTCAGCTTTTAAATGGAAGTGGAACCCACTTCCATTTATGTTGGAACCCGATCCGGGAACCGGATCCCAACCGGAAAATGGAAATAGAAAACGAAATTGAAAAACGATGGATTGCTTAATGAATACGGAAAATATAAATATGTTGCAGACGGAAACTAATCGGAACGAAACGAATAATCGAATAACAAATCGGAATACACATAATCGAGTGTCCGACATCCGGGAACGAAGGTTGATCAAGAAACGAAGCGAGACGCGTTGGAAACCTTACGACATTCTAAAACCGGTATAATAATTTTTTTCTTTTCTCTTTATTCAATCTCATTCAAATCATAACCACTCATTCAAAACATAACCAATTCATACCTTTCTATTCTTTCTCACTTCATTCATCTTAATCATATTAGTCATTTCTTATACATCCATACCAGTTCTCTTAATCATATTCTTATACTTAACCCGATTTTTACCGAAAATCGGGCAGCATAACGGCTGTATTTTGACAGCCCAAAAATTAAAAACACAAGAAATACACTTCTAATCTCATAATCCACAACGCAAGGCAACATCGGACCTCCCGTCCGGCATCCAAACACCAGCAGCAAAACACACTCTTAGTTCTAAACACTTCAAAAGTCTCAATCATCCAACACAAACAATCTCATTATCCATACCTCAAATCCAATACAATCATCATATTCAAAATCACTATACAATCCCCATTCATAAACAACATACAAAGACTTAATACATCAAAACACAATTCACTTTCTTATGAATTACACAATTCCCAAAATCACCTTAATCATACTCAAATATATATTCCAATTCGTAATCCTCATATATTCTGAAATACATGCTCGAAATTACATCACAATCATATATAACTCATAACTGAAATACATCATAAATTTCCATAATGACTTTTCAAACCATAAACAAAAGCAATACATAATCCATAAACCTTTTTCACAACTTCAAAACTGAACTCCAACATTACACATAAAACAAAGCATACAAAAACTATCCGGTTGACATCATACTCGTCTTCCATCCGATCTCCTGCTCGAAAACCTGGAGATTTGGGGATGAAAGGGGGGTGAGCTCGGAAGCTCGTGGATAATACATTTATAAATTGAAACAATAAGCGGAAAATATTTTATTTTTCAAACTTTTCAAACATTTCTCATTTAAGAATTTATCTAAAAACTCATTTTCAAACTTTTCAAAACATTCAGAAACCTTCATCAATATTTTCAAAAATCCTCGTTTATTTCAAAACATTTATATCCAGTTTCCGAAATTTCATACTTTCTCATTTCTCAACTTCTCAAACTTTTTACAAATCATGCACAATTTTAAACATGAATGCATCACAT
>JANZLX010000001.1:9267077-9280932 GCA_025531955.1 Erythroxylum orinocense
AAGCCCAACTAACACATTTAATTTATTATCTTATACCATCTAACATAATTAATGTTATCATGTCCATTAATTCTTTTTTAATTTCATGCTACTTACTTCAGTTAATGCCACATACTAATTTAAGACTAACTAACTTTATTGAAATCAAATCAAGTAATCTACTAATGTTTTAATCTCTCTAATCATGCTTAATTAATCATAAATAAAAAAATTTTTGGGGCTAACAATTCTCCTTGATCTTACATTGACAGAAACAAGCTCATCACCGGCGCAATCATTTTCTAACAAAAAATCTACATCAAGAAGGGACTCGAAATCAGATGCATAGGATATTTATACCAGTCTGTGAAAGATACTTAGTTAGTTGTATTTTTAGTTAATTATTCAGTTAATTGTAGTTACCAGTTGTATAGTTAGCACGGTTGTATAACAATCTATACATATACAGTTTAAGTAGTCTTGTATACATACATTACAGATACAACAGAAGCTGAATAAGAAAAGTATTATTTAGGTGCAAAATAATACTTTTCTTATTCAGAGCCACAATAGGGTTCTTGATTCCGAAGGTGCAAAAAAGGGATTTCTTGATTCCGAGCGAAAGACGGTGGCGATTTCTTGCATCTAAAGAGGCGAAGGTGACGATTTCTTATTTTCAAGAAGGCGAAGGAAATTTTTGACGTATTTTAGCTCATCCATGGCTGATCGTACTGAAACTCGTTCTCGGCATGGTGTCTATGTAGAGGACAATCCGTATATGTTACAACCGTCTGATCATCCAGGAATGGCGTTGGTGCTTACGCCATTGACTGGGTCGAACTATTTCAGCTGGAGTACAACCATTAAGACGGCACTTGAAGCAAAAGATAAGCTTTACTTTATCGACGGTACACTAAAACCACCCATAGATCCGATTCGGTACAGGAAGTGGAAGAAAGTGGACTCGATGATTAAATCTTGGCTTCGCAGTTCCATTTCTAAGGATTTGGGTGCCAGCTTTGTCTATTCACTTAGCACCAAGCATCTATGGGAGGTGTTGGAGAAAAGGTTTGGAGTTAGTAATACTCCACAAATGTATCAAGTTTAGTAGGAGATGTTGTCTACTGAGCAAGGTAGCAATTCGGTAACTCAATATTTTAGTAAACTCAATTAGTGCTGGGATGAGTTTGATAGGCTTATGCCTTTACCTGGGTGTGGTTGTACTGGGTGTTCTTGTTGTGCAAGAATGACTGAGAAGCTCAAGGAGAGGGCGGATGCATCCAAGTTGCTCCAATTTCTAATGGGCTTGAACAGGTCTTTTGATAATGTTCGAAGTCAAATTTTGAATCTGGATCTAGCACCAGATATTGATCGTGCTTATAGTATGGTTTTAAGGGTGGAAAGTCAGCGAACAGTGAACATGAATTTTTCTACTGAAAATTCGGATATAGCTTTACTTGCTAAAGCTTCTGGCTCCAACAAAGGGGATGATAAAGCCGGTAACAAGAAGGACTCTGGAAAGAAATTTGATAAGCAGTGTGATCATTGCCACAGTATGGGACACACCAGGAAGACTTGTTTTAAGCTTCATGGGTATCCTGAATGGTATGAAGAATTGAAGAAGAAGAAAGGTTCTGGTTTTAAGAAAGCAAATGCCAATATGGCTGCTGAAATGGTTGAAACACCTTTTGATACATCACCTCCTTCTGAAGGTAGAGAACTTGGACAGTTGATGATGCAAATGCAGATTATGCATCAGGAATTGGCTAAACTTGTTAGTGGGAAGTTGCCAATGACTGGAGGTGCAGGAAAGGAGTTCTCAAATTTCATTTTTATAGGTAATGTTGGTTATACGAATACAGCACTACATGCATTGAGCATTTCTGGCAGCAACATTTAGATCATTAATACAGGGCGACTAATCACATGTGCTATGATGATGAGATCATGAAACATCGTAGACCACTTAAACATAGTGTGCTAGTGCAGTTGCCTGATTCTAGCACTCAGATAGCTACTCATACTAGTTGTGTTGTATTACATCCCAACCTCATTCTCAACCATGTCTTATACCTTCCTACTTTTAAGTTCAATTTACTATCAGTTCAGAAACTTGCTGATAGTGTTGATACTTATTTCACTTTCTTTCCTTCCAATTGTCTCATACAGGACCTGAAGAGTAATAAACTCATTGCTGTGGGAGCTGTAGTGGGAACATTGTATTTTCTCACTTCCAAATCTTTTGATTCTGCTGTAATCCGTAGCTATCTGAATCTTTGTGAAAATCATAAACCCATAAGTAGAGTTGACAGTACACTGTTGTCTAGCCTTGTATTCTCTAATTCTTGTACTACTTCTACTCCAATAAATAACAATGCTGAACTTTGGCATTCACGACTTGGGCATGTTTCTTTAAAGGTGTTACAACATATAGGTTGTCTTGATATTAAAGACTTGAAGGATCTATGTAATGTATGTCATTTGGCCAAACAACATCGTCTACCCTTCTCAGTAGTTGAGGGAAGTGCTACTCACGTACTGGAGCTTATATATGTTGATCTCTGGTGGTCCATACAAATAGGCAAGTTTTACTTCTTGTCATTATGTTCTGACTATTGTTGATGACTTTAGCAGGGCGACTTGGACTATTCTGTTGAAGTACAAGTCCCAAGTACCTAATGCTCTACTCGGCTTTATTACTATGGTTGAGAATTAGTTTGATCATAAGGTAAAGAAGGTGCGGTCTGACAATGGAACAGAGTTTGTCAACCACCATTGCCAAACTTTCTTTGCTGCCAAAGGAATTCTTCATCAGAGAATATGTTCTTATACTCCTCAACAGAATGGAGTGGTGGAGAGAAAGCACAAGCATCTGCTACAAGTTGCTAGAGCAATAATATTTCAGGCACACATGCCTAAATGTTTTTGGGGGGAAGAAATCTTGACTGCTGCTCACATTATTAATTGCTTACCCTCTTATGTTCTTAATTGGAAGACTCCTTTTGAGATATTGTTTCATAGATTACCAGATTATGGGCGGTTGAAGGCCTTTGGTTGTCTCTATTATGCTACGAATACCACTCCTAGGAAAGGTAAATTTGAGGCACGAGCACAAAGATGTGTTATGGTGGGTTATGCTTCTAGTCAGAAAGCCTATAAAGTTTATGATTTGGATGTTCATGTGTTGTTTAGTTCACAGGATGTGATATTCTATGAGAGGGTATTTCCTTTTTCTGAATCTGACAAGCATAACAATCATCTTTCTGCTATTTCCGATTTGGATATGTGTTTACTGGATCCTTCTTCTGTTGTGTTTGAGGTACCTCCCTCTGCTGACTCTGTTGATTATGTTGAAGTTGATGACCACAACACTATTCTTGCAGTGTCCACTGAGATGCATGGAGTGGTTGGCGACATGGCAAATGATGTACATGTGTCCCCTGATGTAGTTGGTGGGCATGGAGTGGTTGAAGACATGGCAGAAGATGTGTATATTGATTTTGTGCCTGCTCAACAACTCCACATGAGTGCAAGGCAGAGGAGATCACCAATTTGGATGAAGGATTATGTTAGTTACAGTGTTTGTGGGGATGGTTTTGCAATTGCTCCAAGCTATGCAGTTTTTATGGAAAATGTCAACAAGAGTGTGGAACCACAAACTTTCAGCCAGGCAGTCCAACACACAGAGTGGGTGGGTGCTATGAATAAAGAATTGTTAGCTCTTGAGCAAAACCAGACTTGGGATATGACTACACTTCCACCTAGCAAGAAAGCTATCGGCTCGAAGTGGGTATACAAGGTTAAATATAATTCTGATGGGACTGTGGAACGTTATAAAGTTCGGTTGGTGACAAAGGGGTATAATCAGACTGTTGGAGTTGGTTTCTTTGATAGCTTTTCCCCGGTTGCTAAATTAGTCACGGTGAGAACATTTCTGGCCTTAGCTACCAAACAAAACTGGTTTGTCCTTCAGTTAGATATTAATAATGCATTCTTGCATGGTTATCTCAAAGAAGAGGTTTATTTGATTCCACCAGAAGGTTATACAAAGGCTGGTCAAGGAGAAGTTTGTAGATTGAAGAAGTCTTTATATGGTTTGAAGCAAGCCTCTAGAGAATGGAACTCGGAATCTACTACCCAGGTTTTGCAATATGGTTTCTCTCAATATATGAATGATCATTGCTTGTTTATAAAGTCACTAAAGGTGGTTTTATGGCTCTCTTGGTTTATGCTGATGATGTGTTAATCGGTGGTAATTGTGAGGAAGATATAATTGCTGTTAAACGTTTTTTACACTCACTCTTTACCATTAAAGATCTGGGAAGTGCTAAGTATTTTTTAGGTATTGAAATTGCTAGAACTCCTAAAGGTACTTTCATTTCTCAAAGGAAATACTTGTTGGATATTTTAGATGATTGCGGTCTTGTTAATTCTATTGCTGCTCCTACTCCATTGCCTCGTAATCACAAGTTTGATGAGACCAGTGCATTGTTTCCAGATGCTGACAAGTATAGAAGCTTGGTTGGGAGGTTATTATACCTCAATATGACAAGGCCAAATATCACTTTTAGTGTACAACAACTCAGTCAATTTGTGGCCTCTCCTACTCATGCTCATTGGGAGGGAGCTTTACATGTCTTGAGGTTTCTTGCTGGAATCAAGGATAGAGGTTTGTTTTACCGTACTGATTGTTGTTTGCAAATGACTGCCTATTGTGATAGTGATTGGGCATCTTGTCCAATTTCTAGGAAATCCATCAGTGGTTATTGTGTGTTTTTGGGGGATTCTTTGATAAGTTGGAAGAGTAAAAAGCAAAATACTGTCTCAAGGTTTAGTTGTGAGGCTGAGTATAGGAGTATGGGTACTGCTGTATGTGAGCTTCAGTGGTTGGTTTATTTGCTCAAAGATTTTCGAATTTTTGTTTCTTTGTCGATTGATCTTTGGTGTGATAATCAGTCGGCTTTGCATATCACATCTAATCTAGTGTTTCACGAATGGACTAAACATCTTGAAATTGATTGTCACATTGTGCGGCAAAAGTTCAAAGAAGGTTTTATTACACCTCGTTATGTTTCAACGCATGATCAAGTTGCTGATATTTTTACTAAGTCATTGGCAGCTCCTCAGTTCACTCAATTTACTGTCAAGTTGGGTTTGGTTCCTCATCCATCTCCAACTCGAGAGGGGTGTGTGAAAGATACTTAGTTAGTTGTATTTTAGTTAATTGTAGTTAGCAGTTGTATAGTTAGCACGGTTGTATAACAATCTGTACATATGCAGTTTAAGTATTCTTGTATATATACATTACAGATACAATAGAAACTGAATAAGAAAAGTATTATTCAGTCACTTCATTTCTTATTTCGTATAGTTTTCATATAGTTCCTAAATTGTACACAGTCTTATTAATTAATGGCAGTGATGCGAATGGTAAATGTAATCATTGTGATAAGAAATTTGATTCTGATAAGAAAGCTATGGAGAATCATCGGGAGATGTGTACTGGTGTTAATTATGGAATTAACCAGGATGCTATAAGGAATGGTTGTTTATATGTTTATAGTTAATCAATTTCCTCCGTAGTTCGTTAAGAGTCAGGTATTTAGAAAATTTATGTTTGCTTTATCTACGTGGGATGGCCATAATGCAGTGAGGATTCAGTTGGCTTGTAAGATTATAGTTTATGAAGTTCCTCCTAAACTTATGAAGGATTCAGTTTGTCTGCTTTATATTGCAAAGTTGTCTTCTGCACAAAATAACCCGCGTGTCTTTTACAGCTCAATTTGTTAACAACGATTGGAGATTGAACCGGTATTACTTTCTTTTTTTAGATGCTCCTGATGATGATTGTGAGGCAATCACTACCGTTTGCTTGACTGGAGAATAAAGAATACATTTATCGCAACAGTTGAAGATGCAAAAGCGAACAACGCTACAATTGAGTACTTCAAAGACTAAAATCATTGATTGGGGTGTCTGGCATTTGACAAGGTAATTTCTGTAGAATATGTTGTATTTATGTTGTATGTATTTTTCTGTAGAGCTTGAGCTTGTACTGTAGGTAGTGTTGTAGAGTTATAAGTAAGTTTACGTCGTTTTGTATAAGTAGATGTCGTCTTTCTTTTATTACAAACATTGATGGTATAAATACCATCCTTTTCTGTAAATACACGATATATCAGAAGTAACAGTGATAGCAAGTCACTTTTACGGTTTTACCCCAATATCGAAATCCCTAATTTTGTACAATTTCCTACGTATTAGAAGATGGGGATCTATCTGTCGTGGTTGGCAGTTTGAAAGAAGATGGGGATTCGGTGAATTGGATTCGAAATGTTAAGAATATCTAGGAGGACCTGATTCTAGTTTAAATAAATAGTTCAAAGATGTGTAAATCAGAGCACCAGGTAAGTGTTTGCTGCGTCTAGATTTTGATGCTGGAGGGGATCTATCTATATGATGTTGGAGACATGGTGTGCCAACTTGTAGTGATTGGGTTACTGCTAGGAGACTGCTCACTTTTCTTCCTCATTTTACTTGTAGATATCAATGCAATGCGTACTGCATCCCATGACTTCTTGGAAGAAATGTTAGTAGTCAATTGTTTTTAGAAGGAATATCAAAGGATTGAGGATCCCAAATCGATTACGGCAAATAGAATACAAGAGAAACTTATAATTATTATGAGGAGTTGGATAGTTGAATGAATTGTCATATTGCTGTCCCTAGATACTGAGTACGTAAGTTTTCACGAAATCTGCGATGGTGAGAAAGTTTAACAGGCCAAAGATGGATCGCATGTTTTTGCCATGAATAATGCAATTTGTTAGCGCCTCAAATCTATCAGAAAAAGTGAGAATGATCACAAAGCTCCAGTTGATGAGGTTTAAATCAGAAACTGCATCTGCTGACGGCATATCAGATTATGTAGATATCTGAATGAAGCATCTAAAGAGCGGGGGGAGATGACTTTGGTAATTTGAGATGGTGGAAACCACAGAATCCTAGGTTTCCTGTCCTTTAACATACGGCATTTGATTTGTTCCTAGTTTTTTTAACTGCAGCTATTTCAGAGGTAGTGTTTGACACAAGTATTCTGCTGTTACATAACTATTGAAATCATCCAATGTGCGTGAGTTGTGATCATGTGGTTGAAGAGTATGAAACTAGTTTCCCATTGCACGCAAATATTGAGTTGAGGACTCTGCCTTCTCACATATATGAGGTATTCATGTTAGGTTGTCTTTGCATAAGATGTGAGCGAAATCATTCTGGTTGTGGACATTGATTGGGTACAGTATGCATAATCGGCATGTTTCATGGTTTTTGAATTTTGTAATAGACTCACTGATCAGTAACTAAATCCGAAATTCAGAAATTCCATGACAGAAAGCTCAAAGAAGGCTAAAATTGAGGTTTTCATTGATTTTGAGTGCTGATAATTCAGATTAGTAACCTGCAAAAGATAAAAAAGGCTACAAGACCAATTTAGGAGGGATGCTATATGTGTTGGCAGTCCAAACAAATTAGTTTGTAATTAGACGCACAGCAGTTTTGAATTTATATCATGCCCATTACGAAGAGCTGCAGTGTGTGGGAGTATAAGAATATTCATTAAAAGCAAGTGATATTGGGATCGGGATTGGAGTGAACCTACACTTGGATGTTGACCTGCTAGTCTTGAGGTTCTGTGAGTCTCTTGATGCAGCTGAGTGCTTGGGCAACTTCCTTCATGGTGGGCCTTTTATCAGGGTCTTTCCTGAGGCATCGGAGAGTGAGCTCTACACATTGAATTGCCTGCTTCTTGTGTTCCCTTTCCAGTACGTCCTTCAATTTGTTCTCAAAGAACTTGTCCCACTCGTCCGAACTGCCAGAGGATTCCCGAAGCAATCGGCTAAAGGAAGGGCTGGTCGTTCCAAAAGATTCATCTTCTTGCAATTGCCTCACTCTTTTACCCGTCAAAAGCTCCAAGACTATCACACCAAAGCTGTAGACATCACATTTCTCCGTATACCTTCCCATCAGGAAAATTTCTGGCGCTACGTACCCAGCAATCCCACAAAATTCTTCTGTATCAACATGGTTTTCACCAGCGGGAATTGGGATTGCCAGCTGAAAATCCATCAACTTTCCAGTGTAGTCTTCATGGAGGATTACGTTGGTTGTATTAATGTTGCGATGAAGAATTACTTTAGATGAACCGTAATGAAGATAAGAAACTGCATTAGCTATCCCAGTTACAATCTTAAGCTTGGTCTCCCATGAAAATTCCTGATCATTACCTTCAACTACAATGTAATTGGACAGCACACCTTTGCTTGCATATTCATAAACCAGAATAGGAAGTTCGGTCCCCAGACAGCAACCCAGAAGCTTGAACATGTTTCTATGATTGCTCATGAAGGAAGCTACTGATATTTCATTTATAATCCACTCCACCTTGGACGTGCTCTTGAACTTCTTGACTGAAACTTGGCGGCCTTCATGAACACCTTTATTCAAAGTGTGGTATAGATCCTCCCTCAATATCCCATCTTCAGAATAATTGTTCGTTGCCCTTTTGAGCTCTTCCTCAGTGAAGCTCCTTATTGGGTTGCATTTGCCATCGAAACCAGTGATGATCTGCTCTAACATCTTGCCTCCATTAGTGAGGAAGAAGCTTTGTTTTGCTTTCTTGGAGTTGAATTCCATTGCCTTTGAACCTATTCTAACCTCTTAACACCTTACGAGGAATGATTATCTAAAGCATCGGATTCCACACTTGGGACTTTCTTATCTTTTTCGTTAGATCTGGCACATAAGATTTGACTTTTTGTAAGAAGCCGCCCACGGATTTTCCCTTGTTTTCACAATTGTTTTTTATATATTTTAATTTGGAATTAAATTAGATAATGGAGGCGTAAATTGGTGATATAATTCAAGAAACTGAAATATGCAATCTCAATAACAATTGTCAAAATAATTTTTTTAATTTAATATTGACTTGATTTTATGTTTTATTTCTAAATAAAAATATATTAAAATAAATATCATTGATACGTGACAATTAATTTACTTTTAGTTAATTTTAAAAAATGTGATAGTAAATTTTATTTTTCTTTTAAAAATAAAATATTTCATTAAATTGATAAAAAAATTTAACTAAGGTCTATTTAAATATTTTAAGAATTGCTAAATTTTAATTTAAATGCTGGGAATGTTTAATTGTATTATTTTGTAAACTTGTATGTGTAATTGGCTTTTCTAGATCATCAATTAAGCTATTTTTAATTTTATGGTTATTAATAAAATAAAATAAAATATAATGTAATATTATTTCATTATTTGATAAAAAAATTTAGAATAAAATAAGATAAAAAAGAAAAATTTTACATTATATCTCTAATTTTATCCGTAAAAATAAACTACCTCAAAATTTATGAAAAAATGTAAAACAATAAACAAACATTTTACATTATTATATTATTAACCTTCCAAACAATAATAACCTTGCATCAAACCATCAAACCGAACGTTTCTTATTCTCTCAAACGACCAACACAATCGTATAAGACTCGGTGTGAATGTCACCCTGTGAGCTAAAGCACTGACCCGCAGCTTGCCTCGAGAAAATGAAAGACGAAGCAAATGAAAATTACTGGCTTTCAAAGCCTTTCTCTCAGTAGTGACCACCTTATCATCTTGTACAACCTTTTGTATAAATCTGGTAACTTTTAGTTCTTCTCTATATCAGCGTAATTTTTGTTGTTTCCGGCTGATTGTAGCTTGATTTTGGTAGGTTTTCTTGGCCAATTTGTACTTATCTTCAATAGTTGATTCCTAGTGTTTGACCATGCTTGCCTCCAGACATCAATGTGAATGAATTGCCTCTCTCTTGCTTTAGTTTTTCATGTGGGTATCGTCAAAATACGATTCTGGGATATGGCCCTATGGGTTTTCCTTATAATGTTTGTTCATGCATATGATACTGATATTTGAGTGTATGTTTATTATAGGTAGGGCTTTTATTGTCGGAACACTTCTCTTTATCTTTCACTCTTTATGTCCCATTTAGTCGAGTGGATTGTAGGGCTCATATTGATAGCTTCATTTCACCCCTTTACGGTGTTTTATGTATGGAGAGCCTAGTTCACTCAAATTGCATGGGTGTTAGATTTTCTAGACTGAATTGACATGAAATCTTCTGCTTGTATTCTAGAAGTTTAGGTCTTGAATGTTGGTTATTTTCTTTGTTGCGGTGACAAGCTGATGTGCAGACATAGATTTTCTTTGCATTGAATTTGTTTATAGTTGCCCCTATCATTTTTGTGGTGAATCTGTTTGTGTGGCTGTTTTATTTTTCTTACTGTCCTGCCTCGGTACTTATGTCTAAGCAATAGCAGGATCATCGTTGAATAAATTCTAAGTACATTAGACTTGTTAGTTCTGTAAGAAGTTAAGAAATTGAGACTTTTTCTTATTCTGTGGCAGCTTGTATATATAGGAAAATGGTGGTGCCAAGTGTTTGAAGATGCCTGGTGAACACCAGTGAATATTACAGGTAAGGTTGGTATGATTTGAGACAAATTTGGCTGGAATTATATAGCAAAGTTGAGAAGTTCTCTGTTACTAGTCTATGCTGTCAACTCAGTTGTCAACCTTAGATGGATATTCCTTCTTCTGAACCAAATAACAACAGTCTGGCTGACGAGTCCCCTTTGCTTATGGAGCGGATAGAAGGTCAAAATGATCAAGAGCACAGAATAAATATAATAGCACATAATGATGTTTCAACGAGCTCATTAAGTAGTCATCCTGAGGAAGTGGAACTCCATCAACAAGAAGATGGACTATCAAGTAGTATAAGGAACCCGACTCATCGAAGTTCTTCTGCCTTCTCAAACAGATTAAATACCCAGGGTTCGGCATTTACAAGGCGAGGTGGTGGATATGGTCATCAACATAGGAGCCCATTGAATTCGGGCCTCTGGATAGCTGTTGAGTTGCTTGTCACTGTTGGTCAAATTGTAGCATCTATTGTTGTATTATCTACGTCAAGAACTGAAAATCCCCAGGCTCCATTATTTGCATGGGTTGTGGGATATGCATCTGGTTGTGTTGCAACACTTCCTATTCTTTATTGGAGATTTGTCAACCGCAACCATGGTGCACATCAAGATGCTATTCAATCACATCAAGGCTCTTCTCGAAACAGTCCTGATTCTTCTTCGTATACCACAATTTCTGTTAGCCAAGCCCTGGATGAGGACAATTCTCGTTCTGGATCAACTGCAGGGAGCAGTCACTTTGCAGTACAATTACGTGCTAGGTCAGATTTCTTTTCTTCAAGAATTCCCGGTTATCCCTTTTTTTGTTATCATTTAGGGCTAATTACTGCATGGTGCATTGCAGCATTGAGGCGGTATTATTGTGAATTCTTTAGTGAAGGTTTTTCTTTTAGAAAGTATATCTATGTGCACCCATGTTGCACTAAATACAAACTTAGATGATGTTGATATTATTCAACCAGTTAATGACGGTGAAATCCAAACTATGCTGTACCTGTATGCATATATAGCTGGCCCCAATTGATTAAATTTAATTTATTTCTTAGCTGATTGAGGATTGAATAATCTTTAAGCCAATCTTGCCAAGCTAATTGTTTTCTGGAAACCTTCTATCATGTGCATCAGAGTTGGGATGCTAAAGCAAACTTTGAATAAATTTAAGTTTTTTATTTTTCTGCAACCTGGATACCACATACATAATAGAGATCTTATTCCCAAATTTCTTACAAAATGGAAGGAAAGTTGTGTTGTATGATGGTGCACTTACCATCTACAGCATTAAGATCCTCTAGGACCTATGATGCAGATAGACTTCCAATTAAGACGAACTGTTCACCATTATTTATGTTATATAAAAATGCCTTCAATGCATAAGCTGATATTTCTGTGTAGGCTTAATGGATTAGTAGACCACTTCAAGATGGCCCTAGATTGCTTCTTTGCAGTGTGGTTTGTTGTGGGAAATGTGTGGATTTTTGGAGGTCACTCCACTCCTACTGATGCTCCCAAATTGTACAAGTATGACTTGCCATTTTGTACAGTTTTTTCAGTTCCATCCTTTCTGAATCATCTAAGTGTCACATGGATTTGATGCAGATTGTGTATAGTGTTCCTTACGTTTAGCTGCATAGGATATGCCATGCCTTTTATCATATGTGCAACAATTTGTTGCTGCTTGCCGTGCATAATCTCTCTCCTGGGTTTTCGGGGGGATTTTTCTCAAGATAGAGGAGCAACAATGGAATCTATCAATACTTTGCCAACATATAAGTTCAAGTTACTGAACAGTTGGAGTGTTGATGGTCATGACAACTCAGGGGTTGTTGAAGGTGGGGTCTTGGCGGCAGGAACAGAAAATGAACGTGTGATATCAGGAGAAGATGCTGTAAGTTTGATAGATGATTTGTAAATCCTATTTTGAGACTTTCTGCTCGTGAATCCATAACTGTCCCTAGTTATGCAAGTATTTCATAGTTCTAAAAGAAAATTTACTGTTATGTGCATATGTCACATAGTATAATATAGCTTAAATAGTTTGTGTAACATCAATCATTAGCTTGATGGCATGTTCCACTTCCCAAATCCTGACTTGATTTTGAGTCCCATTTTAATTATCTGAAGAAGTCTTAACTATCAATTCTCCACCGCACCCTCATGATTTTTAATTATGAAAATTATATCTTCCCAGCCATTGGCGTTTATTCTATCCTTTGTGTGCTTGGAAGTATTTGTAATAGATTGCAGTCCCGCTATTTCTAGTTATTTAGTGTTCCAATTTGTAGGGCAATTTAGATACACCACTCATTCCAAATGATAGCAACAAACCGAAATGTTTTCTGAATGAGAGTAATTATCTTTTACTTGTTGCAGGTTTGTTGTATTTGCTTAAATAAATATGTGGAGGATGATGACCTGCGGGAGCTTCCCTGTTCACATGTATTCCATGTAGACTGTGTGGATAAGTGGTTGAAGATAAATGCATCCTGTCCCCTCTGCAAGAGTGAGATTGGGGAGAGCAGTGGCGTGATGAGCCAAAGATTAGAGCCATCAGGAAGTTAGAGGGGTCGAACTTGTATCTGGTACTGGTACTTGAAGCTTGGAAAGAACATAATGGCTTCGTCATTTGTTTTCCAATCGTGGCACTAGGAAGTGCTTTTTTTGGCCCATTCTATTCTATGTATATGTATCACGCATTTATTATCATAGTTGTTCGATCGAGGTGTTATGCTCTTTATTTTGGCATAGGTTCAAGCCCAAATAGTAATATTGGGAACTATGCGTGAAATTGTCGCAATATCCGTTAAAACTGATATCACTAGGCCTGTGCTCCACTTTATTTCTGACGCCTGCAAAATTCCCCAAGAATTAGATACGACATATATTTCATTCTAGTTTCGTTTCCGCTTTCCAGAAAGCGCTCTTGTGACTTGAAGTTTGATGTTAAAACTGTGAATATAGGAGTCCATTTAGGCAATCACTCGGGTATGTTCAATTACGAACTCAAGATGAGGGTCCACGGTTCATTTGCGAGCAACATGCCTTGTAGCTCCGAGTCTAGAAAAATTCACAACTAAAATTCCTTAAACATTGCACCTTAAAACGTGGACTTGCGTTCAAGATAAAAAGCTTAAAATCAAAAGCACCTTGGTAGTGTGCAAAGGCACAATTTGGCTTAGATAACTTCAAAATTAGTAAACTATTGATTCAACTCAGGATACTAGTTCTAAAACGGTTCCCTCGCAGACACTGGTCAGTTCTGCAGAATCCTCTCCTCCTTCTCCAGGCATTGAAACTGACTCGTACAGTGTAGACTCTCGATCCATATCACG
>JANZLX010000001.1:9281032-9296010 GCA_025531955.1 Erythroxylum orinocense
AAATTTGCCCTTAGGTTCGTTTGACCCGCTTGTTTAATTTGCTTGTGATCTGTCTTCGATTTGCATTCGATTTTAATTCCACGTTCGCTTTGCTTCCGCCTTATACCTTTCGGTTCGAGTTGCTTTGGCTTCCGTTTTCGTTTGTTTCCATACTTTGTTATCCGATTCGATTCGTTTCAGTCTGTTTTGCTTTCGATTTCGAGCCTTCGATTTGCTTTGTAATTTGCTTCGGATTCAATTCTTTAGTCTTTGATTTTCATGTGCTTTGTACTTTGTCTTCAGTATGTTTCTTCGTTTCCGTATGCTTTTCTTCCGTTCCGTTCGATTTACTTTTGTTTTTGTTCTTCGTTTCGTTCTCCGGTTAAGACCCGAACCATGTATAAGTATGAAAATGGATGTTAAGATGAAAAAAATATACCGGGATTTTCGGAGTAGTCTAAGTTTCCAACGCGGATTTGAATTTCAGTTTGGTTTTGCGTAAGAGGTTGGACATCCGATTATGGGTTCCAACATATTTGGTATCGGAGTAAGAAGAAGGAATCTGTATAAGGAGTTGGGTCTCGGAAACGGGATCCAACAAGAAAACCTGCCTAACTAGGAAAATTAAAATAAATAAAACAGAAACAAATCTTAATGGGTATATGACAACATAACCAATTCCTAATAGGTCAAGGACAAAATAAACAAATCCTTATGGATTCAATCCTTTATTAGTCCCCTCTACTTGAAAAGAATTTGTCCTCCTTGTCATTAGGATAGAGCTCTTCTTCTCCATGAAAATCATAGATATCAACAACATTAAAAGTCTTTGAAGTTCCCATCTCCTCAAGTAGATTGATAACATAAGTATTGTCGTTGATTTTATTTAGTATATTATAAGGACCATATTTCTTTGGCTTCAATTTGTTTTAGGTTCCAACAAGGAATCTTTCTTTCCTTAAGAAAATCATCACTCTGTCACCTTCTTGGAAAGTTTGAGACTTACCTGTGTCTGTCGACTTGTTCTTTATATTTGGCATTAATCCTTTCAAGTCTCTCTCAAACCTCCTTTTGCACAGTCTTACTTGTTTGGCCATATTTTCAGCTGCTATGCTTAAGTTCGGTAACTTTGGAAGTTTTATTAGATCAATAGTACTCTTTGAAACTTTCAAGTATACCAAGGAAAATGACGATCTACCAATAGCACTATGGACAACACTATTGTAGGCAAACTCAGCTTGAGCTAGAGCTAAATCCCATTGCTTTGGCTTGTATCCATAAATACTCCTCAATGGATTTCCAATAGTCCTATTAAGTGACTCAGTTTGACTGTCTATTTGTGGATGAGCAATGCTACTAAAGTTTAAGGAAGTATCAAACATCCTTCACAAAGTTCTCCGAAAGTGACTTAGAAACTTTGAATCTCGGTCAGATGTAATGGATTTATGAATTCCATGCAATCTTAACACTTCTTTAAGGAACAATCTAGCCACATTAGATGCATCCACAGTCTTCTTACATGCAATGAAATGCGCCATCTTGGAAAATATATGAACTACCACAAAAATATAATCAACTCCCCTTTGTGTTCTAGGTAATCCAATGACAAATTCCATAGACAAGTCCTCCCAAATATCTTCTGGGATAGGGAGTGGCATATACAAACCATATTGCAAAAAATAGTCATGAACTTGAATTCGTGAAGACAAGCAAATTATAAAGACCGTCAACCTGTTAATTTTTAAGTGCTAAAGATGCTTCTCAAAATTATTATAATATAATGATGTTTTCATATTCATATAATCATGCTTGCTTCTTGTTTAGGGTGGAGAAAGTGTGCAGCCTCACATTTCTTTTGTACTTCAATATATGGTAAATCGTACTTGTGAATTATTTCCTAGAACTCATTGTTTCTTCAACTTGTAGCTAAGTTGCCACATTGTTTAAGTTATTTCAAACCCATTTTAGCACATTGTTTTCAAATTCTTCATCTTAATCATGGGCACTTGAATTAGGTTTTTTCACATCAATAAGACCTTTTTTTAAAAAAAGAAGAAATATATCATGCCTTAAAAGGAAAATTTGGTGGACATCTAAAATTTAATACTAAGTGCCACCTGAGATTAGTGACTATAAGGAATTACAAAATAGGACTTAAAAGAAATAGGAAACTAGATATTCCAAAAGGAAATAAGGTATTGCTCATCCTGAAATCTTTGTTTTTGTATGTTGATTTGGAGTTTGATGTGTTGTATAAGTTGGTTACAGAACTTTTTCATAGAGAGACACTTGTCCTGAAAGATTATGTTATTTCTTTCATCCCATATTGCTATGACTATAGATGAAAGAACCAACCAGAAGCATTTATAAGCAATATTGTTGGAACATTTGCTAGTTGAGTACCAAGCTTTAATATTACTTCGGCTGTCTAATTCCTCAGTTATTAAACATCTTCTAAGGAGTGCTTTCGATATTCCTTTGATATAGTTGCAATTAAAGAATATATATTCTGCATTTTCCTCAATCTCTCATTAGAGTGAGCACCAATTGGTGAGGTGCAAGTATCTAGCAATTTTGTCACCAATTTTTAACTTATCTTTCATTTTAATCCAAAGGATGATGGCAGCCTGGGAATTAAGGTAACTAGACCAAATTGCTCTGGTCTAAGGCACAATAGGAATGTCTCTAAAGATTAGCTTCTTACACGACAAATTAGAGAACTTATCATAGTTGGTATGCCTCCAAATGTATTTGTCTTCATCAGCACTAATGTAAGTCTAATAAATTTCATTTATAAGAGATCTAGACAATGATGACTATTGAAAGATCTCCCTTATCAGATAGGGTTGTTACAGTTGAGGCATTTAGTTGAATTGATGTCCTAAGAGATGTAACTTCAATAACATTGATAAGATGATGCATTGAGAGCTAGTTGCCATACTAAAAGCTGACAGATTCCCTATTCCATACTAGTGCAATGAAGTTAGCCTTAAATAATTTCTCTCAATTTCATAATTGCTTTTAAGGTGGGTAAGGGGAATTGTTTAATATTTAGAGCCCAAATGCTTATGTTCATAAAGAAGTAAATGTGGATCCACTTGCACCAAAGTGATTGTTTATCATATATAAGTCTCTTAAGTCTCTGTGAGAGTAAGATGGTATTCATGGTTTTAAGGGAGCTTATGCAAATACCTTCTTAATTCTTGGGAGTACAAACTTAACACCACTTCATCTAACTTTTTTAGGTTCTTTCCATGCTACCAAACTAAAGAAAATTGTTTAAAAAACTTATATTTGGTTTTGATAATGCATATTGGAAATGCTACGTGAGCATCCCAGTATTTGTTAATATAATTCAGAATCGAGGCAATCAATTGGACTCTTCCTACTGTTTAAAGGTGCTTGGAGCTCTAAAATGAGATTCTGGATTGAATTTGTCAAAAAGATCATTGAAATCTCTTGTTCTCACTCTATGAGAAGAGATGCAGAAGCCTAGATATCTCATTGATAGTTCTTATTGATTGAATCCAGTGATTGATGAAATCAATTGGTTTCTACTAGCAGCACTTCTTGAGAGAAAGATATTGCTTTTGGAACAGTTCACCTACATACCAAATGATCTCTGAAATATTTCTAGAACTTTTATTAAGGTAGATGTAAAGATTGCATCTACTTTGGATAATAATATTAGATCATCTGTAAAATAAAAAGATTGGTTAGCTTAAGTTTCCTGCAGTTTGAGTGATATTTGAAGCCTTTTGCTCTTTCAACAACCCTCACAATTATCTTAAAAAGAGCCTCCATGATAAAATCAAAGATGTAGGAAGATAATGGATCTCCTTTTTGAATTCCTTCACAACTTTTAAAGAAGTTGGTGGGTTGTTAATTCATTAGAATTCTATATGAAGATGTCATCATACATTGTTCAATCCAATGAATGAAAGGTTTTGGAAATTCTATAGCATGAAATATGTTGTTGATTATGAAATTTCAATTAACATTGTCACATGCCTTTCTAAGATTAATTTTGATATAACAATTGAGATTACTTTTCTTCTTAGAGTAACTACTGATGAGCTCTTGAAGAATAAGTACATTATCTCCAATTACTCTACCAGGTATGTAAGTATCCTGGGTGGAACTGATATATTTATGGAGTATTCCTTTAATCCTTTGAGAAATGATCTTAGAGATTATTTTATAAATAGAATTGCAATAGACAATAGGTTGAAAATTAGAGAATTGATTCAGTTCACCATTCTTTGGAATGAATGTTTTATAAAGTATTGTTGAATTTTTTTAATAGTGCATCGTTGTTAGAAATTTCCAAAATAGCTTCTGAAATCAAATTACTAGTAAGGGACCATGATTTGCTAAAGAAATTAACATTGAACCCAATTGGTTAAAGAGCCTTGAGAGGGTGAAGTGAAGCAACTTTATTTTTGATCTCCTATAAAGAAATAGGTCTACATAAGATTTATGCATCTTGAAGTGAAATAGTATCTTTCAAATTTTGTTTAAGGAAAGGTTTGGAGAAGTGTGCTTCTGAAGGTCTGTTCATCAAGGCACAAAGGTATTTATAGGCCCCTTGCACTAGTTGATTTTGTGAATTAAGTTGCATATTGTTATTCTTAACAGAAATAATTTTGTTTCTAGCGTTTATTGAAACAATGTCTTTATGAAAAATTCTGGTGTTTCTATCTCCCTTTTTCAACTAATCAAGCTTTGTTTCATACGAGAAAAATCATAGAGGAGTGCTTGTATGTAGTTGTATAAGGCTTCTCTTTCCCTCATCTGTAGAATCTAAAAGTCAAGATTGATGTATATTGCTTACTATATATTATCTAACTCTCTCTTAGCAGTGTTGATAAGGTAATAAGTATTGCCAATGTTATCTTTATATAACGAATTCATTTCTCGCTTAATGAGGTGCAACTTCCTTATATAGATATATTGTTTGGTGCTTATAATATTAGATCTTAAGGGATTCCAAATTCTTTCTTCAGCTTTAGCTAACTTCAAAAGGAAATTGTTGAACATAATTGGATGGTTAGAGAAAACAAAAAATGTGCCAGGGCGAAGCCAAGGCAATAACGATAAAGGAATTTGAGCATTGATGTAAATAATTGTTTGAGTATTTGGAAAAGTAATTAGGGAAAGCAGACATCTAATCTAGATTGGCAACACTTCTATCCAGTTTGTTCCCGATTAGGTGAGGACTATTTTGTGTATTAATCCAAGTATAGAAATATCCACTCGAGGGAATGTTAATGAGTTAAGCTTCATCTAGACATTTACCATGTTCTATGCAAAGACTACATATTGATCTTAATCCTTCTGCTTCCTCTATTATCAAATTGGAGTTGAAATCACCTTAAAGCATCCAAGGTATATTAATTGAAGCAACTGTATCCTTAATTTGATTCCACAAAAAGCATCTCTAATATGCATATATGAATGAAATGCACAAATGTTGACCGAGAGATCCCATATAGACTTATAGGTGCACCATCTGATCGATGATGTTAGATGAACAAACAGTTAAAGCATTAGAATCATATATGATGATCACTCTTCCATTGGGATGACTAGTATAATTATAGATGATTTGCCAATGAGGTGGAAAATAATTCAGTAAATTGCAATTCTCCTCTCTCATTATAGTTTCCAAAATACCAGTAATAGTCACTTTATATTTGCAAAATTATATCATTGATCATTAGCTTCTTATTAGGGGCATTATCCCTTTTTCCATTCCAAGTGAAAATGTTCATAAGCTAGTCCCCCCTAGGGAGAGTTTCTTTTTCCTGTTAGATCTTCTTCTAGCCACAATCTAAAACTCCTTATCTTTCTACCCTTGTTGTTGGCTTTGCTTACCAGGTGTTTCGTAGAGTAATTCTCCATAGTGTCTTAAATATCCTTTGTAAGCATCTGTGAATCATCAAACTATTAATTCCCTTATTGCACATCATTACTTAAATTACTTATAACTTTGTCTATTGCAACAAGAAGATCAGTTACAATCTCTTCATTCTATTCATTCTACTCGTTGTTCATCTCCATCAATTCCTAATGATTACCTATCTTAAAAACTCTCCCTGTTGGTCTCTATAGTTGCTTATTGTTAAGCTGAGGTCTCCAAACATATGTAACCTTCAATTGACCTTAAATGGGCTCGAAGTCCTCATTCAACCTAATGAAAGGCATAACATTAGGTAAGTTAGATAGTGAACTGACCAAAATGCAGATCCTAACATAATTAATACGTTTAGTTTCTAATGTTGACTAATCCAGAGCTATTAGTCTTTCTATAAGGCTTGCAAGGTGGCTTAGTCCACTAGTGGTCCAATATTTAAGAGGGACTTCATGCAAACATATCTAGATAGGAATTTTATCTTATCTGAGATCTTCCAACTTGAGACCATGTCTCTATGTTTGCAGTAGTAAAGGCTTGTTTTGAACATGCCATGGTCTAGATAACTTTGCATCCTTTGAGCTTGTGAATCTAGACAAAAAAAACCATCATAATTGTTTACTAGGACATCCATTAATTCATGTTGTTTCCAAGGTATTGAAGGCCTATTACTTCATAACTAGAAATGCAATCCTCTTATTAATGAAAAAACCAGGCAATGTGGCTCTACATTTGTCTGCTCTAGCCTTCAAAATCTCTAAAGGAGGTGAAACTATTTGTAACACCCCATATTAGACGTTAGGATATTAAGGAAATTCAGCACATATTATGCTTTGCATATGTGAATATTTGCTTATTTGTGCCTAAGCATTTTGGACACATACAATAATTGTACATGCATTCATGACATTTTTCGGGTATAATTGATTTATAAATGCGATTAAAAATGCAAATTATGGATTATTTGCATTAAAAATTTATTTGGAGAGTGTTATTATCATTTTGAAATTTTTGGTGAATTTTAGAAATTTTCAAAAAAAATTGGTATATTTTGGATATTTTGACATTTTTGATATATTTTGGATATTTTGACATTTTTGGAGAATTATTCTTGAGTTGAAAATTTTATTTGGAGACTACTTGTAATATTTTGGAATTTTTGAAAATTTTAGGATTTTTTTTCTTCTGAAAATTTGGAATATTTTTGGACTAACAATAATAGACCACTTATATTGTGACACTTATGCTGAATAAATTAGTGATAAATGGCACATGGGAATGGAGACACGTGAAGGACATGCAAAGGTTGCAGGTATTATTATATTTTGGTTATAAAGAGACTACTTTAGCTTCGGTTATTCGCGGAACAGAAAACCTTTCCTTGTTATCCATCACCGAAAAGTTTTTGTGTGGAAATTGATTCACTCCTATCGTTGGCACTGTTGTTGATTCAAGTAAGTGGAATTGATGATGTTTACTGTTGTTGAGTTTGCATATGAATTTATCCTGAGTAGTTAGAGAAGTGCAGTTTCGGTGGTAATGAATCAGATGAGTGATTTGTGAAATAAGGATATATGAAATGGGTTATGTATTAAGTACGTAAAAGTGCCGGAAAGATAATGTAGAAATATATATACACTGCTTTGGTTCAGAGACATTTGAATATGATGATTTCAGTATTCATGCGTGCATTTGTGAAAAATTTTTAGAAATGGATTTACATGAAATTTAATGAGTTTACTGTGAAGTTTTGGTGAGGTCGTGACTTAGTGTTGCCTAAATGAAACATTTATGATGAAATGAAAGAGTTAGAAATATGAAAAGAGAAGTGCAAAAGTTACAGAAACGCAGTAGAGAGAGAGAGGGAGAATTGGAATGTTGGATTTGTGATGTTTGAAGTTTAGGATTGTTTCTAAATCATTTGGAAGTTTCAGTGAGTTCATACAAGCATAATAGACAATTTAAAAGTGATTAAGTTGAAAAAGAAATGAGCAAAAAAAATTGGGTTTGGTGAAGAAGATGATGAATAGTGTTGAAAAACAATTTCTGGTTTTGGCATTTGTAACTAATGTTGCATTTTGAGTTGTTTAGCATAAGATAAGTTGGAAATGCAGGAGCAAATGTAAGGTATAACTTTGTGATGAGGAATTAAGTAGAGGAGAGGAAGAAGATGGAAGAGAGTTGCTACAAAAATAAGCAGACTTACGTCCAAAAAAACGTTATTCTACAATGAAATGGTGATAGTTGCATATATAAGATTCTGAACAGAGTATTTCATTGAACATCCCTCAGTCTTTTGCCTATAACTTTTTCATCTGAACTCCAAATGATTTGAAACTTAGACCAATGGATTCCTAAGACATTTTTCTTTCTCTTCATAAAAATTTAGAGTTATCTGAATTGATCGGAAAGTGATTGATAGGATGAAAGTTTGGAAGTCTGCTGGAATATGATGAACTGGAAATTTTCGTGATCATGCTTCAGTTTTCTAAATATAACTTGAGCTGTAGATTTTTGAATGAGTTCGTTTTTAATTCATATTAAACTGGATACATATTTCTACAACCTTTTTGAAGAGGTTGAATTTTAATTTTTCCTCTATGATTTGCGAAATTGTCATGTAAGTGAGTGGTAACTTTAGCTGAAGCACTGTCAGGGACAAAAATCCTGTCCTGTAGTTATTGATTAAACTGTATTTATGTGGGCAGAATTAGGCTGAGGTGTCTTCATAAAGTTTTAGCTTATTCTCTTAGCTTTAACTTTGTATAAAGTTTGTAATTTTTGAATATCTGAGCTGAAAGATATGAGTTGTACAATTCGAGGGAATGATCATGATCTAGCCAAAAATTCACATATGTACAGTCTGGCATTTTGGGCATAACTTATTGAATATTGAATGAAATTGGATGATCTTGGAGTCATTAGAAACTTAAGATATTGTAGAACAACTTTCCATAAGGAAGTGTTGCCTAATTTTGTCATTTACCCTATCAAAATAATTATGCAAAGTTGACCCGAAATCATGTGGATAGAAAATATGAAGTGATCAATTAGGTTATGAAATTGATTTCACATTATTAACACCTCGGTGTCTCCTGTTATTGACACCTCGGTGTCTCCTGTATTAACACTTCGGTGTCTCCTGATATCGAGACATATGTCTCTCCTGTTGATAGCAATTATGGTATCTCCTGTATAAGTCCCGTTACCCACCTCTGTAAATGGATTTGCAGTCCTGATATATGTTTGATTCTGACATAAACAAAAAATTATATTATGATTGTGAAGGGTTTATACCCTCTTGTGACATTCAATTATGATAAGTATAAAAATTTATTCTGAAATGTGTTATTTCTGATTTAATGTTAGATAATCTTTTAATGCATGCTTACGCTATTATATGATTCTATATGATGAATTGTCACTTCATGTATAGATTAGTTATTACTCACTAAGTTATATGTTTAGCACAGTGGATTTGCCCCATGTAGGTTCAGAGTGAAGATTGTATGGATTGGGACGAGTCAACTGCAATGGCCAATGGAGTCTGAGTCTTGTTTTGATAAAAATGTATTTGGAGTTTGTTTTGGGCTTGTATATATAGTGTATGATTCTGAATTGTTGTAAGTTTTTGTAATAACTATGTTTCAGGTTGGTTTCGATTTTTGAAACAAATTTGTATTAAGCTCTTGTGATATAATGAATGTTTGTTTAAGATTCTGGAAATTCATGTATGAAATGTTGCGTACATTTTGGAATGTTTATTTTTGAATGCTATGCTTTCACGAAATCTTTTGTATTCTGTATGTTCTGTGTGTGTGGCACTCGTAATATCCTCCCAGGGGATATGTGGGTGTTACACATAGACCTAAAAGTAGCATTATCACATATTGCATAAGGTGTGAAAAAGTATTTTCTGACTTCAAATAAATTTTGGACTATGCCCCACTTCTGGCTGAAAAGAGAATCAAAATCTTTAATTTGCATCCTATATGGGCTAGGCTATTGGATCCAAGTAATGTGGCATTTTAACTTTTGTGTTAAGAACTCATTTCTATCAGATATCAGGTAATGAAGCATACGGTTGAAGGCGGCCTATCTCTCCTAGACTATAATTCTTCTGATATCAGATATTAGGTGGCATTTTAACTTTTGTGCTTCATATGCTTGTAGGAAGTACCTTCTAATTTAGTACTTCACCTTCTGTTGATTAGAAGGTAGCCTATCTCTCTTAGACTTATGGCAACTTGCATTGGGAAGTTTAGGGATCAAACAAATGTGAGCAGGATTGATTTCCCTCAAAATCTCCCCTAAATTTATAAATTCCAGCACTGATTCACCAAGTAGCTTGCCAGTAATGTGCTATGTTTTTTTAACAGAACATTTTTTAGGTAACTATTTAATGTAATGCATTGATGCGTTAGATAACACCAATTAATGAGCAATAGCTCAATATTATTCAAATACCAGAAGGTAGAACCTTATGCACAAGGGACAACTCCCTTACAATCTGTGGAAAACTACTGAGAATTCTTATCAATCTCCTGCCTATCCCTTTTCATGCATAAACTATACTTTTTAGTCTACTTATTCTAACTAACTACTATGATTATCTCTTGCTACAATTATCTATCTCTTGCTAACAACCTGATATAGGGCTATAAGCTATCTATTTGTATGAGACAGTTAGAGCAATCAAGAATGAACTTAATTGCCTTAATAATGCCTTATTGTTTTACACTTGGCTAGCACTCAGCACCTTAACAACCAAATAGCTATAACTAACCTTTCCCTTATCAAAATCCAACTTCTTTCATAAATCATGCTCTTTAGAAGAAACACAAATAGTCTAGTTTCTTTAAGAAATTACCTTAAACAATTACCTTTAACTGAAATAAAGTTCAGCAGCCTTTCAAAACAATTACCTTTCAATTTTTCTAAAGATGTCAACTGAAATTAATATATCTGTAAAACAAGTTACAATAGAAAAAAAGGAAGAAGATTTAACAACAAAGTGCTGAATTTAATAATGCTAAATTCATTTCTCCAATATCTTCAATAAAAGAATACACAAGAAAGACATGCCTAAACTATGAGCCAACATAAAAATTCTTCTTAATGGTATAATCCCCATAAGTATCCAACTTTCTTTCGAGAATATGATCTTTAACTATAACAACAGATTTTCTAGTTTTGACTATTACTATAACAACTCATGAAGTCTTTTGTGGTATCATAAAACTATAAATTATCAACAGTTCTAGCAAATATTCATTTATTTTGGCACTAAAACATCCTAATTTAGTAGAGACATTAGCTAGCTTTTTCCTTTCCAGTATGTTTAAGTTAACAGCATGCTAAGATAATCAAAAGACTAAAATAATTAAATGTTGTAGGACATTGTAGCGATTGAGCAAGCTATTATGGAAACCACAACCATGCCCTTTATAGCTCAATTAATGTTGATAACAAATAATCACCTTCTTAACACCTAGGTTATGTAATATGTGTCCACAATTTCATTTTCCATTACAGTTAATAGATAATGTGGAAACACCTTAAGAATTTTAAAGCAACAAAATTACCTCTATATATTGGACCACGGGAAATGACACCACAGCTGAAGGATCTTTTGAACTTTTAGGTAAAACTACCTGAAACGTAACAGTAAATTTCATTGTTAAAATTTTCAATAGTTACGGATAGAGGGATATAGGAATAAAATTCATAAACATAAAGTGTAGCTATATGAAGTGAAGAGAGTGAAATAAATATTGATTGCATTTAACTTTGATCTACAAATGGAATTAAAGGGATAGTCCAATTATACGATGTAGGAAAGTAGACAAAGAGGACGTATACATTGCACAGTGCAAAAACGTTCCTTAAGAAGTTAAAGAATAAGGGTTATGAAGTGCTCTACATGGTTGATGCTATTGATTAGTATGCGGTTGGTCAATTCAAGGAATTTGAAGGTAAGAATACTGTATATCAATCAACATTGGCATCCGCTCATATAAATGTATTCCAAAGCAACAAAATCACCTTTCAATTTTCACAGTTATTAAATTAACAGTTGCTCAACAATAGGATATAAGATCATAAGTTAACAATAGCACACAAAAAAGGTTCAATTGTATAACAAGAATTTATTCATCATCGTCGTCAGTCGACTCTTCGAATACAATATCACATTCATTGTCACTACTACTTGTCTGTAAGTCATCCAAATCGTTATACAAACGTTGCTCGGAATTCAATACAACATTATTTATTACATCAAATGTAATATCATTTCGATCTAAAAACTCTAAGGAACATTCCTCAACTTCCACTGGAACTTCATTAGACTCTTCAACGTCATTTGAACCTTCTTCATTACCATGAAAAGGGATATCATATGCACGTCTAACTTCACATTCTTGCACAATCCACCAATTTGAACTGAGTATCAAATCTTCCATAACAAAAACTTGCTTCGCTTTGTTTGCCAAAATAAATGGGTCATCTTTGAACCAAAACTTAGTAACGTTGATGCTTTTTACAATGCCATTGACCCTCATATTTGAATTTCCAAGATTGTACCATTTGCATTAGAAAAGCATAACACTTTTACCCCTAATATATTCAAGCCTGATAATATCTATCAGCATCCTATAAAATGTTATATTGTCTTCCCCATAATTTCCTAATATTGTAACACCACAATTTTGTGTAATCCTACGCAGATCACAGGCTTCAGTGCGAAATCGCATCCCATTAGTATTGCATACAGTATACTTCTGCACCAAACTATGAGGTCCACATGCTAATGTATACAAAGACTCAAAGTTATTTCCTTCACGGGAGCTACCTAAAGTCGTCATCTATAATAAGAAAGGAAAATTAGTTAATAATATATAATTATTAGTGAACACCACGTTCAAACCTTCTTCTCACATGATGCTTAAACCATTAAGAAAATTGTTCTTTATGTCTCCTGTCAACATATAATGGACTTTGTTGCCTCAACCCATCCATGTGCTCACTATGGATCATTAAAAATTCAATCAAATTTATATAAATTATCTCAACTTATTACATATCTTAATTTCATAGTATGTTAGAAAAACTTACTCAATAAACGAACTTATCTCATAACAAGTCATAAGCACATAACAATGTGTAATCTCTAGCTCATTTGTAGGAAGAGCAATTATTTTGCCAGCACAAATTGCCTTACATTGTTGGAAGGACACTGATATGTCACTACCATCAACCATATCATTGATTCGGTCTGGCACGTTGAAGTTGGTTTCAATTCCTTATAGATACATTGAACAGAATGTTATGCACTCTTTAACAATATATGCTTAAGCAATTTACCCTTCTGGGTATGCTTTATTTCTGGTAAATCCCTTGAGAGTACCTAGGAATCTTAAGAAATGATTAACCATAATTAGACAGGCCACTATTTAGTTAACTTTGAAGAGTAATATGATAAATTTAAAGGATAACTCTCAGTTGGATACATCCATCTATACGCAAATGGTCCACCAAGTAAGGCTTCATTTGGCAAATGAATAGCCAAATGTACCATGACATCAAAGAATGCTGGTGGGTATATCATTTCAAGTTTGCATAAGATTAAAATAATCTCTTGACACATCTTCTATACATCATCCTTATTCAAACTTTGTCTACAAATTCAACGAAAGAAGTCCCCCAACTCCATTAAAACACCTGTCACATCTTTATTAAGATGCCACGTGTCCCTAATGGAAGAAAGCTTTATAACAATATATGACAATCATGAGGCTTAAGTCCATTTATCTTCCTTTCATCAACATTAACACATCTAGATATATTAGATATGTATCCATCTGGAAACTTCACATGCTTGACAAACTCACAAAACTTCTTCTTCTCATCGGAAGACATTGTATAACATGCTGGAGGTTTTCCTACAATAGTTCCATCAGCTGCTCTTATCAAGTGTAATTCTTTTCGAATATTCATATCTTCCAAATCCAGCCGATCTTTGATTGTATCTTTGGTTTTACCTTTAACATTCATCAAAGTACCAAGGATATTGTAACAAATATTATTTTCTATATGCATCACATCAAGGTTATGCCTTAATCTTAACTTAAGCTTTTTTTAATTCCAATTAAACTCTCCTTCCAATGTCCTTCTCCTCTTATTGCTGGGGTGCTTTCTATAACATATATTCTCCACATGACATAATTGTTCCACCACAATATCTCCATCTAGTAAGTTAGGTATAGGTCGATGATTACTCTTGCCATCAGACTTCTTGCTTTTTCTCCATGGATGATTGTAAGGAAGAAAACAACGATGACCTAAGTAACCAATCTTACTTCTTAACTTACAAAAAGGAGTGTGCATGTTACAGACAGGGCATGCCTTATAGCCTTTTGTGCTCCACCCAGAAACAGTACCATAGGCTGAAAAGTCATTGATAGTCCACACTAAAGTTGTATGAATTCGAAAAAATTTTTCCCTTTGAAACATCAAATACATCAAAACCATCTTCCCATAACTCACTTAACTCATCTACTAGTGGTCTTATATAGACATCAATATCTCGACCAACCGCTTTCAGACCTGGAATAACCAAATATAGCATAAAAAATGACTCATCCATACACATCCAAGGGGGTAAATTTTATGCTAAAAGAACAACAGGCCACACGCTATATGAAAGTGAAAAATTGCCACGTGGATTGAATCCATTTGTTGCTAAGCCTAGTCTAACATTACGTGGTTCTCTGGAAAACTCAGGATATAGTTCATCAAAGCTCTTCCAAGCCTCTCCATTAGAAGGATGAACTATGGCATTTTCGTCACCTTTAGGCCTATTATTATGCCAAGTCATTTGTTTAGCAGTCTTACTTGACATCAATAATCGTTGTAGTCTCGACTTTAATAGAAAATACCACAATACTTTCCATGGTATCTTCTTACCCTTGCCATCATTAATTCTCCATCTTGATGTTCCACACTTAGGACAACTTTGCAAGTCCCCATACTCTTTCCAAAACAGGGAACAATCGTACTTACATGCATGTATCGACACATAACC
>JANZLX010000001.1:9296110-9312206 GCA_025531955.1 Erythroxylum orinocense
GGGGGTCGGGGGGGGGGGGCATGTTCTTGGGGCGGGTACGGGTGATAGCATGCCCGCCCCATACCCGCCCCGTTGCCATCCCTAGATACAACT
Organism: Erythroxylum orinocense; assembly: GCA_025531955.1. Lineage (NCBI taxonomy): Eukaryota > Viridiplantae > Streptophyta > Magnoliopsida > Malpighiales > Erythroxylaceae > Erythroxylum > Erythroxylum orinocense. Next base: position 9,296,204 of record JANZLX010000001.1, read on the forward strand.
GGGTCTATCTTAGTCTTTTTCATTCTTAGATTAGTTTCTTTACCAGATCTGCAAAGCTTTTATTAGCTTCTCTAAGTTTTGCAGGAATTAAACACATTACTTTTCAAAGTAAGCTACAAAACATTTAGATTTAGGTTAGCAGTCGAAGATTTTTTCTTTTCATTTAGATATTGTTTCCTCGCTCCCAAATCTATGTTAGTTTCTTTTCTCGAATTTTTGTTGTCTTTTTAGAACTTATTCTACTTTTTTAAAGGTGGTGCTTTATGATAGTTTCTGCTTGACATTTTTCTTTTTTCCCAAATTGATTGTCGTTTCCTGCTATTTCTAAGTTTGATCCATAATTCTTTGGGTGTTTATGGACACATTTTTTAGATTGACGTTGAGTTTTTAGTTGTTATACTGACTTTTCCATCACCTATATGGGATTGAGAAAACACACACACACGATCACAACTACTGGAGGCTTTTTTCTTTTTTCCCTTTGTTTTTGTCCTTTTCATATGACCATGCAACACCCACTTTTATCTTTCCCTTATCATCTGTGAAATTCATGTGAAAATAACCTTTTGAGATTATCCTATTTTGATCAAAATAGCCTTTAGAGATCATCCCACTTTGGTTTGCTTACTTGTCTTTTTGTCAGGGATGGCAGTGGGTTTTCAATCTGACTAATATCCGCACTATCCAATCCAAAAAAACAGATATGGAGGCTAAAAATAGATTTTAAATGAATTTTAAATAGATGCGAAAAAACGGATGTAAATATGAATTTGGATATGGGTCTAATGATAACCCGAACCGTAGATAGCCATACCCTACCCGTTTTTTATTAACTCTATTTTTTAATTTTTTTCTTGAATATTTATGGTTAAACATAATAAGATATTAATATTTTCTTAGAAGAAATAGTTTTAAAATCTACACTTTACTCCTCAGTCCTAACCTTTTTCATCATATTTTATTTTCTTATATGATGATAATAATGCAAATGATATAGATATGGAGTTTTGAATGTTGTGGAGTTCACGCAAAGACAATTTGAAGCTTTGGATATTTCAATCTTTGTTCCAGTTCTTGATTATGAAAAATATATATTACCTTCGTTCTAGATATTATGATTTTTATTATTCCAATTTTATAATTTTTTAAGACATACAAATCAAAATCTTAACTTATTATTATTAAAGTAATTTTTATTTAGAGCATTCACATAAATCGGCTCTTTATATTTTATATTTATAAGTTATATTTTTATGTGCTATATAACCCGATCGATATTCAAAAACCCGAACAATCCAATAGATTTGGATATGAATAGTAAATCGTAAAAATCGATGGATATAGATATGGGTTGAATAATAAAAAATAGATATGGATATGACTAGAGTAATACCCAAACCAAACCATGTCCATTGCCATCCCTACTTATTATACATTCACTTTATTTGGTTATGGTACATCTCTCTCTTTGTTTCGATTTTGGTTTTTCTCTTTCCTCAATTGTTGTCGCTTTTAACTGTTTTTGTTTTAAGTGGAATCATTTGTTTTATTACAATTAAGTGGAAGGATTTAGGGATTTAGAGTTTTTCAAACCTCACTTTTAAAATATGTGTGTTTTCTTCTATTTTCAGTAATTGAAAAATGTTAATGGTTACCAAGCAAGTTTTATGAGTATATACGTGATCTTGCAGCTTTGCTTGCTTTATAACTGGTCAATCTTTTTACTTTCCATTGTCCATTTTCTTTAGCTTTGCTTGTCTGCTTTATTTTTCCTTTAAATTTGAGTTGCAATTTATGGGCTTATATTTTGCTTCCATCTACATTTCACTATTTTGGTTTCTCTCTGTTTCTTGTGTTTGTGTGCTCTCTTTTTTAGCTACTTTGACGCTTTTATTTCTAGGTTTTCTTATAATTCAGACGTTTCTCATTGATCTTTTTGTTCTTTGCTTCTCATGTTTGGTTTATTTTCATGATAGTCTACATCTAGTGGCTTGGATTTTTACTTTTTTTTGATAAAACATTTATGATACCACATAATATTAAAAAACTTTAGGCATGGTTCATAGGAATATTGCTTAATTGACACCACTTAATAATCTAATATTTGCTTCTTTTATCACTTTTGTATTATTTGGATGATCGAGTAATCTTAGAGTCGTTTAAAGACTTGTTGCACTTGTCTTCTATAGTTGGTGTTGGGTATTTGGGTAAGAGGGGTGGCAGTGACTTTTGATGATATAGTAATGAGTAGTCCTTTAGCGAGTCTTAGGTCTAGGAGAAGAGAAGATGTTGATAAACTGTAGATATGTTCTTGGAACATATAGGGAGGTTATTGGAATTAAAGGAGATTTTAGAAAACTATAAGATTCATATAACATACATCCAAGAGACAAAGCATACCAAAGCTAAAACAAAAGAGATCAATGAGTTCAAATTTTAGTATCTAGTGGGTTTAAGGTAACAGAATGAAGTAGGTATCTTAGTTGTCAAGGAACTTATACATCATGTCATGGGGGTAAAGAGGACTAATGTTAGGATTTTGTCTGTAAAGATTATGGTGAAAACTTTTGTTTTCAATATGGTATGTGCTTATGCACCCCAAGTAAGGTTAGACAAATAATTTAAGCGTCAATTTTAGGAAGAGCTAGATGAGGTGATTTAGCAAATTCCCCTTGAAGAGAAAGTTATTTTGAGAGGAGACTTTAATGGTCATATCGAGAGAACCTCAGACAAATATTTATAGGATCATAGGGTTTCGAGTATGGAGATATAAATGATAATGGGATTGCTTTATTGGACTTCATGATAGCATTTAAGATGGTGATAGCTAACTCATTTTGTAAGAAAAACAAGCAGCAATTGATGACTTTTAAAAGTAGAACCGCGAAGATTCAGATTGACTAGTTATAAGGCAAAGAAATCAACCGAGTTGCAAGGATTATAAGGTGATATCTAGCACTTGCTTGTTAGCTTAGCATAGATTATTGGTTATGAATCCTATAATTAAAGGTTAGATAAAGATGAGAAGTCCTTAGAGGTGGACTAGAGTCTGATGGTGGAACCTGTAAAGGGATACGATGGAACAATTTAGGGATTCAGTAATATATGTAGAAGAATAAAAATGGAAGAAGATGCTAACCAGATGTGGGAGAGAGTAGCAACTCATTTAAAGAATGTAGCTAAAGAAATCTTGGGTACTTTTAAATGGCCTAAAGGTAGTAAGATGGAGTCTTAGTGCTGGAATGAAGATGTACAAGATAAGGTTATGATCGAGAAGGTTGCTTATAGAGCTCTAATAGATAGCGCCACAGGGGTAGAAAGGGTAGTTAATAAAGAAAGTTACAAATTGGCAAAGAAAGAAATGAAGAAGATAGTATCAAAAGCCAAAAGCAAAGCTTACGAGAAATTATATAAATGATTGGAAACAAAAGATGGAAAAAAAGATATATTTAAGTTGGCAAAAGCTAGGAAACAAAAAGCAAGAGACTTAGATTAAGTTCGTTGTATAAAAGATGAAATAAGGCAGGTGCTTATGATTGAAAATAACATCAAAAGAAGATGACAAAGATATTTCTATAGCCTTCTTAATGAAGACATAAAGGAAAACATCTTTTTAAGGGACCTTAACACGTTTAATAGGTATTGTAACTTTACTTATTGATGACAAATCACAAAGGAAGAAATTAAAAGAGCTTTAAGGGGATGAAGAGTGAAAGGATAGTAGGGCTTAACAAGATACTTATAGAGATGTGGAAGAGCCTAGGTGAAGAGGGTCTTACTTGGCTAGCGAAACATTTTAAGGTGACTCTTAAGTAGGTCAAAATGCCAAATAAGTGGAGACTTAGTATGCTAATTCCTCTATACAAGAACAAAGGAGACATCCAAAGCTATAACAACTATAGAAGCATCATACTATTTAATAACGCTATAAAGTTATAAGAGAAGGTGATTAAGAAAATAGTGAGAAAGGGTGCGTCTATCCTTGAGAACTAGTTTGGTTTCATGCCAAGAAGGTCCACGACAGAGGCTATACGTCTCTTTAGAAGATTAATGGAATATTACAGGGAAAGATAATGTAACCAATATATGGTTTTCATTGACTTAGAGAAAGCTAATGACATGGTACCTAGGGAAATCATGTGGAGGTGTTTAGAAGTTAAGAGAATTCCTATGACCTATATAAGAGTTATTAGAGATATATATAAAGGAGTAGAAATTCGAGTAAGTATGATAGGAGGAGATACAGAGCATTTTTTTTATTGATATCACACTACACTAAGGCTCCTCATTAAACCTCTTTCTATTTGTAGTAGTGATGGATAAACTTATCAAGAGCATCCAAGGGAAGGTTCCTTAGTGTATGTTGTTTGTTGATGACATTGTTTTAGTGAATGAGACGTCAATGTCAAGCTAGGACTTCGAAGAGATATACTAGGTTAAAGGTCTTTAAATTAAGTAGGGCTACGACTGAATAATTAGAGTATACCTTTTCGACCATAAGGTGGCTTCTAATGCGGAGGTAAAGATTAATTCAAAAGTTATTTCACAAAAAGAATGTTTTAAGTATCTAGAATCTATCATCTAGAGCAATGGAGAGATCAATGAAGACATAGTGCATCGTGTTAGATCATGATGACTTAAATAGAGGATTACATCATGATTTTTATGTGACAAAAAGATATCACTTCAGTTCAAAGGTAAATTCTATCATTTATCGATTAGGTCAATTATACTTTATAGGGCAAAGCATTGACCCATCAAACAGGTGCATATTCATAAGTTAATGATGGTAAAGATGAAAATGCTTCGTTAAACGTGCAGCTTTATAAGAAGAGATAAGGTAAGTAATGTAATTGTAAAAGACAAATTAAGAATGACTAATATCAATGGAATATTAAGAGAGACAAGGGTTAGGCGGTTCAGATATATTAAGAGGAGGCATTTTGACGCTTCAATGAGAACATACAAGAATATTGTACTTATGGATTGTAAAAGGAAAAAAGGAAAACCTAAGAAGAACTTGAAAGAGGTGATCAAAGATGATATGACTATGCTAAACTTATTGAAGACTTGACCCTCAATAGGAAACTTTAGCATATAAGAAATTGGGTAAAGGATCTCCGTAGAGAGATCCTTCTATTTCTCATAGTTATTTAGCCTCAACTCTTATCATGTAGTACTTCCCTTATAGTTATTTAGCTTAACCATTTTCTTACCTAACTTGATCATTCTCTTACAATAACTTGTTTGTTTTATTTATTTATTTGTCTTCTTTTTTATTTGTATATTTATTTACTTATTTTATCTTTTATTTTTATTATTTACTTTATTCTATACTTATTGCAATATTTATTTTATATTTACATACGTTTGTATTTATTATTATTATTACTATTACTACTACTATTATATTTATAAGTATTTAATTATATTTCATGTATCGTTATTATTATTTTTATTATTACATTTATTATTTTAATATTTAATTTTATTATTATTCGTTATTTTCTATTTCTATTTTAGTTATATTTGATATTGTATATATTATATGTATTTTTCATCTTTTATTGGAGTTTTGATTTTTTCCCCTACAAACAATTCTCAAAAAATTATTATTTTCTAATGTTTTTGTCTTTTTTTTTCCTCTATGAATCTATCACAAATAATCTCTCTATTAGTTAGAGATAAGATTGAATAATTCTGGACCTCCCTAGATCTTACATCTCAGCAAAACTTCCATTGAAATATTGTTGTTGTCGCCACATTCATGCAGCCTATCAAAAATAAAATATGTAAATGAACTTTGAAATTTAAAAATTAGACTTACTTTTATTATTCAACCATTTGCTTGCTATTTGACTAATTACTCTCTTCTTCAAATAAACTATTATCTTCATATTCTATTAATAAAACCAATCATTATTATATCTTGTTTTGCAAACAAATTCAATCCACTTAAAAAGACACATTTTAATTGTATGGAAGAGCCATAGTAAAATGGATCTGTGTCATTTTATGACCAATTCAGTGTTGTACCACATCTTAAGATCAATTTTGAGATGGCTTACATATCATCTATGACGCATCTTTCGTTTCAGCATGCACTACATAGAATTTGATTAGAAAAAAAATACAAAAGTAGGGCTCTTCTTTCGATTCCATCCGACCCATTTGCATTTTTTTAATCGACTTTTGTTTTGTCAAAACGAAGATGAACAACGCTTAAAATAATCTAAAAGTTAGCCATATTATAGTTTCTTCGTTTTAAATATTTCATTCTCTTAATATTGTACGATATTTTTAATTTTCCAAAACAAAAGAATATCGTACATTTCTTTTGACATCCTCAGACGAATTTTTAATTGCAAAATTCAAACACTTAAAAAGAAAAAAAAGACCTCACATCATTTTGTGTTCACCGTGAAATTGAGCAGCTCACAAATTGTAAATCTTCTCTTTTCAATTGAGAGACCTAATGAAACCTTCACAATGATATCAACACATATTTACATAACAATTTCAGTTTCATACTTTCACTGAATTAACCTAAGCAAAAACCTGAAAAAAAATAAATAATTGTAGTGTTGCAGGAAGAGCAAGAGAAAGAGAAAGAGTGGGAAAGAATGAGGTTTGTACATTCCAAAAATTGAAACCGAAACAAAATAAGAGTAGGAGGAGTTGTGTAACACTCGAGGGAATAAAATTTCCAAAACATGGCGTAGAAAGACCCTATTAAAGCCACCCACGCATCGTCAAGTGTAACTAAATTGACATCAGTGATTACCATATCATCTATTTAATGACATGATTACCATATCATCTAAATAGACATGAATGAAAAAGAAAAGTGTTAGCGTTGGAAGGCTAGAAAAACAATCACAAAAAGTAGAAATGCTGAAATATATATAAAAAAAAACTGACAATAATAAAAAGAGTAAAAATATCGTTATCCGGCATATATGTTGAACAATAGGATGGTAACAGCGATGAGTACAACAGCTCACTTCAAAAGCAATAGAATCAACCGATTCCAAGAAGATTGAAAAAACAAAAGCCATAGAATCAACCTGCTATATATTAGTGAAAGGCTCAACCGCATATCTAATAGCAAAGCTGGCTGCTTGCTCATCCATATGTACCAGTAAAGACTTTTTACTCCGACTTGTAACAGAATGCAACTAATTAACAAGCTGGTCTATAACCATATAAGCACAGGACAAACAACAATCTTTGCACGGTAATACCTTCCTGAAATGATCAAAATTTCCATTGAGATCAAACCGAAGAGGCAACAGTATTGTAAGCAAGGTCAATTTCTTCCTCCGTCATCTCAATTGTTTCATCACTCTCATACCCTTCCGCATCTGTGGAGATGGCACTTTTTATCCTGTCGGTCTCACTTTCATCCATCTTCAGTTTTTTAATCTGGTACTTAGAATCATCATTTGAACATCTAAGTTCAGACTCATACATTTGTTTCAATTCCCTGCCCTGTCTGCAAATGTCATCCTGTAGCAAATTAGGATTATTCCGACCATCTACAAGCTTTACCAGCTCCTCAACTGCATGAGGAATGACATTCCACTGCTCTGCCACTTTCCGTACATCCTAAGCAAAATAAACAACTTTTATATGCAAAAGATTGAGAAGGGTTAAAGATCTGCAGAAGTTGCAGAAGAGATTGAAAATGCTCTAGATGAGAATATAAAACACCTGATTCTGTTCAAGGGAATCTATGGCATCTTGTAAACAAATTATGATGCCCTCCGCAGCTATTTGTTTTATCTCACTTGGGTTTGGCTGTTGAAACAACAAATTAACATCAGGTTGTGCACATGGTCCTTTGTCCTTTAAACTTAGTGAGACTAGCAGTGGGAAAATAATATGCCAAAAAAAAAAAACTGTTATCTTGTCATCATAAATGACAATCTGCCAGGCATCTTTTCACACTTATCTTTTCCCTTCATTGATTGCAGTATCGTATTCATGTCCAAAAGCATCTTGTTTCATGTTTTATAAAAAGAAGAGATTGCTCAAATACAATAAATTGAAGAAGGCTTGACTCATAGAGCTCTATGAGTATTAGTTGAAAACACAGATGATAACAGCAACGAACGTGGAAGTAATTGTCAAAGGTACGTACTAGAACAGGAAAATGATAAAAAGAGAAAGCTACTACAATTAGGTGAAACTTACCTTTTCATCCTGACTTTCTAACCATGAGATGGTTCGATTAAGATCATCAACGGCCCACTCTTTCACTTTAGAAGGAGAAAAATACACTTTAGCAGGATCAGAAGCTCCATTCTGTTAACATACAAGGCAGCACCAATTATTATCAGCAGATCAAATGACTGTGGATATAAATCCTGAGATCTCATTGTAATCCTGAGATCTCATTGTAGAGTAAGTTCTCAAATGGGAAAATACACTCAATTGAGAACTTATTTTTTGAAATAACCTTTGTGGAAGTCTTCTTTGAATGTGATATTCTTTCAACTTGTTTCTCTGATTTTCTAGACAGCAGGCTTGCTTCTTGATCTGCAACCACCCCTACAATTCAGATATCAATCAAAAGTTAGTATAATGGTCAGTAACACATTCAAGACACCAGAAATGGACAGAACACAAGCAACTGCCGAGCTTGATGCATGTATGTTTCATAAGAAAAAAGAATACGTCTTGGAGCTTGGTCTACAGCTGTGCAACTTTAAAGCACAAACATTAAATATACCAACAAGGGCAAGAGGGCCAGTTAAAATCATCCATCTCCAATAAACATAAAGGAAACAGATAAAAAAGAAGTAAATTTACCAGGCCACTTACTTGCATTTGAAACAGGGGTATCCCTCCATGGCTTGCCAGCATGCATGAGGTAAGGATCAATCTCAACAAGCTTCTTCGTCCTGTAACATTCTGCTATCCAGTCCTGAACAGAATTACCAAACAATAATGGTTTTAAATTACAGAATTCAACTGCAATTGCCGCCATAGTATTACAAATGCCATGCCCACAATTGTAATCGCATTGGCAAACAGTGTCACCACCAGTTCACAACTTAGAATTCTCGCAAGCAATGATAATAAAAAGCTTAAATTTTTATAAGGTTTATCGATGTATGTTACCTTGTGGACAATTGATCCAGAAAGAGCCTGCACTTGGCGGAACTTTGGAGTGTTTGAATAGGCTGAAACCAAGAGCGTGCAATCGGAGCCCCAATCGGGTCTGTACTGGGCACCCATTTCAAGAGCCTGAGAGCGTATCGTAGCGCGATCCGGATTAACCAACCCAGATAACACTATCACTACACCTTCCTGCCCAAGTTGAAAAACTAGTTCATTCATCTAGCAAAAGAAAAACAAACAGAAAAAAATAACAAGAAATACCAAGAGTTTGGAGAAGTGAGGCGTGGAGGATGAATTGTTGGCTATTATAGAAACGTCTTCTGGGTTCTTCCCGGTGGACTTATCCCGGCCACGTTCCGGAGAACTCATCCACGGGGGAAGATTCCGCCTTCCTCCGCCACCACTAGCCATGCGACCGGACACTTCCTTTGTTCTTTCTTTTACGTCATCATTTAGTTCTTATTGATTATTAATTTATTATTTCTACAATTTTTTAGGTGGAACACGTGTCGAATGTATAGAGAGGGGCGCGTGATGATCAAAATGGTCTTCAATTACAAGATCACATCCTTCTAATTCTATCATCTATCTCCCGCTCACTTCCTCTGTTCGAATTACCGAGTGAACACACCGACTCTCTCTGTCTCTTTTTGTCTCTCTCAGTGTGGAGTCGGGTTGGGTCTGTTGAAAATGTCGGATCCATTGGAGAGATACTCCGGGCTCTCTCTCTTTCACCGGACGTTCACTTCTCTCTCAGTGAAGCATCCTCCTCCGCCGCGCGGCTCGGACGACGATATCCTCTCAACCCACAATTTCCTCAAATCCCTTGTAATTTCTCTCTCTCTACGTTCCTCTTTTCCTTAGGTTTCAACGACTCTTCAATCGGATTAATTGATAATTATCTTCTCGTTTCTGATCACCAGGCTGTGAGAGACCCACACAAGCTTCGAGAGCAGGCAAAACTTATTCTAGATACTTCTAAGGAGCTTCAAAACCCTGAAGATGAACCTTTTCAAGGTAAAGGTCAAGATGTAGTTGAAAAAGAGCGGAGACCAGGCTTAGTCCGTAAACGTGCTCGCTTTTCTTTGCTTCCTAATTCAAGGTAATGCATGCCTTTTATCGTTATAAGCTGTATTGTTTGTTTTCTAGACGTTCCAATAATGTTGCAACCGAAGTGTGTATGTTTTGACAGCGAGCGTAAAGCTAGTTTGGAACCTACGTTGGACATTGATAAGCTGAAAAATCCTGAGGAGTTCTTCTCGGCTTTTGAAAGGCTTGAAAGTAAGTAAACCGTATTCTGTTGTAAGAATGAGTCTGTCTATGTCTCTATTTGAGTTCGTTCTGTTATGGTTGATTAATCAAACGTTTTAGTTGTTGTTAGATGCCAAAAAGGAAATAGCAAAACAGACAGGCCATGCTTTGGCAGACTCGATTCACTGTGGTGCCTCTGTGGCTGCACGGCCTATTCGACCTGGAATCCCAGGGTCTGATCAGTGCAGTGCTTTGGTTAATGCCTTCGTTCTAACTGGTTGTGTATGTTTGATTATGGATATGTGTGTAATGTTGTCGATTTACTCATATTGCAGGAGATCTAGGATAGCGAAGTACAGAAATCTCTTTCATTACACAGATAAGGAAGAGATGGTTGAAGAGGAGGTTGATCTGTCTCATCACGCTGCAGGACAAGGAACAACCTATGCAGACATCACAGAGCCAGAAACGAGCTTGGAAAATGTTGAATCACAACAAATGGAAAAATTTAATGTTGCTACACTAGAGGTTGAATTTGCTGGTAAGGGTTAGTCACTGAAGCAGGGACAAAATAATTACAGTGTGATACTTCCTAAACTTTTAGTTCTTTTTTTCAATCCTGCTGCTAAGATGAGTTACTCTTTCCTATGTAGGTTCAATAACCAAGGCTGATAATAGAGTTGACCAGCTTTTAGAGGAATTGCTTGCTCATGACTACAATGAACTAGATGGGGATGAAACGCTTACTTTACTGCAGAAATGTTTGCAGATCAAATCTCTTGATATAAAGAAATTAAACCTCCCTGAATATCAGGAAGTTCAAAAGATTGATTTCAAAGCTTCTGGTGGGAAATTGCCAAAGCCTGGGAATGTTCTAGCAGACATACAGAATCTTTTACAGTCAACAGGGGGTAAAGCACCTATGAAGCAGACAAAACAAGAAAGTTCTGTTTCTACTACTGGTTCTCCAACTCCAGTAAAAAGTCCATGGGCGTCATTGTCTTTGTTGAGGAAACACATATTGCGGTCAAACCCTTCAGACAATCCGTTTTCAGCTGATGACATTGACCAATCACCACCATTACATGCTTCTTCTACTGGAATATTTAATCAGAGTTCTGATCCAAGAGAATTGCGTTCTGATGTGGAGCACATCAATGTTGGTTTGGACAGTGGGGGCATAAATAAGAGTTCAGGTCAGCCTGATGCTGGTGCAGATAGTCATACAAATGGACAAAATGAAATTCGGGATATGGTGAGGGTTTTTCTTTTACTTTGTTGTCTTGCTTCGATTTACAATGTTAAGAAAGTTTCATCAGTGAGTTCTGCTACAATTAGGCAGAAGATATGCAGCAAGAAGGTGAGGCCTCCCAACAGCCTGATTTAAATATGGATGACTTGACTGTGGAAATACTGAATGATGTCCAAACTCTGCATGGTATGTTTTTTTTAAAACCATAATGTATTATTTCTTTCGTCTGCAGAAAGTTGAATGACTGGGTTATTGTTGTTGGCTTATTAAGCTACTTGGTATTTGACACAAGAAACCTTGATGTGAATTTCCCTGATACAACCACCACTTTCTTTCCATTTAAATAGTCTTAGATTTACTAGTTAGGTGCCCTTTTAGAAGGATGAAGAACATAAGAGAAATGAAGGGTTTGTATGATTGAAATTTGGAGGTAGAACTGGGGTAATCATCAAGTCGAAGTTTGACGTTGCTATGAATCATGGTGATTTTGATTAGTTCACAAAACTTCTGTGCTCGGAATTTGATTGCTCTCACCTTTTAGTTTTAACGATTCCTATTCTTATATGTGTTTTCGTAAGTGTCTTTTTGCAACTTTTCTTTGAAAGGTCAATCAAATCCTATGATCGTTGATGAGCATGCTATTGGTGGATTCTCTAAAATTCTGGACATTGATCCAGAACAAGTTCAAGATGCTGTGGTTCAGCATAATGAGGTTCTAGCCCTTACTGTCAACTCTTTCCTCTAATTGGTACTCAAGTTTGGCATTAGCTGAAGTTCTGAATCATGGTCTTGTATAGGCAGTATGATGTCTTCCTTTCTGTTTCCATGGATCTGTTTAGTCAACATTTCTATTATATTCTTATAATCGCATGCTCCTCTCCCCTAGACTATTCTTTTCGGGAATTTACTACAAGTTTCTTATGCAACAGAAAATTGATGATTCCTCTGTGGTGATGGAGCGAACCATGAAGGAGTCACATCGTTGCAAAGGACTTAAGAGAAAGGCTTCATCTAGAAGGCAAAGCCTTGCAGGTTCTTAGTGTGAATCAAACCCTCAGTTTCTTACTCTATTGCTTAGTGTTGATTATATTTTTTTTGTGCTTAAATAACTGAACCTTGGCTTTGCTAATAGCTTCTGGTACAACATGGGAGAATGGGAAAAGGAAAAGTACCAGGATCAGGTCAAGACCTTTGGAGTATTGGAAAGGAGAAAGATTTTTATATGGCCGTGTTCATGGGAGTGAGTTCCTATTGCTGATTGAATATTCATGAAATTACTGCATGATGTGTAATTTAGTTGCAGTGCTTTGAATATATCTCTTATGTTGTCAATGCTTTGAAGATCTCTTTCGTCATCTATGTAACTTTTGTTCTTTCTCAAAAGGATTTTGCTTATCATACGCAGTTAAGTGAGGTTTTTTTAAACATCTGAGCCCAGCCTGAAAAACTTGAGCTGGTTTGGGTTTCAGGCTTTTTTTGAGCTCCAATTTCCTTTGGGCCTCAGGCCACACATGCAGGGGTTCTGGCTGAGATGAGTCTTCCAGGCCCAAAGCCCAATTTTTTTATATAGGCACTAGCCTGGCCTGAAGCCTGATCAAATCAGGCTTTGCCCATTGACTTTGGGCTGGGTCCAGACTCTTTAGCTACTCCTACTTATATTGTTGAAAGGCACATAGGTTTTTCACGGCCTTTAATTGAAATTTCAAAGCCGTAGATAAGTTCATACGTTGATGTTGTTGAAATACCAAATATTGTTTGTTGTACAGGTCACATTTGTTTCTTTTTGCTATTTTCTTTTGCAAAAATAAGTTTCATATGATACTAGCTAAACGATGAATTTATGGACGACTTTTGAAACTTTTGGTTATTGCATTTAGCAAAGATGCTGAGAGTGACTACTTCATAGTTTTTTTTTGTTTGGGCGTGTTATCTTTCTATGCAAAGCCAGTTGAATTCTTCTAGTAAAGAGCATTGACTAGTTAACCTGTTTGCGTGGCAGGTTTGCCTACTGTAATTGGGATAAAGTATGAGTCTCCAGGTAATGGTGGGAAACGAATGATAAAGGTGAAGTCTTTCGTCCCTCCTAAATACAAGGATTTAGTTCAATTGGCCGCTCTGTATTGAATCGTGATCCACTGTCTATAAATTGATTGGAAATTTGAATGTGCAACTTGGCATTCTTTTCCTTGTAACTTCCAGACTTTTGATGAGTTATAGCCTATTTTCATGAGGTTGATCTCGAGGAATTTGTCCGTGACAGAATTTTCCTTATTTGGATATAATTGCTCCGTACTTGTTAGCCTAAAGCTGATTATCATTTCTTACGATTAGCTAAATCAATGTAATATGATCACTTTGTGTCAAGTAGCGGATAAACCATTCTTTATGAAATCAACGAGATGTGCTTTCTTTTCTCACGGCCTTTAATTGCAAGGTCCGTGCCTGGTAATTTGATGAGAATGGTCAAGGTCTATGCGGGGTAATTTAAAAGTGAACCCCTGTTCAGTGTTTAAGCAACGGTTTAGAATTGAGAAACCCATTTAATGGCAGTGAACAAACTTGCATTATATGGAGAGACTCTTTTAACAAAGATTTTATTGCTCTCAAAAGTGGGTGTTAAATTAAGTTACCTAACCAAACAAAGTAAGGAATGATATATTTTTTTTCAAGGCCAGCAATTTCTATCTACTTAAAAAAAGAAAAGCTTGCAGTACATGAAAATTAGAGGCGATGCCAACCTAACCTAACAAATGGTTGGATGAAAAGTATGTGAATGAATGCAAGTGAGTGTCTCTTCTCTTGAATGATGGATTGAAACTTTGATTTAATAATTGCTTGATCTTCCGCTATCCTTGCCCACCATTCTTTTCTGTATGTCATGGGATTCGTCTTAATCGAGAGCATTCAAGCACTGTGATCTCTTCCAGAGCACCCAATATCGGTGAGTTCCTCTAGTATAAATGCTCGTTAGGTCGCGCAAAGTACTCCAACCTAATGATGCGGAAAAAGGTAAAGAGGAAGATTGTTACCTTCATAGTTTATAAAGAAGAAGACACTACCAGAAAACAAAATAAGACATTAGTAAATAAGAAAGTAATGGCGGTCCAGACATCCTCAAGGATACCTCACCAACCTGTCCAGTTATTAGGTCTTCAGAAATTCATCTCCTAAAGTTCTCAGAAAGAAGCTCATCTGGTGTAAGTAAATTCTCTCCAGACTTTCATTCATCATGCGGTTTCCCATTATAAACAAACTTTTCACCTTTGATAGGATTGGAAGTTTTATGTTACTCCAAGTGGTTAGTTATGCAACATTGAACTTGAGAACAAAGATCACTTGTTCTTCAAATGCTAGTTCTCTAAGAAGCTTTGGGTAAAAAATCAAATGTTGAATAATCACTTATATAATGATGATGATTGGAAACAAATAGTGAAACGGGCATCTGAAAAATACACTACAAGAAAATTGGAAGATTAGGGACGGAATATCAGGGACGGAGGTAATTCCGTCTGTGATCACCGACGGATTGTCTGTGTTGTCGGTGGAAGAAGACGGAAGTCGGCCTATGCCGACGGAGTAAATTCTGTCGGTGAGAAGCGTTTGGAAGGCTTTAAAATTAACAACGAAAACGACGTCGTTTTGAATAAACCCAAAATGACGCCGTTTCCCATCTGGTTTTAATCGTCCCAAAACCCCTCCCCCTCCCCCCATTTTCCCGCGCCTCTCTCTTCTTCTGGACCGTCCGTCGTCGTCTTCACGTCTCCCCCTAGCGCCACCGGTTACAGCCATCGCCGCCGCCATCTGCGCCCATCATCGTCGTCGACACGTCTCCGCCGTCTTCCTCTGCTCCGGTGGTGAAAACCGAAGGTACTTTGCCCACTTCTTCCTCTCCTTTGTTAACAATCGGTTGGTGTCAATTTTAACGATTTGGATGGTTTTGGTTGTTTAAAATTTAGTTTGGTGAGTGTTATTGCATTGGTATGGTGTTTGTTGTGGATGAAAGGGAAGAATGTGGGAAAATTTGATGGATTAGGGATGATAAAATGGTTGTATACCATGTGTTTGACAAAATGCCTATAGGTGTTTTTGGTGAATTGTTGTTGAAGTTTGAAGGTGTAATGGTGTTAGTTTTCCATGATGTTTGGAATGTAGTTTTGTTGTTGTTGAATTTGATTAATTAGTTTCATAATTGTGTGAAAATATAGGTCATAAATTTATTTGTTATGGTTATATATGTATGCATAATGATTATGTTGAAGGTTAATAAAGTATAAGGAAATTAAATGTATAATGTACATGTTGAATGTTTATGATATTGTTTGATTTAGTTAAATAAATTGAAACTAAGTCTATATTTGTTTAATAGTTAACTCC
>JANZLX010000001.1:9322499-9341193 GCA_025531955.1 Erythroxylum orinocense
TTTTTAGGACTAATTAAATACGACGGGTTTCGTTGCTTTAAAATTAATAATATTTTAAATTTTTTAAAGAAAGCAAGTGATGTAGAGGTAATACATCCTCTACCTAAAAGAGTTATGCCTAGTATATCCAAAATTTCCAAGAAGGAAACAACAAAATGAGTTAAAGAAAATGAAAATTCCAAGCAAATTAAGTCAGAAAGGGCAAGTCCCTAAATACTGAAAATATGTCATTCTGGTCATAACTCCAAAAATGCAACAATGACACCTTAATTTAGCATGCTGAGGCTTCTTTATAGGTATGTAGACCTTATTTCAATCATATGAATACAGTTTCATAAACATACAATAACTAATGTTTATCATTATGTTAATCATGTTAGAATAAAGACAACTTCACAGGTATACTAGTTTTTAGTTTTATATTAGTTATTATTGGCTTTAATGACTGACAAAGTTGTTTTCATTACAACAATAGTTAAGCAACCTGAATTTCGTTGATGATAATGTTATACTTAGTCAACAAAGAAATATTATAAGCAATGTCTTTTTTTTATCAATTTGTCTTAGTTGAAATAATTACCAAGTGTGTTTCTAATATTTCATCTTCCATTGTCTACATTGGTACACCTGGACATGCCAATAAAAAAATGTTTGGAGATAATGACCCACACACATTTCAATTATCATTTCATCTAAGTGTTTACAGTACAAAGGACAATTTAGTATTACTTCACAACAAATACAAACTGAAGCAATCAAAAGGAGAACGTCATTGACACAATCATCGCAACCTAACATTCACAGTCAAGTACAAATCAGATTGACTGAGGGATTTGACATAAATAGAAAAACCTACAAATGAGAGCGACTAAGGGATTCTAGATAGTAAAGGAAGTGATAAAGGTTCCAGCCAACCTCCAACAATTTTAGGAATTCCAGCTAGCCTCCAACAACTTTGGGGATTCCAAACACACAAATACAAACCCAAGAATGAGATGAGGGATCATTTTTGTTAGGTTTTGATCAATTATTTTCTGATTAGTTAAGTTGATATATTTGTTTAAGTTAAGAAATTTTTAGGACTAATTAAATACGACGGGTTTCGTTGCTTTAAAATTAATAATATTTTAAATTTTTTAAAGAAAGCAAGCCTTACATTGCCACCAATGATATAATGTAACAATGTAGGGCTTGCAAAAGAAACAAATTATTATTAAAAAGTGTCAGGCCAGCGATGACCTGGTAAAAAACTGACAACGTTATCCAACCATCAATTTTTTGTTATTATCATATTATATTTAAACTTTTTCTAAATGTTAGGGTCTTGTTTGTTCTCTCTAGAACATTAAGGTTAAATTTGTCCATTGGTGCAAAACTTAAAGGCCAATCTTGTTACTAATTAAGACAAATTTTATTCTAATGTCTAAGCACCCTCGAAACTTATCCATATTGTCAAACCTATTTATTCTAGCCTTAGGATAATTTCCTCCATCTATCCAAACATCCTCTTCTTTGTCTTTAAGAAACCCTAGTTTAAGGTATTGAAACCTTAGCCACAAAAGATAATGTTGTTCTTGCCTTCCATCCCTCTGGCTGTTAGCTAGCTACATTGCCATTGCTCTTATTCTAAAAGATCCAGAAGATGCACTGCCATTTGTGTTGCCTCCTGAGTGTGCCATAATTGCCCAAATTTATCCAGCATTTGCTTCACTTAACCATAAGCCACCAGCCATCCTGAAGAGCTTCAAATGTGCCTCCAATAATAGTTCACAACTTCGCACAGCTAGTTTCATCGCTCCAATACAAAAAAATGGCGTAACAAAGAGACTCCTCCTATATGATCAAGTGTCTCATCCAGACGTCATCAAAATATTAAACCAACATCGACATCATCCAGACAGCTTCCTTCTAATATAATAGTTGTAGACACTCGTCTTCTTATTCTAGTATCCGACAATGATATGAAACGGAACTTATGTATGGGTTTCAAGCTAATTAAGCAAATATTGAATTCTAGAATTCAAGCACAAGCTACCACAGCTCCTAACAATACCAATGCCAACATCATTCATGGTCTTTTGTGCCTTTTAAGGGTCCTGAAAACCTTTTTTACTTGTTAGAAGAATTTGGGTTCTAAACCCCTTGTTTACAGGTTTCAACATATTGTTTAACTCTTTAAATAATTATTATTCTTCAGTTAACAAACCTAATTTTTTTCTAAATAATTAAGGTGGAAGATATAATATGAAAATTTCAAATTTAAAGAATGTTTCATCATATCCAAATCTGATTATAGGATTAGGGTTTTAATTTTAATTTTAGAATTCTTCAATAATAATTAAACAATTTAGTTAAGTTAAATAATTAAAGTATGCTCACATTTTACTATTGAAAATTGGAGTGATATTTGATCTTATAAGTAGAATAATTACTAAATATACTTTGAATTTGATTTTCTAAATATAAAATAACTTAAATTATATAACATGATTAACACATGAAACATAATCAATTATAAATCTTAATTTATACCTTATTATGAAGTTTGATCTTTTTTTTGTCGTTTCATCTATTCGTTTATGAAATTGGCTCATCTAAATTACTATAGCCGTATATGTTGGACCCCAAATTTTTTTATTATTTTATTAAAATTAAGCATGATTTAAATTAATTTTGAGGTTGATGTATTAAATTGTGGAGTTGATTAGTATGTTAATGTAAGTAGGATTTTAGTACATTGGTTAATTGAATTAAGGTAGTAAGATTGTATCAAGGGCAAAATTGGCAAGTCCCTTAAGGTTAAAAGGCTATAAGGCTTAATGGAAGGGCAAAGTGGACTTTCCAAATTCATTTATGGTATAAGTGGAAGAAGAGTGTTGTCTGGTATTTTGAGAAGAAAGCAACATGAGTCAGGGAACAGAAGAGAGAACAAACGAAAATAAGAAAGAAAGGGAGTGGAAGAAAAAGTGGAAAGAAGAAGAAGGAAGAGGATTTGCTAAGGCAATCATCTCTCCTTCTTGCTTTGTTAGAAAAGGGTTTAAAGAAATGGATTTGTGTGGGAAGAAACAAAGAAATAAAGAATAATTTTTTATTTTTAGGGATTTCTAGGCCAGGGTTTTGAAGACCTTAAAGAGTTTGAAGACTTTGAAGCTAAATCAAGTAAGTATAAGGATTAACCCTTTTTGATTTGTTGAATGAAGCATATTTAGTGATGGTTAGAAGTGAAAATGAAGTTGAATGTGTGTAGGAAGTTGTTGATGAATGGTATATGAAAATGTTTTAATCTTTTTGTTTGATGAACAAGTATAGCTTATGAATTGGTTTGTGAATGATTTTGGGTTGAAAATGAAGTAGAAAAGATAGTTTTTGTTCAAGATGGATTATATGTGAAAGGTGGGAGGTTAAAATCTGGAAAAATAGGAAGACGAGTCGAGTTTCTGCGAAAGTTAGCCACGGCCAACTCTTTAGTTCGCCACGTCAAAGTCCCCATGGTTCGTCGTGGCCAACTCTGTGGTTCGCTGCGGCAAATATTGAAAAAAAATCAAAGTTTGCTGCGGCCAACTTTCTGGTTCCCTGCAACAAAGTTTTTCCTACACAACTTGAACATGTTTTGATATTTTGAGCATAACCTTTTCTGTAGTTATCCAAAAGGAGTGATTTTTTATTTGGAGTAAAATACAGACATAGGAATACAAATTTTCTGAAGAAAGTGAGTGCTAATTCAATAACTAAAAACTTCAAGTTTTGGATGGAAGTTGAGCACAGAATGCTATTTAAGCATAAGAACAGTCTGAAAATGTTTGGGTTTTAACTTTTAGATTACTAAACCAAATTGAATGATTTTAGTATCACTAGAAACTTCAGACAATGGGGAACATTTTTCTAGAAGGAAGTGTTAGCAAATTTCTTCATTTATCTGATCCAAATGATCATGAAAAATTGACCGAAAAGTCTAGACTTTTGGAAGAGTTTGATTATTTAGCATTTATTTTAGTGAATATGCTATATATATGGGTCCTCAAATTGTTTTCCTATTGAATGGGTATTTTTTTCATTGATAAAGGGAATCAAAGAAGGTAAGAGGATCAAGAGGAGAGGCATCTTTGATGCATGCATGATCTGTACTATTGTGAATTGTTTGACAAATTGAGAACTTCATGAAATAAGTGTTTTATGACTTTTAAATGCAGAATTACTATGGTTATGAAAAAGTTCAATGACAATGAGTTTTATAAAAGGTTTTTGCTTGTTTCTCGATTATAAACTTGTTACCCACGAGCTTTAATCTCACCTCCCATTTCTATCCTATATTCATGTGATGAGAAAGAGATCGAGTGATCAAGAGCATAAGGGCATTACTTCAAAATCTGCATATTTTGGAATTTAAGCTATTTTTGTAAAATGCAAGGCTTAGACACATTTCAAGGATTATTAGTTCATGTAACTTTTGTATTTGTAGATTTGAGACATTGATGTATTGTCGCTTGAAATGCCATTAAAGTTTTGTAAAAATTGCGACTTTTGATGTTAAGTTGAAATATGAATTTATGTAAAGATAAGGTCGAGTTGAAATATGAAATTGTGTATGGATAAAGTTGAATTGAAACTAGGTTTACTTGAGGAACTTATAAATTTGAGATTATTATTTTGATTATGAATTGTTGTTACATATATATAAGTGAGATGTTATGTGAGAAAGATAGGAATTATCAATAATTGGAATTAGTTGTAAGAAATGAATTAAATGAAAAGAGATTCGAGAGTATGATGAGATAATATTGAATTGTTATGAAATGATGATGCATTAGAGGGAGTGATTTTGGAACAATGTAAATTGAAAGTAAGGTAAGAGTGATGTAGAAACCATTGGAAATTTTAGGTTAAAGGGTTGTGATTCCAAGGGTTTCGCCACAGCAAAACCACGAGGATCGTCGCTGCGAACCTTTCCTGAGAGCAATTCTCGCTTAATCCTAGAACTTCACCGCGGCAAAGATATGAAGTCAACACGGTGAACTTTTCCCAAAGGGTCTCAGCAGAAGTTCCCGTCCGTTCGCCGCGACGAAACATAAAATTTGTCGTGACGCACATGATATTTGCTTTCAAAGGATATTTGGCTTCCAAATGAAGGGTTTTCGACAGTAGGATGCTCACGGATTTACATGAGTTCCAAGAGTTGGGCTCTGGAAAATCGGGACCTGACAGTTTTGGCATTCAAACAAGATAGTTGGGCTCTGGGAATGGGGTCCAACAATTGTGGTATCAGGTTTATGAAGATGAACCAATAATAGTTAAGGAGATTTCAATGGAATATGCTCACATTTTATAGTTTCGAGATTGGGCTCCAGAAATGGGGTCCAACAGTTGTGGTATCAGAGCACCAGAATTAGGATCTTACATTGGCATTTCATGATAAGAGAAAATGAAGGTTTGTGGATATTTAGAAATAAGAAATATTACGTAGTCTGATGTGCTAGACATAGATTCAGTATTTGTGGTTATGTCAGTAAATATGTTGATGAATTTTTTTAAAAAATCATGAGATTAATTATAGTAAACGCATATGCCTCTTATTTCATTGAGTTTTATTATAAAGAATATTTTGATCACGTAAAGTGCGACAGGAATTGAAATTATCGAACTATGATTAACAGTTGAAATTGATCTTATTGAGGTATTAAGAATAGCTGAAACATCAATAAGGAATATAGTTACTTGATAAAGATCATGGAAACAGTATAAATGATTGAGGTAAGAAACCTTTTTGTGATAGAGATGTTTTATCGAATCATATCGCGTGAATCAAATGTTCCATTTCGAGGGATGAATATTATTAAACAAATCAAAAGTAAATATTGGAGTCATATCCCTAGCGGAGACTCAAGCATAAGAAGTAGAGGATACTATTGAGAATGTATGTAATTTATTTGATTTAGAGTACTATGAGAGTGGATTCCTGAATTTAAGGAGACATTGATTGCAAATATGAGTAGTATATAGGTTCACGTTATATTCTATGTAAATATGTTCAGGAGATACAGATTTGACCTGATGAATGTGTTACTAACACAGGAAGTTAAGATTTAAAACAAATTGAAACGTGTGGAGAAATTAGTATGAATGAGCAGACAGTAGAAAAAATTGAGAAAATCATTCGAGAAAGGAAATCAATTGAGAAATTGAAAATAACGTGAGATAGTATTACCTCATTGAGGAATTAGTTATTTAAGGAAGTACGAGAACTAATCATAGGCATACGAAACTTTGTAAATATTTGTTTGAGTTAAAAATTGCTCCTGACAGTACTATGATATTGAAGATTAAAGTGATCTAAGCAAAAGTTGATGACATGTTAAATGTATTCGAAAAGTTGAGAAGAATAGTTTGAATACTTGAGGAAAAAACATGTAAATCATATGAGTGATGAAAGTAAAGAGAATTTTAAGGAATTATAGCACCAATTTAATTTTATCATCTGGATTATGAGATTTTATAGTCTTCAATGATGTGGTATGAGAGTTTAGGATAAAATCCTATGCAGCATAATAAAGTGATTATATACGCATAGAGACAATTGAAACCTCATGGGTTGATTAATTGATATATGCATTGAAACTTGTTGCAGTAGTGATTGCTTGAAAGTTGGAGACATTATATATACAGAAACATCTTGGATATATATATATAGATATATAGATCATTAAACTTTAAGGTAATTATTGAGTTGAGAGAATTGAATATGAGACTGAGACAATAGATAGAATTATTTGAAGGATTATGATTGTACAAATGAGTACTATTCGGGTAAAGCTAGTGTTGTAATCAGATGCATTGAATAGAAAATTCAATAGCATTGTATCTCAAATTTGGATATTGAGGTTATCAAATCTAGTGCAATAAAGAGTACAGGATGGAGTTGAATTTGGGGTAGAATGAAGCATTATTAGCTGCACTAAAAATTAAGATCAGTTTCACATGAACAAAGCCCAAATTGAAGATTCAAAAATTGTGAACCTCACTAAGAAATTAGAATGAGTACGAATTTTGAGTTTGAGTAGAAAGAATGATACTTTGTGATTGAAATAAGGAGTATGTGTAACGATAAAGATGATCGAGCAAAGAGATTGTTAGAATAGTACAAATGGTAACTTAAGCTATACATCCTAGTAGGAATATGCTAGAACATCATTTAGCAGCTAAGAATGTATAATCAAGTGACTGAATGTTTGAATTGCCGACGGTCTTAACTGTCGGAGATATGCTTAAAGCTTATAGTTTGGAGTTCATAGGAACATAAGATCAACGTATAATCCTATTTGACTTTAAGCATCACAATCGTTATCATAATGATTTCATTAGAATACTGGATGAAGAGTTAGATGACAGAAAGAGTCGTTCGCTCTTGCATTGTGATGATTAAGGCCTAAAAATGGTTGAAGGCCAGATTGATTAGAAAGGTTGTTGATAAGTGAAAACGATTAGTATTAAAAATTAGGTGATTCAAGAAAGATGAATGAATTAGGTAGATCCCCGCCAAAGGCATGGAATACAGTGAGATAGACGTAAGAGTTAAATGTACTGATACTAAAGAGATGTGAACTATTGAGCAAAAGATTAAATGTTTCTGAGAGTATCATCTTCCCAAGGTGTGCTTAGATTAAGTACAAGATGTGCTCAAGTTAGGATAAAAAATCAACTGAGCTTGAATTGTATTGGTCCATATGAAGTTACTAAGAACCAGACATTGACTTATGAGTTGGTATAACCAACAAAGATGTGTTATTGTGAGTATGTTAAGAAATATCGATATGATCTAACATAGATGTAATGTCAGCACAGGAAGTGAAATTTGTGAATAATCTGAGAAATATTGAGGAACCAGCTAAGAAGTGAATAACTAAATAAGTAATAGAAAGACCTAGTAAGTCTGTCGACTATAGTCAATTAGAAGAAATTATCCGAGAGATGAAGCTAAATGGGAAACGGAGGAGTATATGAGAAGACATACCCCTGCCTCTTAATCAATCCGGTAAGAATTTCGAGAACGAAATTCTTTTAAGAGGGGGAGAAATGTTGGCCCTCGAAATTTTTTATTGTTTTATTAAAATTAAGCATGATTTAAATGAATTTTAAGGTTGATGGATTAAATTTTGTGGAGTTGATTAGTATGTTAATGTGAGTAGGATTTTAGTACATTAGTTAATTGAATTAAGGTATTAAGATTGTATCAAGGGCAAAATTGGCAAGTTACTTAAGGTTAAAAGGCTATAAGGCTTAATGGAAGGCCAAAGTGGACTTTGCACATTCATTTAGGGTATAAGTGGAAGAAGAGTGTTGTCTTGTATTTTGAGAAGAAAGAAACGTAAGTGAGGGGGAAGAAGAGAGAAGAAACGAAAATAAGAAAGAAAGGGAGAGGAAGAAAACATGGAAAGAAGAAGAAGGAAGAGGATTTGCTAAGGTAGTCATCTCTCCTTCTTGCTTTGTTAGAAAATGGTTTAGAGAAATGGATTTGTGTGGGGTTTGTGTGGGAAGAAAGAAAGAACTAAAGAATCATTTTTTTACTTTTAGGGATTTCTAAGTTAGGGGTTTGAAGAGTTTGAAGACTTTGAAGCTAAATCAAGTAAGTATAAGGATCAACCCCTTTTGATTTGTTAAATGAGGCATATTTGGTGATGGTTAGAAGTGAAAATGAAGTTGAATGTGTGTAAGAAGTTGTTGATGAATGGTATATGAAAATGCTTTAATCTTTTTTGTTGATGAACAAGTATAGCTTATGAATTGGTTTGTGAATGATTTTGGATTGAAATGAAGTTGAAAATGAAGTAGAAAAGACAGTTTATGTTCAAGATGGATTATATGTGAAAGATGGGAGATTAAAATCTGGAAAAATAGGAAGACGAATCGAGTTTATGCGGAAGTTTGCTACGGCCAACTCTTTGGTTCATTACGGCGAAGTCCCCATGGTTTGCCGCGGCCAACTTTGTGGTTCGCTGCAGCCAATACTTAAAAAAAAAATCAAAGTTTGCCGCGGCCAACTTTCTGGTTTCCCGCGGCGAAGTTTTTCCTGCACAGCTTAAACATGTTTTGATATTTTGAACATAACTTTTCTATAGTTATTCAAATGAAGTGATTTTTTATTTGGAGTAAACTATAGGCATAGAGCTAATTTAGTAACTAAGAATTTCAAGTTTTAGATGGAAGTTGAACACAAAATGTTGTTAAAGTATAAGAATAGTCTGAAAATGTTTGAGTTATAACTTTTAGATTATTGAATCAAATTAAATGATTTTAGTGTCATTAGAAACTCAAGACAATGAGGAACATTTTTTTAGAAGAAAGTGTTAGAAATTTTCTTCATTTATCTGATTCAAATGATCATGAAAAATTGACCCGAAGGACTAGACTTTTGGAAGCGTTTGATTATTTAGCATTTATCTTAGTGAATATGCTACATATATGGGTCCTCAAATTGTATTCCTATTGAATGGAGATTTTTGTCATTGATAAAAGGAATCAAGAAAGGCAAGAGGATCAAGAGGAGAGGCATCTTTGAGCAAGTTACAAGCAAGGACTTTTTAAGATGGGTTTCATGTTTATAATAGAATTAATGAGCTATGACTATGTTTTCAAAAGCAATAGAATTAAATGATTTCATTTTGTTTTATAAATGTTGCATTATTTTTACGTGAATGATTTGAGAAATCTTCATATGTTTGGTATATGAATTTTTTGAATGAATTATGAAATGGAAATGCATTTGAAACATTTCATGCTTATGATAAACAAGTTTCCAAAAAGTGCTTTTTTGGGCAATATGTTTTGCAAGTCATGAAATACATGTAATGTGGGTTTGTGGTGGTCCCCTAAGTTAAGTCCAGTGCACTTTGACAAAAAACTTATCCTATTTGCCCACCAGTACCATAGAGCTCCTTCATGGACTCCCATAAGTTCAAGGCTACATAAGACCATTAAGTGGAATTACGATAGTACGTTCTATTCACAGCTACACAAGACCATTATGTGGAAATGTGTAATACGTTTTGTTTTGGATCCATCCACTTATGTGCTCATGATATGTTTGACAAGATTGATAGATACATGTTCTGTACTATTGTGAATTGTTTGACAAATTGAGAATTTCATAAAATAAGAGTTTTATGATTTTTAAATGAGGAATTACTATGGTTATGAAAAGGTGCAATGACAATGAGTTTTATAAAATGATTTTTGCTTCTTCTCGATTATAAACTTGTTACTCGCACGCTTTAAGCTCACCCCCCATTTTCATCCCATCTTTAGGTGATGAGGAAGAGATCGAGTGATCAAGAGTATAAGGGCATTACTTCAAAATCTACATATTTTGGAATTTAAGTTATTTTTGTAAAATACAAGGCTTAGTCACATTTCAAGGATTATTAGTTCATGTAACTTTTGTATTTGGAGATTTGAGACATTGATGTATTGTGTCTTGAAATGCCATTAAAGATTTGTAAAAATTATTACTTTTGTTGTCAAGTTGAAATATGAATTTGTGTGAGGATAAGGTCAAGTTGAAACATAAAATTGTGTATGGATGAGGTTGAATTGAAATTAGGTATACTTGAGGAAGTTATCGATTTAAGATGATTATTTTAATTATAAATTGTTATTATATATATATATAAGTGAGATGTTATGGGAGAAAGATAAGATTTGTGAATAATGAGAATTAGTTGTAAGAAATGAACTAAATGAAAAGAGATTAGGGAGTAAGAGGAGATAATATTGAATTGTTATGAAATGATGACGCATTAAAGGGAGAGATTTTGGGACAACGTAAATTGAAGGTAAAGTAAGAGTTATGTAGAAACCATTGGAAATTTTAGGTTAAGGATTGTGATTCCAGGGGTTTTGTCTCGGCGAAACCACAAGGATCGTCGTGGCGAACCTTTCCTTAGAGCAATTTTTGCATAATCCTGGAACTTCGTCGTGACAAAGATATGAGGTCACTGAGATGAAATTTTCCTGAATGGTCTCAGCAGAAGTTCCTGTCCGTTCGCTGTGGCGAAATTTAGAGTTTACCGTGGGCAAATCTACCATTTGCTTTCGAAGGTTTCTTCCTTCCAAATGAAGGGTTATCGACAATAAGACGCTCACGGTTTTACATTAATTCCAAGAACAAGAGTTGGAATCTGGAATCAGGGTCCAACAGATAAGGTATCAGAGATCATGTTTTTATGACTTTCGATTTTGGGTTCCAGAAACGGGGTCCATCAATCTTGAACCCTCTCTTGCTAGCTTTGGCATCACTAATCTCACATCTCCTCCTCACACCTCGGAACATAATGGATATCTTGAAAGACGACATTGTTATATTGTCGAAACTAGTCTATCTCTTCTTTCTCATACATCCATGCCCATCAAGTATTGGACTTTAGCTTTTGCCACCGCTGCCTATCTCATTAATCGTATGCCCACTCCAACCCTTTAATTTCATTCTCCCTTTCATAAGCTCTATGGCTTTCTACCCAACTATCAAAAACTCCGCAGCTTTGGAAGTTTATGCCACCTTTGGCTCCGTCCTTACACTAAAAACAAACTTGACCCACGCTCATCTCCATGTGTCTTTATAGGCTATTCCTCCACTCAAAGTGCCTACTATTGTCTCCAACTTAGTACAAACAAAACTTTTGTTTCTTGTCAGGTAAAATTTGTAATAAATAAGTTCCTTTTTGCTGTTCATTCATCACCTACTTCTACACCCTAAACAATGGATGTTGATTATTGGTGTGCTCTTCCTCTACCCATCCTTTCCTTTACTATACTGGCCATTGCTATTCCTTCGCCTGCCTCATCACCACGACATCAGCAATCCTCCCTCATGGCCTCCTCAACGCCCAGTCTTGTGGATGCCATCACTCCTACATCAATCCCTCCACCCCCTCCATCACCACCTATTACCTGACCAAAGAATAATATTCGCAAACCCATTAATAAGCTCAATCTCACAGCCACAGTTCAAGATGTTTCACACGAACCCACTACCATCACTCAAGCCCTTCGCAGTCCTATTTGGTGGCAAGCCATGCAACTTGAATATGATGCTCTAAAAAAAATAATATTTGGGATCTTGTTCCTCCTCCATCTTAAAATCTAATTGGGTGCAAATGGGTCTTTCATACCAAATTTAATCCCGATGGCTCCATTGATCGTCGTAAGGCTCGTCTTGTGGCTAAAGGTTTTCACCAAAGGCCCGAGCTTGACTATACTGAAACCTTTAGCCCCACAGTCAAACTTGCTCTAGTTTGAGTCATGCTCTCCATTGCTGTAAGCCATGGGTGGTCTCTTCATCAAATTGACATTAACAATGCTTTCCGTCAAGGCTCTCTTATGGAAAATGTTTACATGGTTCAACCACCGGGTTTTGTAAGCCAAACTCATCCTAATCATGTTTGCAAATTACGTCAAGGTCTTTATGGTCTTAAATAAGCCCTATGGGCTTAGTATAATGAGCTAAGAAATATCTCCTCAACCTCGGCTTTCGCAACTTTATTTTCATCTCCTCTTTATTCATTCTATGCCATCATTAAGACATCTTCTATATTATTGTATATGTTGATAATATCACCATCACTGGCTCTAACCCTACTCTTCGTAACTCTCTTATCATCACCTTAGTCAAATGCTTCTCTCTTAAAAATCTTGGCATTTTTCCTACTTTCTTGATGTCAAAGTTCTTCTTCATCCAACTGGTTTATTCTTAAGCCAACATAAATATTTTCTTGACCTCCTCCAACACGCCAAAATGATTAGTGTAAAATCCGTTCTAACACTTATGAGTGTTCATCCCCCTCTTTTTAATACATCCAGCATTCCTATCTCAAACTCGACCGAGTATCGGGCCCTTGTAGGAAGATTATAATATTTACCACTAACCTGACCCAATGTTGCTTTTACTGTGTACAAGTTATCCCAATACATGCATAAACCAACCAATGATCATTGGATAACACTTAAACAACTACTACGATATCTTGTAAGAACTTCACATCATGGTCTTTTGTTGCATCGAAGCTCACCTACTTATTTACATGCCTTTACGGATGTTGATTGGGCGGGGGATAAAGATGACTATATTTCCACCACAGGTTATGATGTTTATCTTGGAAGGAATCTCATCTCTTGGAGTTCTAAAAAGTAACACACATTGGCTTGTTCATCCACCAAAGCTGAAAACCAAGCTTTTATCGCAACGACAACTAAAATTCTTTGGCTACTCAGTCTACTATGTGAGCTGGGACATAAACCTCTCACTTCTCTTGCTAATTATTATGACAATATGGGAGTTATTTATGTTGTTGCTAATCCCAAATTTCATTCCAAAATGAAACACCTTGGTCTAGATTACCACTTTGTACAAGAACATGTATAAGGTGGCATCATTCATGTCTCTCACATCTCAAGCAATGACCAACTTGCTAAGCTCTCACCAAACCACTTGCTCGAACTCGTTTTCAACTTCTGATGTCCAAGATTGGCCTTACTCTTCGACTGTCCAACTTACGAGGGCATGTTAAAGATAATCCTAATGACTAAGTTCAAGCCTGTCATCATGCCTACAATCAAACAAATTGATTTGCTAAATATCTCATAAGGCGTTACTGTTATTAATATTGTAAATATTATCTTTACCTAAAATAGTGTAAATTAGTTTCATATGACAAAATTTCCTAAGATTACGTTGATCATATACTCTCATAGCCTTGTATATATATTACTGTATCTCATTCACCAAAGAATATACACACAAATTATTCTTCTTAACTTCATATTAATTTCAATTTTTGGTTTTGAAGCTAAAACTTTTCTTAGAATAATAGTAAGACCAAAAAAACAGAAAGACATAAAGATGGGTAAACCAAGCAAAATCCAGGAAGAAAGAATGAAATGGATAAAATTAATTCAATTGTCCATGGTACATACAAGTTTTTGCTTATCACATCCCTGCATGCAAACTTTGATATACCACGTCAACTAAAGAAACAGGCAATAAAAACATTTCCAACTCTCTTCTCCACTATTTTGGGTTAATGAGCAAATTATTAAACCTACCTGCAATTCACTACTTCAAAGAATCTAATAATAGAAATCAATGACGCAAGTCAGTGATTTAGCTTAAGCAAAAGCCAACTTGGCTGGCTTCCTCTGAAACTTCAACTCTAACCCCAGTTCTTTAGTTTATATTTAGTTGGATAGTTATTAATGGAATAGAATGGGAATGTAATATTATTATATCATTTTGGAGGAGAGTTTATAATGGAATGGAATGGAATAAAATGGAACGGGAGGGGAGGGTTTCACATTACATCTAATTCTATCCTAAACAATAAAAATAAGTTACCTCTAATTTGGGAGGTTAAGGATAGAATGTAAAATGATAAACAATATTTCACTATATTATATTATGAACCCTTCTTTTAAACAACATTTAACTATATTACGTTATGAATCCTTCTATCCTTCCTAAATAACAATTCTCTAATATTACATCTATTTACATTATATTCCATTATAAATCATTTCAGTCTATTCCATTCCATTAAGAAACTTACGTCCAACCAAACATAGCCTTAGCGAACTCCATTCTCTACTATTGCAAGTATAAAACTAGTCCATATGTTAATGTTCTGACAATAAAATGTGAAAATTTTCTCTAAATTTATATATGATAGCCAAGTCCCTTCTCTCTATTTCCTTCAACAAAAACTTAGCTTTCTCGTACCTGTTATGTTTTAACATCCTAGTCGCTAATATCCCAAAATTCTAGGCATCCAATTTCTTGTCTCTCCCAGCTTATATCGTCACAAACTTCACAACCTGTGCATAATAACCCAACTTAACCAATGCACCAATAAAATGTGCATGTGTACAGTATAACACCCGCAATTTATCTTCCATCCTCCTAATCATCACCAAAGTGACCTCTACTTTCCCAACCCTACACCTACCCAATAATAGTGCATCATACATACATGTGTTTGCTCCCAATCCCTTATCCCCCATACTTTCCAAAACTTTACTAGCAGTCGTTAAATCGCAACAATGACAATACATCGTTAACAAAAATTTATAGGCTGATAGGTCAGGCGAAGTTCTTTATCACACCCCACTCGTCATCGAGCTCCTTTTTCCTCGAGACAGAAATTAGTATAAGGTGAAAAGTAGATGTGCATAACCTATAATTATCACGCGCCATCATATCCATAATGCGTAACGACTCGTCAACACACTCTAGTTTGCAGAGACGTGTGATAAGGAAGTCACATGCTTACTTGAAAGTGAAGCCATTTTCGATTCAACTAAGGGTTTTAATGAGTTTGTCAAGTATTGAGAGCGAAAACTTAATTTTGACGATGAAATTGAAGGTGTCCTTAGTGTTAAAAACCCATCTTTAATGCATTTGTCAAATAGATCGCGAAGAGTTTCGAAGTCTCATTGGTAACCGTTGAGCTAGATAAGGTCATCGTGATAGGTAGATGTATTTGGGTTCGGGTTTTAGGTAGTGAAAAAGTGGATCACAAAGAAAAGGGCGACCTTAGGGTTTTAGAATTAGTGAGAAATTTTTCAAAGAACTACAAAGGATATGATAAGGACTTAAAGGAGATAGGAGAAAGAATGCAATTGAGTATAAAAACTGCTATATTTATTTCTATTGAAGCTTACATACTTTTCTTTGAAAAACTAAAAAAATTATTAAATTAATAAGAGTTAAAGCATACAATTTTGTAGAGCTAAAATCTCTCCTACGATAAACATAATAAAAACAACAATAAATGAGTGCACATCAATGTAACATACACAATGAAACAACTAAGTTGTAGTTAACAACAATGTTTTAAAAATCGAACCGACTAGATATTCCATGTAGTTTTATTTAATAACCAGTATATATAAAAACTAGTCAGTTTATCACTAAATTGGTCGCAACTAGTACCTAAACTTCAGAAAACTTAAAAACTCTCCTTGTTTTTACTCTTTGCTCTTCTCCATCTCCTCTTTGCAAATCTCATCACTTCCATTTTTAGGTAAATAAAGGTGATTGTTTTGAGTTTAAAATGAAACTTTTCATTCTTTCTTCAACCATCCTGCTGTGGGTGATTACTCATTGTATGGGAAGAAAGTCGATCCAAAACCAGGGAGATGTTAGAGAACTGATGGCAAAAAATGGGGGTGTTCAAAAGATGCCTACCTCAAAGTATTGTGAATGCCATATGCATCGTAGCTGCAACCATTCAAGATAGCCTGTGGAACCACAAATTGAAGTTGTTTGGTGAAATAACACTGTAAAGGTTTCATTTCACCTTTTGATTGTTTCCAAATTTGTTTGTTGATTGGTCCATTGGTTATTTGCAATATAGGTAAAGGGATGTTACTTTTAGTTTTTTCCTTAGTTCAAGTTTCTAGGCCTTGATGTCTATGCCAGTAGTGTTGGACCCCGAACTTTTGATGAAAATTAAAATAAATGGAAATGAGTGTGTTATAGATGACTTTGTGTGCCTTAAGGAAATTAGTGAGAAAAGAATGATTTGTTTCGAGATTTGAGTAAAAAAAATCTATAAATAAAGAGAAGTTTGACTTTTTGGAAGAAAAGTTGACTTTTTTATTTAGGCCAAATTTGAGAAAATGATATACAGGAGACTTGTAAATTTTGTTGAGAGCTTTCTGTAGTCATAAAGTATGTCATTTTTCGATATCTGGAGTGAAAGATATGATTTTCCAAAGTTAAGTGTCATTTGAGTTGATTTTGAAAGTGTAGGATTTTCTATACTGAGCTTTGAGGTGAATTATGGACTGTTTTAGTCTAAATTGGATTACATGATCTTCATGAAAGTTTTAGAGAATTTGAATAGCTTGAAAATGATGTATCATACGTACTTTTTGGATGTGAGAATTGGACGATATGACACTGTGAAGTTGATTGTTGTGTAGATTGACTGATTATCTGGCAGACACCGAATTAGAGGTTAAATTTGTAATTCAGTTCTTCAAGAAAGTTTTAGATGATGTTTCGATCTTTACATTGATATAAACTATGACATGTTTGGACCTGGGAGTTGAAAGATAGGATTTTTGGAAGTTATGGAATTAATTAGAGAGACACTAAATGGGACAGGATCTTTGATTGAAAATTTGATCATTTTAGAGACTGATTTGGGTTTTGAGTTCTTCGTGGAAGTTGTAGAACTTCCTTTAAGTTTTTCAATGATATCAATTTTGTCAAATTTGGAGTTTGGAAGCAAGAGTTATGAATTTTTGAAGTTTGGTGTAAAAAAAAGAAAATGTAAATGAAAAATGCAGTTCGAGCCATTTCGCGATCGCGAGATGGGCTTTTCGGTCGCACTCGTGAGCCGTCGCGAGTGCGAGACGGCTCTGTCATTTTTTCGAGGCTCGCACTCCCGAGCCGTCGCGAGTGCGAGACGGCTATGCCGTCTTTCCTCGGTTCGCAATCGCGAGACGGCCTTTTGTTTCTCAGCTCGCAACCGCGAGCCGTCTGCTACAGTGCGGCTTTGATTTTTATATTTTTTATTCTTCTTGATTCTTTCGCTTATATCTTGTCCGTCCGACATCCGATTCACTCGATTTTTGAAGCGTTGGATTCCTAAGACTTTTAATTTCATTTTTCTTGGAGAATTATGAATTTTTTAGATTAAATTGAGGTTGATTGACTTAATCAAAGTAAGTTGGGGAAATTTCTGAACATGGTTCAGTATTTTGCAAAATTCGGGAGCTGTAGAGATCCGATTGAGTTGATTCTTGAGGCCAAATGAAATTAAGATATGGGGCTACAAATCATGTGAAGGGATCAAAATTCAATTTCATTCCTAAGATTGTTAATTTCTGGAATTAAGTTAGCGTAATGTTCAGTCTCGGATTTTGTGAAGGTCCGAAAGTATTTGGGCCATAACTCCTTCGTTTATGATCCGATTCGAGTGATTTTGGTGTCTTTTTGAAAGAGGAGACATTAAGGAACATTTTTCGAGAAGAAAGTTTTCTAAAAAAATGTCATTTACCTGATCAATTTCTGGACGTAAAATGTCAGTTTTTAAAGGCTAAATGAAGGGCATAATAGTCATTTTGCTCATTAAATGAAGGAGCATGTGCTGTCATCGTTTTAAAAACAACAAAGTCACGATGCTTAACAAAATAAAAGGAAAAGAAATGAAGAGAGAAAGAGAGAAAGAGAGAAGAGAGATGGTCGGATGTGAGAGAAAAAGAGAGAAGCGTAGAGGTTTCGGTTTTGATGGATTTCAAAGGGGGTTTTAATGCTTTTTCAAGAGGAAAAGCATGGAAGAAGATGAAAGCTTCATAATAAGCAAGAAAAATCCGAAATTGGAGCAGAGAGAAGGTAAGAGTGGATTTCAAATTTTGAGGTTTTAGTGAGATTTTTAGTTAATTAGGTTTATGATTGATGTGGGTTTGTGAATTGTGAAGTTAATTTTGATGACTATGCCTTAAGTGAGGTTTAATTTGGATAATTGTGAATTGGGGTTATGTCCAATTTTGTAAATTAGGGATTTTCGAAATTTTGGATTTAGATGGCTTAGAAATATGATGAATTGATGAATGCCTAAGTTAATTTCGAAGATTTTGTGATTTATGATATTGAATTTGGGTGAATTGGTTTAGGCCAATTTTGGAATTTTGGGGTTTTGCAAAT
>JANZLX010000001.1:9390017-9410408 GCA_025531955.1 Erythroxylum orinocense
CTCTGCGTGGATACCTTTAGAGATAGTCTCTATTGGCTATTCAGGTTTGAGTTTTCATACCGACACCGGGATCCTGGCGTTCGGGAAAGTCCCGGGAACAAAAATTTTTGTTTTCCGCTGCCTGGACATGTGATGTCCGTCCCGGGATTTTCCTACAATTTCTCCTTTAATAGAAAAGTTCGAGGTCTAACATTTCTCCCCCTTAAAGAATTTCGTCCTCGAAATTCTTACATGAGCGATATAACAAATGGATAACTCATAAGTCAATGGTCCAGTTCTTAATAACTTTATATAGACCAATACAATTCAAGCTGAGTAGCATCTTTATCCTAACCTGAGCACATCTTGCATTCAATCTAAACACACTTTAGGAACATGATACTCTTAGAAACAATTCATCCTTCGGTTCATAGTTCACATCCCTATAGTGTCAGTATAGTTAACTATTATGTCTCTCTCACAGTATTTGATACCTTTGGTGTTGACCCATCTAATTCATTCGTTTTTCTTAAATCACTTAATTCGTAATACCAATCAATTTCAATTATCTGTAACATCTCCAATCAATTTTGAGCTTCGACTCTCTTTGGTCCTATTCATCCAAATAAAGAGGTGGATGACTCTTTTTGTCGTATAACACCACACAGTATTTAATGTTATCACTTTGATAATAATGGTAATGGTTAAAGTCAATCAAAGCTCAATTCTGCTTACACGTTCTTATGGTAGATCATAACTCTGGTCACCTTAATCAATCAACCACTTGGGTTCTAATTTCATCATTTTAAGATCATAATAATTTCTGTTTTCATCACATTCTACTTGTACTCTTTAATCTCATCATTCTAACTTGTCTCCCTATTTTCCTCAAACAATCCATGATAATACATTCACATCTATGTCATATTCAATTCCACCAATACAAATGCATTGACTCATTGTCTGTCATATTTAACCATAGACTGTTTCTCATTTCTAATTATCCACAACTTTCAATTTCTCCTATCATGAAAGAGTATCGTTTTTTCATTAATTCTATCCATTCAAACTCTTAACAATTACTCATATGTGTGACTTATACAGATGCGACTCAGACTAAGGATCGGTCGCTAATGGCTACTATGACATATTCACAATGCATGTACCTTGACACATAATTCAAAAATGCCCATGTAAGATCCTAATTTTGGTGTTTTGATACCATACATGTTGGACACCACTTGATTCCGGAGTCCAACCCTGGCTTTGATACCATAAATGTTAGATTCCGCTTGTTTTCGGAACCAAACTCTCACTCTGATACCATAAATGTTGGATCGCGTTTTCGAAACCCAACACTAGTTCCTTGTAATACTTAATCATGGTTCCTGATTCTTACTCTGATACCACAATTGTTGGATCCCGCTTGATTCCAGAATCCAACGCTTGGTTCCTATTAATACTTGAGCGTGATTCCTTGTAGGGTTATTTCAACGAACCATCATTAGCCATCATCAGTTCCTCATCATTCTCATAACATCTCAAACCACAAAGGTGAGCTAACACAATGAAATCATAATAATCGCAATATAATTCTTCAAAATTGTAGCTCTTAGTCTCTGGTTTATTTTGGAGCAAGAACCAACTAAGTCGGAGCTCTATAGCTCAAGATATGCTTAAGAAATCAAAGTATGTTCATGGCTCAAACATGCTCTCCCAATCGATCCCTCATTTTCCTACCACAAATATTTTTCAATTTAACACCAATGGCTACCAATTTTTGTGGAAAGGTAGAAACAATTGTTAGGCATCTATTTCTTTAAGAATCACCTCAATCGGAGGTTGGACGAAGAAGTTATGGCCAAACAAATTCAACATGTTTATGCCGTTACTCATATTGTACATGACTTGGCGCAATTACCATAACTCTCAATACAAGTGTCAGATTGACTTCCCTTTTGGACGGTGTGAAATAAAACTTGTAGATCTACAAACTTTGTGAAGACTCAAAAATGCAATTATGTCATTTGGAGGGTCAAAAAACACAATTCATGTAACTCAACACGGCCAGGCAGTGTAATCTTCGGGTGTAATAGTGTTCCCGCGCTGAAAATACACGGCCTGTGTGATTTTACAAGGGTAGGCCGTGTAACCTCCAGGTGAAACTAAATTTTCACCCTCCAATATCCCTCCAAAGGATCCTAAACCCATTCTATCATCCCTTTTATTCATAATCTTGCCAAATTCTACCCTGTCTAGTGCGATATCACTCCATATACGCTAATTGTTTAGGAAACACATCCTATGCAACATCACCTACTCAAACGATCATATCTCTCAACTCCGATATCCAAAAATGGCATACTTTATATCGTTGGAAAGCTATAAAGACAAGCTACAGCTTTCATGATGGCAACTTGGTCAAATTCATCCTAGATTAATACAGTTTTTCCTTAGAAGTCAAAACACACATTTTACTTTCATGAAAAAAAACTTGAAATTTATCCCAACTTCCCTTCCTCTATTACAACACCATTCAAAACAATTCAACTTCCAATTGAAATTCATCCAACTCTCAACCTCAATTCATTTGACTCTCGTATTCAACAACATCTCATGATTCTTAACATTCCTATCTTTCCTTTCCATAGTATATCACTTATATATATATATATATATATATAACAATAGTTCACGCTCAAGATTCATCATCCCAAGTTAATGACTTCAAACATGCCTAATTTCAACTTAACATCATTCGTACACAATTCATATTTCATTAAAATCATAAGATAAATGTTTACAAAACTTTAATGGAATTCCAAGCCATATTACATCATCAATATCAAAATCTAAAATACAAAAGATGCAAACCCAATAGTTCTTGAAATGCATCTAAAGTCTTGCTTTTTACAACATCTAACTTCAAATACAAATATGCATAATCAAAAGAATGACTTGACTTTCTTTCATTCGATCTTTTTCTCATCAGTTGGAGATGAGAATGAAAGGGGGTGAGCTGAAAGCTCGTGGGTAACAAATTTATAACCAAGAAACAAGCAAAAACCATTGAAATCTTTATTTCCATTGTAAAATTCACATTGAAATCCATGTAACACATATTTCCCAAATTCACAACTTATCAAGCAATTCATAAACATCATGAATCATGCACTCCCCAAACTTGTCACAGTCATAAACACATAAGCACATCAGAAATGGTTCGGGTGGATCCAAAAATAAAACGTACTATAGATTTCCATATAACGGTCTTATGTAGCGATGAACTTAGGGGAGTCTATGAAGGAGCTCCATGCCACTAGCGGATAGGCGGAAGAAGCCTTTTGTCAAAGTTTACTTGACTTAACTTAAGGGACCACCACAAACCCACATAACATGTAATTCATGACTTGAAAATAGATTGCCCACATGGCAACATTTCGGAAACTTGTTTTTCATGAACATGCAATTTTTTTGAAAAACCCTTTCATTCAACAATTCACAATTCATCATCAAAATTTCACACACCAAAACATTTAGCAATTTCTCAAATCAATCAAAGCAATAAGGCAACATTTAAGAGAAATCCTTTTATTTTCTTGATTCAAAAGCAAACTTTTATTCTAGACTTAGAAAAAGAAACCTTAATGTCTCATTACTCAAACTATAAACATGAAACCCACCTTAATTTCCTTGCTTGGAAACCTTGCTCAAAAAGCCTTTACTCTTGCTCCTCTTGCCTCTCTCGATTTTCTTCAACATTGACAAAAATTCCCAAATCAATAGACATTCCAATTGAGAAACCCATAATACATAATCACTAAAATTAATCTTAGAAAAATTAAACCTATACATTTCTTAAGCTATATGAACCAAAACCCTTTCAAAAATCCAATAAATCAAAACTACTCTTACCTTGATTCTTCACCAAATGAAGAGTTTCTTGGCATGAATGAGAGCTCTAATCTTCATCTTCCTTTTTCCCTTCTTGAACAACTTGAAAATCCCTCTTGAAAACCCAAGAAATGAAGAAACCCTAGCTTCCTTCTTCCTTTCTCTCAAAACCGACACTCTCTCCTTGCTTTCTTTCTAATTTTCGTTGCTTCTCACCTTTCCCTCTCCAATCCACGTTTTTGCCCCTTCTTAAACACAAGATCACACTTTTATTTTCAAGTTTTCCATTAATGAGTGTGCAAAGACCCTTATACCCTTCCTTACATGCGTTGCAACTTAAATGCTTAAGTGATGTTCCCAAAAAGCCCTCATACATATACACTCTTTCTACTTAATTCAACTAAACCATATTTTAAAATCCTACCATCATCAACATAATAATTAACTCAAAATAAAATAATTAATCTAACAAAACCTCAAAATTATTTAATTCATGCTTAACTTGGTTCCAAAAAAAATCAAGACCTTTTTCTAATAATGTAATTGAAGGAATTTGATAGCACTTTCTTCTAGGAAAATGTTCCTCATTGTCTTAATTTTCTAATGCATCAAAATCATTCAATTTGGTTCCATAGTCCAAAAGTTATACCCTAAACATGTCGGACTTTTCTTATACTAAAACAATATTCTGTGCTTAACTTCCATCCAGAAATTGAAATTCTTAGAGACTAA
Organism: Erythroxylum orinocense; assembly: GCA_025531955.1. Lineage (NCBI taxonomy): Eukaryota > Viridiplantae > Streptophyta > Magnoliopsida > Malpighiales > Erythroxylaceae > Erythroxylum > Erythroxylum orinocense. Next base: position 9,394,623 of record JANZLX010000001.1, read on the forward strand.
ATTAAAACTCATTTTATTCATCAGAACATTTGTAGCCCTATATCCCTAGTTTACTCCAAATAAAAAATCATCTCATTTAGATAACTAGAGAAAAATTTATGGCGAAAACACCGAAATATACTCAATGAACATGTTGTAATTACATTTTCTAGCTTTTAACTTACAACATATCACATATAACCAATCTTATACCTAAACCATATTTTCTATTTCATTTCAAATTCAAGAATTCCATGAAGGGGAGCGTTATAGGCTGACCGGAGCTTGTTTTAACTGTGAGAAAAAAGGGCACATGGCTAGAGAGTGCCTGCTATAGGCAAGATGAGAGGGAACTCAGATGTAACCTTCAAAAAGGGCTTACATTGTGGGATACAAGGCTGCAACTGAAGTAGGAAGTTCTGAGGAAGCCAATAAAATGAATCCTTCAGGAAGACCCAGTGGTCAAGCACTAGCTAGAGTGTTTGCAATGAGAAGGGAGGACGCAAAAACGACTCTAGAGGTTGTGACTGGTATGGTTAAATTGTTTAATGATGATATTATTGTTTTAATTGATCCCGAGTTTACTCATTCATTTGTTTCATCAAGTAGAATTGTGCATGGTAGAAGTTTGAGCCCATTAGATAGACCTTTGATGGTTAGTACCTCAATTGGCCAGTATATCATTATCAATCAAGTTTATAGAAATTGTGAAATATATATTGGTGGAGAACAATTAGTGGTGGATTTAATGCCATTGAAGATGGGGGGATTGGATGTCATTTTGGGCATGGATACGTTAGAAAAATATAATGCCAATTTAGATTGAAAATAAAAAACGTTAGAGTTTGATTTGGAAAAAGGTAGAATGGTGGTGTTTATAGGAGACAGGAAAGCAAGCTTAGCTAAGATTATTTCAGATCTGACAGCTTATTTCGGATCTGACAATAGAGAAAATGATGCGGAAAGGGTGTGAAGCATTCTTGGCATATGTGGTAGACACGAAGATAGATGGAGGAAAGTTAGAAGAAATATTTGTGGTCATTAAATTCCTGGATGTCTTTCCAAAGGAATTACCAAGACTACCACCATCTAGAGAAATTGAGTTTCCCATCGAGCCTCTTCCAGGTACTACACCGATATCAATTCTACCTTATATAATGGCTTTGACAGAATTGAAAGAGCTTAAAGAGTAGTTAGAGGAGTTGTTGAAGAAAGGTTATATTAGGCCTAGCTCTTCACCTTAGGGAGCTCCGGTTCTTTTTGGGAGGAAGAAAGATGGATTTTTAAGATTGTGTATGGACTACAGGAAGTTTAATCATGTCACTATCCATAATAGATAGTTGCTCCCACGTATAGATGATTTGTTTGATCAATTGCAAAGGACAAGGGTTTTCTCCCATATAGATTTAAGATCAGGTTACTACCAGTTGAGAATAAGGGAGTCTGATGTGTCAAAGACTACTTTTAGAACACGAAATAGGCATTTTGAGTTCTTAGTCATACCCTCTGGAATAACGAATGCCCCTGTAGCCTTTATAGACTTAATGAATAGAGTCTTCAAGCCTTTCTTAGACCGATTTATCATAGCCTTTATTGATGATATGTTGGTTTATCCTAAGAATGACAAGAAGCATGAATAAAATATAAGGTTTGCTTTGGAGACACTGAGGAAGAAATAGTTGTATGTCAAATTCAATAAATGTGAATTTTGGCTAAGGGAAGTACTGTTTCTTGGACATGTAATTTCAGAAAAAGGAGTACTTGTGGATCTAAGGAAAATAGAAGTTGTAGTTAAATGGGACGCACTTAATAATATAGCAGAAGTGAGGAGTTTCTTGGTTTTAGTAGGTTATTTCAGAAGATTTGTAGAGGGCTTTTCCATGATAGCGGCCCCACTTGCCAAGTGTGGATAGAGGAATGCTAGAGGAGCTTTGATCAATTAAAGAATAGGCTCATAACTGCACCAACTTTCACCTTTCCTTCTAGCAGCGGTGGATATATAGTATATAGTGATGCCTCAAGGAAGGGATTGGGAAGTGTGTTGGTGCAAGGAGGTAAAGTGTAGCACCCCACCCTCACAAGACATATACCCAACACCTTGAGTAATGTCCGAGATCGTATCCTGTAAGGGTGGCATGCTAGTACAGTTAAGCATTTTTTTAATATCTATCTCATATATTCCATAACCTCGATGTTGATCCATCCAATTCATTCATCTTTAATAAGCCACTTAATTTCTATTACAGATTCTTTTTACTCATCAACAGTATCTCAAATCAATTCTAGCCCTCAACCATTTTTAGGCCCTCTTCATTTCAATGTGAGGACAGATGACTCTTTTTGTCATTTTACGCCTCATACAATATTCTAAAGATATCACTATGATAATGATTGTTATGGTTAAAGTCACTTAGAACTATACATTGATCTCATGTTCCTATGAACTCCAAAATATAAGCTTTAAGCGTATCTCCAACAATTAGGACTGTTGGTAATTCAAACATTCAGCCACTTGTTTTTACTCCCTTAGTAGTTAAATACTGTTTCGGCATATTCCTACTAGGATGTCTAGCTTAGGTTATTACTTGCTTTCTCAAGTAGTCTCTTTGCTCAATCATTTTTATTGGGTATACATCCTTCTTATTTCAATCAAACATTAACATTTTTCCTATTTGGACTCAAATTTCATATTCAGTTTCAATTCCTTAATAAGATTTACAAATTCTGGATCGTCAATTTGGGCTTTGCAAATCTTTTCACATTAAACTGATCTTAAATTTCAATGTAACTAATAATACTTCATTTTGCCCCACATTCAACTCGACATTCTATGCTCTTTATTTCACTACACTTTGTAACCTCAATATTTGAATTTATGCTACACAGTTATTGAATTTTATGTTCAATACATCAAATACAACAATAGCTTTACTAGGAATTACCCATTTGTACATCAAAATATTCCGGTAACTCTATCCATTTCCTCAGTCTCATTTTCAATTCTTTCAAACTCAATAATTACCTCAAACTTTAATGATCTCTATAAATTACGAAATGTTTCTGTATATATGATGCCTTCAAACTTTCAAGAAATCATCATTATAGTAAGTTTCAATTTATATATCAAATAATTAATTCATGAGACTTTAATATTTATTTGTCTCCACACATATGAAATCACTTTATTATGCTACATTAGATTTTATCCTAATCCCTTATACAAACATCATTGTATACTCAAAATCTCCAAATCCAAATGATATAATTATCATTGATGTTATACTTCCTCAAAATTCTTTGTACATTAATCACTCATACGGTTTACGCATTTTTCCTTAAGTATTCAAAATGTTCTCTTTACTTTTCAAATACACTCAAAATACCATCTGTGATCTTAGTCGCTAATTGATACAATTTTTTTGGATCACTTTAATCCTCAATACCATAATTCTATCGGGGGCATTGTTAACTTCAACAGATATAATCAAAACTCTATATGCCTATAATTAGTTCTCATAATTCCTTAAGTAACTAATTCCTTCATGAGGTAATATTGTCTCATGTTTTTCTCAGTCTCCCCGTGGAAATATTTTCTCAAATAATTTTCTCCATTCGTTCGATTTCCTCTGATTTCACATTATCATATTCTATTGTCTATTCATTCATACTAGTTTCTGCATACATTTTGATTTATTGGAAATCTTAATTTCCTATGTTGGTAACACATTCCTCATATCCAATTTGTATCTCCTCAATTCATGAATCCAATCGCGTAATTGGAAACTTTACTTCAAACCAAATGCATATACCCTCGGTAACATATTCTACATCTTATGCTTGTGTCTCCATTAAGATTAGGACTCCAATATTCACTTTTGATTCATTACAGACTCATTTATGATTTGTTCTTTCATTGATCATTCTTAAAATAAACTATCTGATATGTTTAACCTAATTCGGTGAAATTCTTCTTTAAAAGAAGATTTCATGCTAGTAGCATCCATACTCTTCATATAACCTTTATCAATCCACTGTTATCATTATTGCTGATCAGACATTCTTAGTAACCTTAAGGAGATTAATTTTGTCATAACTTATATGATAAGAATATCCTTTCTGATAAGGGTCATTAAAGCATTAAGAAATTCATTTACTCTCAACAACACTTCTCCTTTTGTGTTTGTCCTCGATTGTGGGGATTATGCCATAATCGTGTCTTTCTTCTTTTTCCTCGAATTCATCATATATATAGCAACATCATTAATAATCTCAATTCATTCCCGATTGATCACTATAAGCATTTTCACATTTTACTCTAACTCATCTTAGACTTTGAACTATAGGAACTATGACCAACCAATATTCAGTAAGTCATATATTACTTCGTAATACCTACGTATGTTCATAATTAATTCAGAATCATAGAAGCATAATCATCTTGAAATTTAAATTAAAGTGATTGCCTATGCTTCTAGGCAATTAAAACTTTAGTAGACGAATTATCCTACACATGACTTGGAGTTAGCTACCATAATTTTTGCATTGAAAATATGGAGAAACTATTTATATGGAGTCACCACCAAGGTATTTACAGACCACAAGAGTCTTAAATATTTGATGAGCCAAAGATAGTTAAATCTAAGGCAAAGAAGGTGGTTAGAACTACTGCAGGATTATGACTTGATGATAGACTACCATCCGGGGAAAGCTAGTGTAGTAACGGATGTATTGAGTAGAAAATCTACTATGGCATATGTATAAACAATATACCTCCCTTTGTTGAAGGAATTAGCCAAACTCAAGGTAACATTGAGGCAAGTCGAATCGGGTTGTATATTGGCTAATTTTAGAATAAGGCCAATATTGAATGAGAAGATTAAAGAATTGTAAGAGCATGATGAGTACTTGAGCAAGCTCAGAGAAGAAATTAAAAATGGTAAACCCTTTGAAATAGAAATAGGAGAAGATGGATTGATGGTGATAGGTAACATATTATGTATTCCAGATATGTATGAATTGAAGGATGAGATTTTTGATGAGGCATACAATGCTCCCTATGCAATGCACCTAGGGAGTACAAGAATGTATAGAGATTTAAAAGAGCAGGAGAGAAATGAAGAAAGATGTTATAAAGTATGCTAGAAAATGCTTAGTGTGACAGTAAGTTAAAGCAGAACATCAAGCACATATTGGCAAACTTAAACCTTTGTCTATTCCTAAATGGAAGTGGGAGAAGATTACAATGGATTTCTTGATGGGATTTCCAAGAACCAGCAGGAAGCATGACACAATATGGGTGATTGTTGATAGGCTAACCAAGTCAGCACATTTCCTGCCAATTAGACAAACAGATTCTTTGAATGTTTTGGCCATGAAATATATAGATTAAATAATCAGACTTCATAGGATTTCAAGTTCTATAGTCTCGGACAAAGATCCCAGGTTTACCTCTAGATTCTAGGAAAGCTTACAAGAGGTTTTGGGAACCAAATTATATTTTAGCAAAGCTTTCCATCCACAGACTGATGGCCAATCAGAGAGGACAATACAAACATGTATGTCCGTTTAACGGACATGCACGGGAAAGTTTGTGATTTTGCACACTGTTAGAGGCCGAATCAGGTTTTGTGGTCTTCATGAAAGTTTTATCTCTTGAAGTCTACTTTCCAATGGTTCAAAAACAAAAGCAATCCGACTTATATATTGAAAGTTATGGCAATCGCGTTAAGAGAGGTCCAAATCGATTTGGGATGTAAACACGTGTGATTTTTTTGATCATAACTCCCTCATATGACCTCCAATTGAGGTTATTCTTAAAGAAATGGTTTCCTAATACATGCAGCTATCTCTCCAAAAAAATTTGTAGCATTTGGAGTTGATTTGAGGAAGTTTGTATTAGAGCAAGTAAGAGGTCGGTTAGGAGAGCATGATTAGGGTTTGAGCAGACTTGAGCTTTTTAAGCATATCTTGAGCTATAGAGCTCCGATTGAGATGATTCTTTCTTTAAAGTGAACTAGAGACCTAGAGCTATGATTTCTATGAATAAGTCAAATTGAATTTATGATTTGAAGATTTCCAAATTCTGTTCGCAAGTAGGAGAATTGAGTTCAAGCATAGTGACTGATTTGTATGAGCACACCATGGAGCAATTTGTGAGTAAATTTTTGGGATGTTATGAGAATGGAAAAAAATAATAATATGGTGGCTAATGAGGGTTTAATGAAAAAACCCTTCAAGTTAATATACACGCTCACGTGTCATGATTATCAGAGCAAGCGTTGGATTCTGGAATCAAGCAGGGTCCAACAGATGAATGAGTAAGCAAGAGAGTTGAGTTCCGGAAACGGGATCCAACATTTGTTTTCTTTCTTGTCTGTTTATTTATTTACTTTTATTTTACTATTTATTTTTAAATTTTATCAATATTTTTCTAATTTATACAATCATTCATTTATACATTTGACTATTTTTTTCTTTTAATCATTTTTAAAAAACCTTTCTTTCTTATAGGTTTATTAGAAAAAGCCTCTCTACTTGCTAGGGTTATAGGCTGCATACTTCTTGACCTCATAAACTCCACTTCTCTGCAGGATTCCTATTGGAACACTGTTGTTGCTTTTGTTATTGTTTCAAAGAGTGTATGATCCAAATTACTTCGTTTTGGTTTGAAATATTTGGCAAGTATATAGGTCATAAGATTTTGATTTCTATTAGTTCCCTAAAATGTTTAGCGTGCCAATACTAGGATGTATTGTTAAGAAGTAACTTTAGAATGGATGGGTAGACCCACATCATATGTTATAGGGGAGAAGTTATGGAGAAGTGGTTCTAGTGAACACCAATTATCAGATAAGAGGTTAGTAGATTCCACATAAATGAAGAAAGGTCTAAGTCCATGTCTCAACTTAAGAATCTTTCTCCAAGTCTATGAATTGTGGATCTATTTGTCTTAGAAGTATTCATTATCATTAAAAAGGCATTCATATTAATCCACTTAGGATTGGGCTAAACTAACTTTAAAAAGACCAAAATAACTTAAATAAACCTAAGCGGGGCGAAAGGGCCTAATGGAGCACTCTACTTAGGCCCACGCGCTTGGTTGTCCAAAACTAGCTTAAAATAAACTAAGGCAAGTGACTTTTAATGAGTGCATATGCATACAAATAAATATCCGGCTAACAAGTCTTTTGGCCCTAATAAATAAAGGATGAATAACAAGCCCAATGTATTAAATTAAGCCCATAAGAATAATTGAACTTGGTTTGAAATTTGGTTAAGTATTAGCCCCTCCACACGTCCTCTCTAGAAGAATCACAAGCTTGACTACTCTAATTGAATTCTCCATGGATGGTTCGGCCTTATCATCAAGATGAGATGTAATGTCACTTTGAACAAACCCTTGAAGTGCTTGTTTAAGCCTTGCTGCACTTTGCCTTGTAATAGGTCCACTTGGAAAAGTAAGCTTGTCTTAGCGTGTGGCACCTTGATCTTGATTGTCATGGCTTCTTGTATCATATTATTTTATAGTGCATGAGGCTTTTAGGCCCAAAATTTCATAAGTTGAAAAATCTTGCCAACTAGAAAGACAGCTTTTCGATCGTGACCTAGAGATTTTCCTATGTATGATCGTGACAAAAGCTCCATACACAAAGACTGTTCTTTGCTTGTCACGATCATGTACATGTATCCAAAATCTTCTCTTTTCTTTACATTATTGTTTCTATACACTCATAAACACATCAAACACCTTTTGAAATATAAAATTAAAATCAAATTCTTGCTCTAAGCCAACCAAACACTAAAATGTATACAAACCCTAACAAGAACACAATTCTAAGCCTATACACACGAAAATCATCTAAGAAACACTTAAAAACATACTTAAAAACCTAAAACAACATATGATAAATTACACCTATCATTCCTCTCCCATAAGTATGGTATAGCTTCACTTCCCCACTCTTCAAGAGGAAACCTTCTTATTCAAATTTGTAGATACTGATAGTATAAGTAAAACAATTGAATCAGGCCCTTGACATGTTGGTGGGCAACCAATGTTCATTAAACAATGGGTTCTAGGTTTAGAGTTTGATGAAAGTAGTAGAGAAAACCATGACTTTTTTTTTAACTTTCCTAACATAGCTCTCAATACCACTCACATCTACTTGATCCCTAAACACCTCAATGCAAATTTTCTAAGTAATTTTTGCCCTATAGCTTGTTGTATCACTGTTTACAAAGTGATCTTTAATTTACTTATTAACAGACTCAAAGAGAACTTGAACTAGATTATTCATTGCTCTCAAGGTGCATTTATACCTAACAGATAAATCTCAAACAATGTTCTCCTAATCAAAGAAAACTATAGAAGATCTATTAAAAGTTATGCTATCAAGTTTGATTTCTCTAAAGCTTTTGATAGACTTCAATGGAATTTCATCTTAATTTTCTTTGAATGGCTTGGATTTCCTAGCTTGTTTATTAACTAGATACATTTCTGCATCTCTACTCCTGCATACTCTATACTGATGTGTGCTTAATGTTGATACATTTAATCCACGAAACTTAGTGACTAATGTTTTAAAATGCTTAAGACATTCACTTTAGTTCATATTTAGTTTTAGGTACAATTTGGAATCATAATAGCTAAGGTGAGTTGAAAGCACATTCTTTGAGTTGCCTTCTTGAGATTCACACTAATTTTCTTCATGCAATGAGAAGGAGAAGGATTAATGATAATGCCTATAAGATTGATCTGCTAGGTAAGTACAATATTTTTGCTACCTTCAATGTTGCTGACCTTTCTACTTTTGATAGGATTCATATTCGAGGACAAATCTTCTTGAGAAGGGAGGGACTGATGTGAGTAAGGCCATGGATCACCATAATGGGGGCGTATCAGAGGGAGCCCAAGGAAGAGAGCAAGCTATTCCAACTGGGATCATAACCAGAGCTAGGGCCAAGAGGCTTAAGGAGGCCTTATATGTACATGTGGGTCAACTAATGGAGAGGATGGAGCTAGCCAAGCCTATTGGAGGAGAGTTAGTTGGATCGCAACTCAAATTGATCCACTTGTCTCAAATCCTTGGACTGAATTCACTTGGGGCTTGAAGACCATTGTGTTAAGCTATTATTTGTCATTTGAAGCCCAAGAGGAGGTGCGCTTATGACCAAACTTGGTGCCTCAATGAGACCAGCCCTTTAGGCACATGCTTATGATCTATTTTGGACTTATTTATATTTTGGGCTTCCATGTATTTTAAGCCCAAGTCTTTTAGCATTAAACCTAGATATAAATACGTATGTTTTAGGGTTTTGGAACACAACTTTGATCATATTATTTTCTTGTGTGCCGCTAGCCATATTGAGAGGAGAAACCCTTCTTGTTTTTTTTCAACTTAGGAATTAAACATCACTTATCAACCGAATCAGATTGTGGCGTGATTTTGATCCTAAACAACTCCTTGGTTTGTTTTTACATGTTATCTAGGTTGCTCGAGACAAGTTCTTGTGAGGTCTAGTAGGTAAATTTGAAACCCTGTGTATCAGATTTAATTTTGGTTAATTCGAATCTACCCTCTTCTTGTTTCTTTGAATTCAAACTTTTCAATACTTCAATTCTGTGGTTTTCCATCAAAATCAACTCTTCCATTATCATATTAAGGAGTTTCGAACAATCCCTCTTCGCTCCTTCCATATGTGTACGTTATTTGGTATCAAAGCATTGGTGTGGAGGATAATTCTTATTCAACTCCATCGAAATTCAAGAAACCGCCGCCCATCACCATCCAATTATCATCAGTTCATCAATTTAGGTGTGAATTAACTTTCGGCCTAGGTTTCTTCTTGTTTCTTATTTCAAATAGGGTTTTCAAATATTCTTCTTGGTTCTTTTGTTAAAACTTTCGGCCTATATTAAAAAAAAGTCTAAAAAATGTCAAAAAAAGAATTTGTGTCGAAGAAAGTCCAAAAAGAATTTGCTTAAAAAATCTGGAAAAAAATTATTGAAACACCACAAAAAATGTTTTTGTTTCGTCATACTCATACTTGCTTGTTGGTTCATTTTGAATCATCCGTGGTAAGCAGTTTCAAAATTTTTCTAAAAATTACAAGCTTGTTGCATATTATCGGTTTCGAATTGTTGATTGATTATGATTAGTTGGGGTTGTTTATTCTTGCTAGTTGGTTTGAAATTTTCACACCCTTTTGATTCTTTTGATCGGTTGAGAATTGGTTCTGAGTGGTGATTTGAATTTCAGAAGGGATTGAGTAGTAAAAGGCAAAAGTGTGTGAGCTTACTTGAGGGTTTCATTGTCATTAATAAACACGAGGGAAATGACATCATTTGAGTGAAACACGTGAGGGAGTGTGCGAGGTTGTTTACTACTAACCTTGTTTTGAAGGTATATCATTTTATCTACAATGTCACAGGGAGGTAGTAATGATGACAACCAAAGGGGAGACACAAATATTGCTTCCACTTTGAGAGCTATGCAATAACAATGTAAGAGGTTCAATCTAGCCTTAACTAAGATTAAGGGACAGATGGATGAGCTCAGACAAAGGAGATGCGAGGAATCTTAGGGGAGGTGTGCAAGTGTACGCAAACAACAACCACCACCTCGCAGACCACCACCTCAGTATGAGCCAGAAGAGGATGACTTTGAGGAGGAGGAGGAGTTTGAGGTACGCAGACCTAGGAGAGCTTAGAGAGTTAAGCCATTTAACAGGAGGGATAGAGACCTCAAATCCATCAAGATGCAGATCCCAGCCTTCAAAGGAAGGAATAATGCAGAGGCTTACCTGGAGTGGGAAAGGAAGGTGGACTTGGTTTTTGAGTGCCATAATTTTTCTGAAGATAAAATGGTAAAGCTAGCCGCTGTTAAATTTACAAATTATACACTAATATGGCGGGATCAGTTGGTGACATATAGGAGGAGAAATGGAGAGATGCCAATTACTACTTGGGACAATAAGAAGATATGCATGAGGAAGCAGTTTTTGTCTTCTTACTATTACAAGGAGATGCACCAAAAACTTTAGAGACTCACTCAGGGGTCTAAATTAGTGGAGGACTACCACAAGGAGATAGAGGTGGCTATGATCTGAGCTAACATAGAGGAGGACCCAGAGGCTATAATGGCCATATGTTTTAGTGGACTCAATAGGGAGATAGCCAATGTTGTGGAGTTGCAACACTACTTAGAGATTGAGGACACGGTGAACATGACTATGAAGATGGAAAGATAGCTCAAAGCTAGAATGACAGTAAGGAGTGGAGCAAGCTCTAGCTACTCATGGAACTTCAAATGGCCTAGAAAGGATGAGAAGTCCAAGGACAAAGGAGTGAACTTCAAGCAAGCACCTAAGAAGCCAATTGGGGGATTTGAATAGAAAGGTACATCCAACACCCAAGCTACTTCTAGTAAACATTCATTTATAAAATGTTTTAAATGCTTGGGTACTGGCCATATTGCATCTCAATGTCCAAATAAGAAAGTCATGATTATAAAGGATAATGGGATGATTGATTTGGAGGATAGTGGTAATGAATCTAAACTTATTATTGATAATGATTTTGAGGATGAAAGTTGCTTTGAGAGAGATGTTATAGGGGAAGCACTAGTATTTAGGAGGGTACTGAGTGTTAGGGCCACGAATGAGGTTGTAGATCAGAGAGAGAATCTTTTCCAAATGAGGTGTTTAGTTGGTTGGAAAGTATGCAATTTGATCATTGATACGGGTAGTTGCACTAATGCAACTAGTTGGACTATGGTATAGAAATTGGGTTTGACATATAGGAAACATCCGAAGCCACACAATTTACAGTGGTTCAATGATAGTGCTAGTGTGAAGGTGAATAAGTAGGTTATAGTGCCATTTTAGTAGGAAGATATGAGGATGAGGTATTGTGTGATGTGGTACTAATAGAGGCTGATCATATATTACTTAGGAGACCTTGGCAGTTTGATAAGAGAGTAGCACATGATGGGTATACCAATAGGTATTCCTTTAAGTTTAAGGGTAGGAATTTCATTATACTACCTTTATCACCTCATGAATTGTACTTGGACCAGATAAAAGCAAGTAAAAGTGAGGAGGGTTCGGGTAGTGAGAATAAAAAAAGTGAACTGAGAAAAGAGGCCCAAAAGAAAAATGAGTTTGGCCTAATGGTGAGTGACTTCAAAGTGAGGAAAAGAAAGTAGGATGTGCAGGATAGAAGAGCTCATAAAGAGAAAAGAAGAGAGAAAAGAAAAAGAGAAAAGCGAGCTTGTTTACTAAGGGAAAAGACTTGAAGAGAGTAACTGGAGAGAAAAGAGCATTAGTAATGGTGAGATATAGAGAGTGTTTAGTTTCTGACACTAACTCTCTTGATGCTTTGCCTAGTGTTTTTGCTTCTCTTTTGCAAGATTATTCAGATGTCTTTCCTGAGGAGATGCCCAAGGGACTGCTACCCTTGAGAGGCATCAAGCACCAGATTGATTTTGTGACCGGAGCTCAAATTCCAAACTGCCCAGCTTATAAGAGTAATCCTGAGGAGACAAAGGAGCTTCAAAAGTATGTGGATGAGTTACTAGTGAGGGAGAGCTTGAGCCTGTGTACGGTGCCTGTGTTGTTGGTGCCTAAGAATGATGGAACTTAGAGGGTGTGTGTGGATTGCAGAGCTATTAACAAAATCACTGTAAAGTATCACCACCCTATCCCTACGTTAGATGATATGCTTGTTGAATTGCATGGTGCATTTATCTTTACAAAATTTGACTTGAAAAGTGGATACCACCATATTAGAATGAAACCAGGAGATAAATGGAAAACTACTTTCAAAACTAAATATGGGTTTTATGGGTGGTCAATCATGCCATTTTGTTTAACTAATGCACCTATCACTTTTATGAGGTTGATGAATCATGTCTTGCGTGCATTTCTTGGAAAATTTGTAGTTGTTTACTTTGATGACATCTTGATATATAGCACTAATCTTGATGAGCATGTCATGCATGTGAAGTGTGTCTTAGATGTGTTGAGACAGGAGAAATTGTATGCGAACCTTAAGAAGTGTACATTTTGCATTGATAGGCTAGTATTCTTGGGGTTTGTGATCATTTCTCAAGGGGTTGAGGTTAATAGTGAGAAGGTAAAGGTTATTCGAGAGTGGCCAACACCTAAAAGTGAGTGAGCTGCGGAGTTTTCATGGGCTTAATAGTTTTTATAGGAGGTTTGTGAAAGATTTCTCTACCATTGCTGCTCCTTTGACTGAAATAGTCAAGAAGGAGAAACGGTTTGCATAGGGTAAGGACCAAGAGCATGCATTTGCATTGTTGAAGGAAAAATTATGTTCTGCTCCTATTATGTGTTTACCTAATTTTGATAAGGCTTTTGAAGTTGAATGTGACGCTTCTGGGATTGGTACAGGTACTGTGCTTTTGTAGGAAAACAAACCAGTAGCATATTTCAGTAAGAAGCTGAGTGGTGGACAACTCAACTACCCGACCTATGACAAGGAGTTGTATATTGTTGTGAAAGCATTGGAGGTATGGCAACACTACCTCCATCTCAGAGAGTTTGTCATCAGGAGGGATCATGAGTCCTTGAAGCACTTGAAGGGACAGGGCAAGCTGAGCAAAAGACATGCGTCTTGGGTGAAGTTTCTGGAGACATTCCCCTATGTCTTGCAATACAAGTAAGGAAGGAAAATGTCATAGCCGATGCACTATCTAGGAGGTATTCCTTAGTTTTTACTCTTACTTCTAAACTATTCGAGTTTAAGCAACTTAAGGATATGTATGCTTCTGATGCTAATTTTGCTACTATGTATAATGCTTATGAGCATGTTGCCTTTTAGAAATTCTATAGGCACGAGGGCTATTTGTTTAGGGGTAGCCAACAGTGTTTGCCTAATTGTTCATTGCGTGCTTTATTGGTGCATGAGGCCCATAGTGGTGGATTGATGGGTCATTTTGGGGTTGCTAAGACACTGGACATTTTGCATGAACATTTTTGCTGGCCTGGTATGTGTAGGGATGTTGAGCGTGTATATGCCAAATGCATTGCAAGTAGATAGGTAAAATCTACTGTTAAACCCCATGGATTGTATACCCCTTTACCTGTGCCTACTGAACCTTGGGTTGATATTTCTATAGATTGTGTTTGAGGACTGTCTAGAACAAAGAAAGGGTATGATAGCATCTTTGTTGTTGTTGATCGATTTAGTAAGATGGCACATTTCATTATATGCCGTAAGATTGATGATGTTGTGCATAATGCTGATTTATTCTTTAAGGATGTTGTTAGATTGCATGGTCTTCCTAGGTCTATTATTTTAAATAGAGATACTAAGTTTCTGAGCCATCTTTGGCGTGTGTTGTGGGGCAAGTTGGGTACCAAACTGCTTTATTCTACTACTTGTCGTCCATAGACTGATGGCCAGACCGAGGTTGTCAATAGGACTTTGGTTACTTTATTGCATGCTATTGTGGGAAAGAATTTAAAAACTTGGGGTGATTGTTTTCCATTCATTAAGTTTGCATATAATATATGTGTGCATTCGACCATGGATTTTTCACCATTTGATCTTGTTTATAGTTTTAATCCTTTGACTGTTTTGGATTTGGTGCCTTTACCCTTACATAAGTTGTCTAGTACAAATGGCAAGAGGAAAGATGATATGGTCAGGGACTTGTATAAGAAGGCAAGACAACACATTGAGTAGAGGAACAAGGTCTATGCCAAGTAAGCCAATAAGGGGCATAAGCTAGTGACTTTTGAACCTGGTGATTGGGTTTGGGTGCATTTGAGGAAGGAACGGTTTCCTACTCATAAGAAGTCCAAGTTAGATCCTAGGGGTGATGGTCCATTTCAGGTGTTGGAGCGGATCAATGACAATGCCTATAAGATTGATCTGCTAGGTGAGTACAATGTTTCTGCTACCTTTAATGTTGCTGACCTTTCTCCTTTTGATAGGATTCAGATTCGAGGACAAATCTTCTTAAGGAGGGAGGGACTGATGTGAGCAGGGCCATGGCTCACCATGATGGGGCGTATCAAAGGGAGCCCAAAGGAGAGAGCTAGTTATGCTAGCTGGGACTATAACCAGAGTTGGGGCCAAGAGGCTTAAGGAGGCCTTATATGTACCTGTGCCAAGCCTATTCGAGGAGAGCTAGTTGGATCACAACCCAAATTGATGCACTTGTCTCAAATCCTTGGACCGGATTTACTTGGGACTTGAAGATCATTGTGTTAGGCTATTCTTCATCATTTAAAGCCCAAGAGGAGGTGCGCATATGACCAGACTTGGCTCCTCAATGAGACCAGACCTTTAGGTGCATACTTATGATCTATTTTGGACTCATTTATATTTTGGGCTTCCATGTATTTTAAGCCCAAGTCTTTTAGCATTAAGGCTAGGTATAAATACTTATGTTTTAGGGTTTTGGAACACAACTTTGATCATATTATTTTCTTGTGTGCCGGTGGTCATATTGAGAGGAGAAACCCCTCTTGTTTTTTTCAACTTAGGAATTAAACATCACTTATCAATCGAATCAGATTGTGGTGTGATTTTGATCCTAAACAATTTCCTTGGTTTGTTTTTTACATATTATCTAGGTTGCTCGAGACAAGTTCTTTGTGAGGTTTAGTAGGTAAATTTAAAACCCTACATATCGGATTTAATTTTGGTTAATTTGAATCTACCCTCTTCTTATTTCTTTTAATTCAAACTTTTCAATCCTTCAATTATGTGGTTTTCCATCAAAGTCGACTCGTCCATTATCATATTAAGGAGTTTCGAACAATCCCTCTTCGCTC
>JANZLX010000001.1:9425321-9445823 GCA_025531955.1 Erythroxylum orinocense
AAATTAAATTTCACTTCTTTTCCTTTCCTTTCATTTCCTCATTTAAATTTACTCTCGTTTTCTTTACATCTTAGATTGTCATACACAGTGTTAGTGACGATTTGTGCTAGGTGTTGTGTGAGGAGAAATTTTATTGGCACCAACAAGCTCGGTGTGATTGGATCTCCCAAGGGGATCGTAACACTAAATACCACCACATGCTCACTATGACTCGACGTAAGAAGTTGTTGGTAGAGAGGCTCCTTTACTCGACTGGGTTCTTCGTTACCGACTCTGACCAGCTCAGCCAGCTCATCCGTAATTTCCTGGTCCGCTTGTACACTGTTGACTCAAGCACCCCCCAGTTTTCCTATTACCGGGGCTTTTTCTTCTATTTCGCCGATGGCCTCCGTGACCTTACTAGGCCTCTCCATGCTCTTGACGTCAAGGATGTTGTTTTTGGTATGAATCCCAACAAAGCCCCTGGGGTCAACGATTTTAACGTGATTTTTTTCCAAAAACAATAGGGCACAGTCGGTTTCTCAGTCGTGACTTTTCTTCAGGAGGTCTTCAGCTAAGACCGGTGGGAAGCAGAGTTAAATCATACCCTTTTAGTCCTAATCCCCAAAAAGCCCTCATCGTCCAATATGTCTCATTTTCGACCCATTAGTCTCTGCAACGTGCTCTACAAAGTCATTTCCAAGATTATTGTGAATCGGTTAAAACCTTTGATGTTGCATCTCGTGGCGGATACCCAATGCAGTTTTATTCCAGGCCGGCTTATCACAGATAATGTTATAATCGCCCAGGAGGTCATACACACGATGCGAGGGAAAAAGGGAAAGAGGGGCTATCTTGCAATTGAAGTTAACTTCAATAAAGCTTATGATAGGTTCCGATGGGAGTTCGTTTTAAGCACTCTTTAGGATATCGGGATTCCTGAGCCTGTCACCAGCCTTATCATGAAGTGCATGACTATAGTTTCTACGCAAGTAGAGTGGCAAGGCAACTGGACTCCCCCCTTTCTGCCTACTTGTGGCATCCGTCAAGGTGACCTCTTATTGCCCTATCTCTTTGTTCTGTGCATGGAAGGACTAGGGCATCTCATCTCCCATATGATGGCCCAAGGCCTCTGGCGACCAATTCGGGTGAGGCGTTCTGCTCCCCCCATATCGTATTTATTCTTTGCTGACAATTTAATCCTTTTCGTTGAAGCTATGGAAGATCAAGCTCAAGTTATTAACCATACCCTGGAGGTTTTTTGTGAAGCGTCGGGCCAGAAAGTCAACCTTGATAAAACTCGGATCTCTTTCTCCCGGAATGTTTCTCCTACCACAGTGCAAAGGATCAGTCAACTGCTTCGCATCACCAATACGAGCAACCTTGGGAAATATTTAGGGGTCTCATTACTACACAAACGTTCCACCAGGCATACTTATCAGCACCTTCTATACACGGCTCAAAAGCGGCTTTCGGGTTGGAAGGCCAAGACCTTATCGTTAGCGGGGCGTGTGACTCTTGCCTAATCGTTCCTCTCTGCTCTCCCTCTCTACTCCATGTAAACTGTCCGACTCCCGCGACAACTTTGCGACGATTTAGAGTGCATCATGCGTCAATTTATTTGGGGCACCACAGTGGAGCACCAGTCGATGCCCCTCGCTAAGTGGGACGACGTGTGTAAATCCAAACATGAGGGGGGTCTAGACCTCAAACGCATTCGTGCCTCTAACGATGCCTCTTTGGCCAAGCTTGGCTGGGCTTTAATTACCCAACCCTCTGCCTTATGGGTTCACCTGCTAAAAGCTAAGTATCGGCTGGATCTAGATCACATTCCCCTCACTATTACTAGGCCAGGAGCTTCTGCCACCTGGTGGGGACTGGCTGCTACTTGGCCTCTTGTGCGCCAAGGGTTACAGTGCATTCTGGGCAACGGGAGGAAAATTCTTTTCTGGCTGGACACCTGGCTACTGACTTGGGGGCTCCTCGTTGATATAATGAGTTCTCCCTCCCCCCCCTCCCCCGGCCTCCTGGTTAGCGACACTGTGTCGAAGTACATGACTCCAAATGGCACTTGGAAGTGGCCCCTCGTTCAACACTACCTTCCCTCAGCTATCTGTTTGACTCTCATCGAGCTTCGAGCTATGATGTCTACTCCTGAGGAGGATCTCCCTAGCTGGGGGCCTACCACACATGGGCGTTTTATATCGGCCTCCGCCTATGATCTTATTGTGGGCAGCTCCTCGCCTGCGATTCATCGACCTTGGGACTTAATCTAGACTTGGGCTGGTCCCCAAAGAATTTGGACTTTCCTTTGGCTTCTTTTTCAGCTAAAGCTTTTGACAAAATACCAGCGAGTCGCTCGACATCTCACCCTGGACAGTAAGTGCCCTTTTGGTGCCTAGGACGAAACCATTTTACGTGCCTTTCGGGACTGCTTGCAAGTCAAACACTTCTGGAGTCGTTTTGCCCCTGAACTTACTAACCTCGCTTTCTACCAGCAAGATGTTGACACCTGGGTGACTTTCAATCTCAGGTCACATTCTCAAGTGCATCAGTTCCTATGGCTTACTCTCTTTGGGGTTATTTGCTGGTTCCTGTGAAAATGGAGAAACCATAGTATTTTTGAACCAAATTTTCAGTGGCCTGCCGATGCTCATCGAGCGGTTACGGATTTTGTTCACTAGATTCATAGGGCGAGATATGCAGAACAGAGTGTGCTTGACGCTCCCGTTTCTACAACTAGCCAGCTCATTGGGTGAACCAAGCCGCTGGAAGGGTAGGTTAAGCTCAACATTGATGGAGTTGTTTGGCATGGTTCCCAGTTGGTTACAGCAGGGGGGCTCCTCACGGACTGTCAGGGAAAGTGGTGCGAGGGCTTTATCCACCGCATTGGGAGCGGCTCGCCTCTTGAGGCCGAGCTTTGGGGAGTTAAATCGGGACTACACCTAGCTTGGGCACTCAGGTATCACCGTCTCATCACCGAAGTCGATTCTCTTGAGGTGATAAATATTCTCTCTTCCTCTACCTTACTAGGGATTGACTTGTCTTTTTTAGTTACAGGTATCTGGGAGTTACTGCACCAACCTTGGGAAGTACAACTCTAACATGTGTTTCGAGAAGGCAACCAAAGTGCTAATAGCCTGGCCTCCCTCGTCGCCTTTGTCAAGCTGGGTCTTCACTTTTTTCGGGCTCCTCCGACGTCTGTCCAGGCCCACCTCTTCCATCACCAGCACGGTTTTGTGTACCGCTGGCATTGCACTAGTGAGGCTTAGGTTGTAATTTTCATTTTCTTTCCCTTGTAGCCAAAAAAAAAATCTTGTTGAGCTTTAAAACTTAATGATATATATATTATTGAGAGGAGAAGAAGGTAACAAACAATATATAATATACTTGAAAATGTGTAAACACATCAATGCCCATAGAAGAAGATTTTTAGAATATTTGAGAACAAAGACCTTGCAATTTGTAAGTTCTTGGCCTATTTGTAGTAACTAATAGGTTCATATAAATTAAGAATTATAATAGGTCATATCAAATTAGGCCTGATATTCTCAAACCTACCCTGACTTATTATTATATTTTAAAAAAGTTTAAAACGATGTCATTTTTGTTATTACTCATCAAGACTTAGGCCAAGTTGCGACTTAGTTTTGAGGGTCACACTCCCTTATTGAAATTGTGTTTGTAATTTGACACATTTAATTTAATGAATACTACTTATCTTCTAAAAAACGTTTAAGTTTAATTTATATATATATATATATGTGTGTGTGTGTGTGTGAATATAAATATAAATTTCTTCTTCGTCCTTGGCAAATGACCATCGTAACAATGACTATTCGAGCTCTGATACCATTCTAAATATCCAAATAGGGGAATGCACAGTGAAATAAGAAAAATTCAAACTCATTATCTCTCTGCATAAAGAAAGTTATTGCTACTAATGACTAAAATATGGCTTCTTATTTATGGTACTAGCGTTGGAAATTTGCGGCAACTTCACGGCTTTGTTGACCAGCAAAATTATGCAGCGATTCACCCGGCCCAGCCCAATTAGACAAGCACCCCAAATCTCCTGTCCAAGTTACTCTGTCCCTATTCTGTCCAGTGGGGTGGATGCCGTCCATTTATGTGGACCTCAGTGGACCCCACATAAATGGACGGCATCCACCCAACTGGACAGAGTAGGGACAGAGTAACTTGGACAGGAGATTTGATCCCTTAGACAAGGGCCTATGAGAAACCTTCCTATATTCTATTCTCAAACAACATGCAAAGAAGAAGTTTCATAAAGAGAAGAATATATAAGGTTGAGAGATCAATAAAGCCTTCTTCTGTTGAAGGACTCGAGAATCTGGTTGGGGGAAGTTGGAAACAACATAAACTCCGAATATATTTACGTGAAATTGATTTGTGTCTGAACCTACTAATACGATACGCACGTACATGTGTTTAATATGGACATTTTCTAAACCATATATTACGTGCCTACAAAGACTAGAAAGAAATATAATCTCAAGTAGGACATAACCACGAACCTGTAAGGCTCGGTGGGATTTGTTGTTATTGCTTTGATTTACTGCAGTTCATGAAAGATTAGATCTTCGTGTAACAATTGCAAATATTAATAGATAATGGAGCGATAAATGGTAGAAAACTAATATCGAGTTGTATAAAATGGAGAAGAAATGAATGAGAATATACTGATACTTACTACGCCATCAACACGGTTGTAGGAGTAAATACACTGCAACTCCTGTATAAACTCATATTTTGTCCATCAGATGTTGTCATTCAACACTCGTTCATCATAATCTCCCAACTATACAAAGAGAGAGACAGAAAATGGAAGAAAGAAGAGTGAGAGTTCTTGTGGTGGTTTCTGTGATATTGTTGCTGCTGACAGGGCAGGCCGCAGCAAAATCTCTCTCTGATTGCTACAAAGGTTGCATAATTGTGCTATTTCACACCCCAAATCTGCTTTGTCATGTGCTTTCAAGTGCTTGAAAGACTGTATCTTCAACTCCAATTCTTTGCTGGATAGTTTTGGTGTTCAACAATCCGATGCTCACAACCTCTGCACTCTTAACTGTGCTTACCCTACTTGCACTAGTGTCAGCTCCATAGATAACCCACGTACTGTCCTCTCACTTTGTTTCCGCTAAAAAGACACTTGCAAAATACACATATCTTCAACTCTACGCATGCATCTTCTACGCGTAACTCATGGTTTCTCCTTCATTTGTGTACATTTTCAGGTGAAAAGAAAGTGTCAAGCTGCGTGAACAAGTGCAGTAACGGATGCTCCGACAAGAATAGCAAGCTGCAATGAGGAGTTACTGAAGTTACTATCTTTGATTCGTTTCAGTTAAGGCTTAGCTTCGTGTGAACTCTTTACCAGATGCAATGAAATAAGGTTTATTATTTGTAACTTTACATGTCTCATTTTTATCCTTAATTTGTTGTGACCATACATAACTATGATTAGAAATTTGCGACGATGGGCTTAACGAGCCTTCACTAATTGGCTATACTGATAATGAATTCCCCCGGTAGGGAGCACTTCCACATAGCACGCTTAGCTCAAAAGCCTCCGCAACAGTGTGGCAATGGTAGCACTCAGATAATGGCCTATGTTACTACTTTTTGCTTAATTCTCTAATTAATTAAATGCGTGCAAAGGCGACCTAATTAATTACTTTCTCTATTGTCGCATGTTTCATTGACTATTGTCTATTAGGAAACTTCCGTACAGAAGTTATATAGATCAATTTGAAATGAGTAGGACAACTTCAGCATGATTAATTATCCACAAACAGAAAACTTGGCACTAGGAAGACCTCTCAAAAGCGGCACTGCCATTATCTTTGGAAAGCCATGAGCTTTAAGCAAAGGCCTTGAATGGTCCGAGACAATAATTGTAGCATGCGAAGGAAATGAGGCGTACAAATGCATGGTTAAGATAAATGAAGAAAGTGGCAGGTACGCTATTGCTGTCTTACTTTATCCATTGCACAGAATCAGATGCTCAAATGTCAATATCTTCTTTTAGAGTTGCCATTAATGTCGAGAGAAGAAGCCAACTCACTCAGTATTGAAATATTTGCTTAGGCGATAACTTAAAATTGTCCAACTGCATTCCATTCAAGGCTTAGAACGTGTCACTAACCAAGAATCCAATTCCGTCAGAAGCAGCTTTATGAGGTCAAAGTTTCTGCTTCCTGCTTTCCACCTATATTCAGTCAGATTTTCAGCTGACTTGGAGCATGTCAAACTGCAACACTATCCCATAAAACGATATGAGCGACTTTGCCCTCTTAATTCTTTCTTCAAGTTCATTGTACATTTCAAGCTACAATTAACGACCAAAAGTTAGCGGCGAAATAATTACATGTAGAATATTTTCGTCGCTAAAATTGAGTGATTTAACGAAGGTACTATTATTTGTCATTAAATTTAGAAAGAATTCGTCGTGACAAAATTAGCGACGAAAGTTAGTGACGAAAAAATACCGTCGCTAAATATGAAGAGAATTTTTGGAGAAATAAAAAATTTTGAATTTACCTACAGAAAATTTCGTAGCTAAATTTTCGTTCCGTCGAAAAAAAGGCGGGAATTATAGGCGGAATAAATTTTTTTTGAATTTACCTACGAAAATTTTCGTCGCTAAATTCTTTTTAAATTCCGACATCTCCCTCCCACTTATGTCTTCTTCTTCCTTTTTCCTGTGTCTCCTCTTCGGTTTTCTTGAAGCCCATTTCTCTATTGTGAACTTTTTTTTCTGCTTGTTGGTGTTGTCTTCTCCAATCATTGTCATCGTGTCTTTCGATAGAGGTATTTTTGCAACTACTGTTATGTTTTTTCGTATATTGGATGAAAGTTAATTTGAGTAATTATTACTTTCGTTTATTTGTGTATTTTGTGGTTGGAAAATAACTTTAAGGTATAAATATTAGTGATAGAAGGGACAAGACATGATTTTAGTTGTGATATTAGGATAAGTTTCTGATACATGTAAGGTGTTTGATGAAATATCTATTTTTTTAAAAAATAATTTCAGTTCTTTATTGGTTCTTTTTTAGTATGAATTTCATTATTTCAATTCTTTTACTTGAAATAATGAAGTTATCTTCAAGGTAATTTCTACAGAAACTAAATACTTTGCAGGTAAATTTTAAAAAATATTATTCAGCAAATTTACCGACGGAAAATTTTTTTCTGTTGATAAAATATTTGATTCAACGACGGAATTTTTTCCATCGCTAATTACCGACTAAATAGCCAATTTCGTTGGTAATTTTCTGACAAAGAAATTTTTATTTTATACTGTTGGCAATTCCGTAGGTAAATTTATCGACGAAATAATGGTAAATTTACCTACGGCCGTATCTCCGAAGACTTTTTTTGTCAATAAATTTCATCGCTAAATAAGATTACTAACAGAATATGTCCAAATTCCGTCGATAATTTTCATTGCTAAACTCCACTTTTTTTTTTTTTGGTACTACTATATGCATATTTCTTGTCCATTTCACACACTACTAATAAACCCTCTTCTAAAAGTTGCAGCATACGCAAAGATACATATTCACTAAGCAGGGAAACAACCTGCTGCATACCTGATTCCAGGATCTTACTTCTTTACCTATGGTCACTACCAAAACGGCACAAAAAATCCACCACCCTGATGTGTGTCAGTACGCTTGGCATGAAATGCGTGTTACCAGAGCAATGTAGAGATCAAACAGCAGACAGGATCCAGCACTGTTACAGTAATGGTGCAAGTGAATATTAATCTCGGCCCACATAAACGGACGGCATCCACCCCACTGGACAGAGTAGGGACAGGGTAACTTGGACAGGGGATTTGAGGTGATTAATCTCCGCGTGATTAATGAAACCGAAACTTGGCATCTAGAATCAATTGAACATTCCCAAGAATCAACCATGCAAATTTCAGTGCACCAAGGCAAATCTACTATCAGGATATTAATGCTGTGGCAATGCATCTAAGAGGGGTAAAACTTGTACTAAGGACTCGCAGAATACTAGGGCAGCAACATTGTACATTCCTGTAGCCCAGGTAAAGGGGACCTCGACTTAATATTGTTCAACATACATGCTTTAAGGAGCTGTACATTATACAGTCCAAACGAGAAACGTGAAATAGAAAGGGAACAGGATCCCGTTACTCTGCTACAAAAAATTAACAAAGCCCAAAAGGACGAGACTCTTGTTCCTCCACAAAAAAAAGACGGTTCTTCAACACAAGAACTCTGTATTTCAATCCTCTGAAGCCTTGGGTGAATTCTCTGGAGTCTTGAGTACCATAACTGCTTCACCTTTATGAGCCGTGATCGCTGCACGAAACTTTTCCACAATCGAGCCATCCTTGAACTTCAGCGCATATGTTGAAAGACTATCCTTGTTTTCAGCAGTGCTGTTCATGCAGGCAAAAGTAACACCTCGCTTATCCATATCTGTGAGCTTCATCTCAGGGTATAGACCTGCATTCAGAATCAGCCTGTAATTACCACTGCATCTCATAAGGAGCCTCGCTCTTTCTATCACTGTAGTAGAAATGTTCACTTTGACTTCTCCCTTTCCACGCTCCTTCCAGGAACCATCAAGAAACTCAAACAACACAGAGTCAGCTTTGAAAACCATCTTCTCATTCTCTTCTCCTGTCTCTACTGGAACCTCCTGCAACGATGGGAAACTGCTTCCTTCATTGTTTGAGATAGTAGATGAACCAGCCGTGCTAAACAGTGCAGAACTTCCATTATTCGAAAGACTGAAACCAAAACCAGGCTGGTGACCAGCTTTGGTATCAAATGCTGACCCATCCTTAGGAAGTGACCCAAAGGTGAACATAGAGGAAGAAAACCCAGTTCCAGCAAGCCCCGTAAAAGCATTTTGGCTACTTGAGAGTTGTTGGAAAGAACTCAAAGGAGAACCTTCAGCACTGAGGTCTACATTTTCACTAGTATTATCCTTCTTATCTTCACCTTCTGTTTTATCATCTTCAGTTTTTTCATTGTCAATCTTATCACCTGGCTGTTTCATATTTTCCACCTTGGTTTCAGCTGCCACAGCACCTTTATCTTCCCCGTTCTCAGTATTCAACTTATGAGTAGCACTTTCTGCTAGTGACTCACCATTCTTGTTTTCTAAGAACTTTATATTTTCATCTTCAACCTTTTCTACTACCTCAGAGGCATTCCGAATGTCTTCAGAAACTTTCTCGCCACTAGCAGCTATATCATCACTTCTTACTGGAACAGAAGATGCAGTTGGTTCAGAAGGCTCAGAAAGGCTAGGATTCTCACCTCCATCCTTCTTAGTGTCTTCAGAAAGTCCATCCCCACCAGTAACTATTTTACCAATTGCTTCATCAGCAGTAGGTGCAGCTGGTATGGAAGGTGGAACCAAGTGAATCCCTGCAAATGGGTTGGCTGGAGGAGGTGACGATGGTCGACTACGACGAAATTTTACAATTCTTCTGCTTGCAAGCACCTGATCACTAGCCTTCTTGAAAGTGCCAGTCTCTTGTTCAATTGAATCTTCATCATCAGCAAGAACAGGATTCTCCTTTGAGATCTCCCTTCCAGCAACCCTCTTTTTTGAAGGTGGAAGAGAATTTTCAGCATCCCCCATTTCCAAAACAAGCCAACTTAAAATCTATGAATTGTTTCCCTAATAAAACTGAAAAGGATGATTTCTGCAAATCCAAACAGGAAAGTTAGAAAGCAGAATGTGGAAATGTGCTTTTCTTTTGAAACCCCAGGTTTTCAAAACAAGCAGAAATATGAAAAGCCAGCAACTGCCGGAAGAAATTTGACAAAGTATTTTATTTTCAATAAAGTGATCTAAAAGAATATAAACACGAAGCACCTAACTCAGAAAACCTATGCGCCCAGAAAGCTGTAAGCCTGCTAAAGAATACTACAGCGTTCTCTCACACACACTGACACAAGATCCTATATGTTTGAACAAAACCAAAGTAATGCAATGAAATATAATATTGGGACATCAATGAGACTACCTCTCAAGTTGTACTACACATAACAGTCCTTTGTAATTCCCACAACTAACAGGAGAACCAATTTGGCGCAAATTTCCCTTACAGGAACTAACTGACATTCAACAAAGGACCAAATTAGCTAAATGCCAGATCCTACTCACAGAGTTATGTCCAAGTCTATTCAGCATAATGGGAACGAAAGGAAAGCTGACATCAATATAAACTGCTAACTTCATTACGAAGCTCCAAAGATGGTCCACCACATCTAAATAAAAACATTAAATTTCAGCAATTGGAAAAAGAATTATGAGGTTTGATATGAGCACTAGTATCCAGACACGACCAATAATCCACTTAAGACACCCTCCAGTCTTAATAATGTAAAAGGGGCAGAAAACTAATTTGTGCTTGAATTAACCACAAGTACCGTATAGTCAACTCATAATTATCAACACAAATCTCCAATTAGCTAAATTGAGGTAAAAGAAACCGAGCAATGGAACAATCCCACATAATCCAGGAGCCTTGTGGCATTTAATACATTCCCTTCAAAAATCGAGTAATCCATGGTTTATAGTTTACAGAAGAAGAAGAAGAAGAAGAAGAAGAAGAAAATCTCAAAACTTTTAAAAGAAAAGATTAATCACTAGCGAGCGTTTTTCTCAACACTTCATGATTGCAAAGTAAACAACCCACCTCTATAGCAGACAACATCAAACTAAGTAATTAAGAAATGAAATGGAAACCGATAAATTGACTGTGTTTTTACCAGAAGTGGTTAGCGAAAATGATTACGAGTGACACACAAACTATACCGCAAAACAAAAGTAAATAGTGAAAACTCGGACTTAACCGTCCGACACACAAAATATGTAATAATTTCCAGTTTCCAGGCCATTAGAAGCTACCAATAGCACTTTCTTCCACATTCTACGTACACATAAAGTAAAAGTAAACAAACCCCAGATAGCCAGTAATCAAGCATGTATGTAAAACTGTGCACAAACCCCCGCCAATACCTAAGATATGAAACCCCAAAATACATGAAAAGGAAAAAGGAAGTAAATCTTTAAGAGAGAAGGAAAGAAACCAAAAAAAAAAAAATTGAAGAAAGGATGAGCAAATCAAAAATAAAAAAAAGGCGGGCTTTGGACTTACAAGACGGAGGGAGGAGAGGGAAAACCTATGGAAGAAGGGGGAATATCCAAAAATGACAGGGTTTCTAGACTCTTTCTTCAATTGCCATCGATTAACTGGGGCCTAAAGTGAAAACGAAGATTTGAGCAAAAGAGGAATCCCCCTATCTCTAAGGCCGATCGTCATCTGAAGTTTTGCATGGAATGACTCTTATGTTCCTGTGATTTATGGAGAATATTAAGCATACTTTTATCCGATTACTTTGCTGCATAGTGCATGTTATTATTTGGAGATTTCTCACTGTGGCTTGAACAGAATGCCTATACTACTGGAATTTTACCATGGAACATGCGATGCCAGTTCCAATATCCTAGGAAAGAGTATTAAGTTTCAATTCCCAAAACGAAGAAGATTCTCCTCTTCCGAGTCAGAAGAAGAAAAGCATATACTTGAATTGTTCTAAGACCTTAACTCCATAAAACAGCAAAAGCAATTGCATGATTATGATCATATAGGTGAATACATGTTTACATGTTACATATAGAGGGGACGGGAGAAAAAAAAATACATTCACAATGGCACAAGATACCACAAGGCCTTAAAGAATTGCTAAGCCAACAAAACAAAAATGAGTAACTAAATGTTAAATCCTTTTTTAGGTCTATATTGCTCCATGACAAAAATTAAGCCGCTGCCCAGCCAAGCCGTAAATAAAAACAAGACAACCTCCTTCTAGCCCCCAGCCTGGAACCAAAACCTGAGAATTGTTAGACAAAGGAAGAAATTATCAATTGAAAACCACATTGTTCAACCGGTACTCTGTTCAAAAGTGTTGCACGAGCCAATTTGCATGTGTATCACATATAAGTATGCTTGTCTCACCTAACTAATGCAGCTGGAACTGATTGTCGTTTAAGAAGAACTCTGATGAGGTGTAAACACTGCAAACAGAAAGCCCATAACAAGAAAGTTAGAATACTGAAGACATAAACCAGGTCACTCATCAGATAAAGAAAACGGAAATAAGTGATCTTAATGTAAAGCTGATGAAAACAAAACGTTGGCAGAACAGAAACAAAAGTGATAACTTTAAACCAATTTACTTGGTAACACCATTAAGGAAAGTAAAGAACGTAAATCACTCCCAGCAAGTAAACAACCAAATGAGCACTTAACTGAAATGTTTTTCCTAAACGAATCATTAACATTTGCAAAACCTACAAAAATGAATCCAGCTAAAGGCCCCCTGAGTATTTAGTTTCTTAGTGTGAATTCAATCGAATAAATCCAACAGCAACAATACAATCCTATTATGCTAGGATAGTAATCATAAAAGGCTTAAGGTTTCAATATAAATGACCAAGTTATGACAAAAAGAAGTCAACTTTGGATCTGAACTCAACTTATTATGTTTGGTACATGCCATTTTGAAAACAGGAAAAATAAATAAATAAATAAGTACTAGCAAACTTCCATAGAATCCTAGGCGATGTTTAGACAGATAGACCTATAGTTTTGTGTTGGCAAGGAAAAAAAAAGACAATAATTTCCAATCAAAATAACTTGTGAAAATGGGATGGCACTGTTAGAATCAATTAATCACCAGAGACAAAATTTGGATTTTCACATTGCCCCAACCAACTGTTTTATGCTGAGGGGGTTCCTTCATTATTCGTACCCCACTCTTCCTCGGCCTCATTTCCATTAACAAGTACTGCACCATCCGTTGAATCAGCATCTACCACGACTCCTTCATCTTGGCTACCCTCTTCTCCATTCTGGTCTTCTACATTCTGTTCATCTCCATTCTGATCTGAAGTCTATTACAGGACAACAAATAGGAAAAGATGAAAGATCACAAAGTTGAATTTCTCAACAGCAACAGCAATACCTATATAAAAGTAGCTCAATAAACATAAAAAAAATGTGTTTATGCACAAAAGAGTACATAATATAACATATTAAAGTCCTAAAGCTTCAAAGGCCTCAAGATGTAGTCACTATAAAGCAGGTGAAATTCAGAAAAAATAAGCAGCACATTACCACCAGCAAGTACATGTTATATGTGCATAAGAAAAACTTGAAATACACAAGCAGAATATACCTCGTGAACAAATTCTCCATTCTCAAAGTTTTCCTCTTCTACTTGCATGTTTGTGAAAGCTTCAACAAGTGTCGTTCGAGATTTATCAGCATGCTCAAGATAGTCCCCTGCAGGAGGATAAACGGTCCTACAAGAATAATCATCACAAAGCGATTAATTGTCTTATCACAGAATCAAGCATAGCAAAAAAGTTATATATTCCAATTATGTGCTCAGATTTGCAAGTAATAGAAAATGACAGTATAGCAACAGATTTTTTTTACTTTTTGGATAAAGAACAAACGAAGTAATTTGTTCGCAAGTGAATTTTCAATTTTTTTTCCTGAAAAAGAGGGTAAATGCCAAAGAAATCACTTTTGAAAACAAACAAATTGGGGCATTTTTATCATTATTGCTCAGAAGAAAGATTCCCCACATCCGAGTTCTAATGATGCAAACTTACTTTTCTCCACTATAAGAATGATAAGCCTTGCAGCAATACCTTGTTTCCGCTACTTTAGACTCGAGGGATAGAGCTACCTGCCAATCATCGAACATATTTGCATACTCTTCAGGATCTGCCAAAGATTCTGCAGCTTTTGGATTAACCTGTAAAAACAAAATATGTAACATTCTCAACAGAGAGTGAAAAATTAACATGGCCCTTCCGTCTCTGAATTGGTAACTACAGCACACAAGTGCAACAAATGAATCCATTCTTTTTATTTTATACCTAATAAATCATAATTGGACTTCAACTTTTTGCACAGTTACTTGAGCTACCAGGAAATAACACTCAACAGTAATATGTAAGAGAACGAGGCAAGTTATTGATGGACAGAAATAGGATCGAAAGATAAAAGACGAAGTGAATAATGTTGATAAAATTAGTTGTTACGAGATGAATGAAAAACTACCTTGTTAAGGTCTTTTCGCCAAATTGCAACAATCTCTGAAACCTTGCTTGGAAGATAAGATCGTGCCATCAATGCAGCCTCAGGTATACGATTACTGCAAGAACAATGGTTCAGCAGAAATAACTACAGCTTTATCATAGTTTGTGTTAGAGTATCCCATACTGACTAAACGTGAAAATGTTAAAAGGATTTATAAGTGGTAAGGGTCAACTATCCAAATGACTAATTCTAGTCATTTTGGTAATAGCTGACTCAAGCCCAATTCTTATTAATAGGCTCTACACTCTACCCATATTAAAAATTCTAATATGGTATCAGAGCAAGTTTGGTCCGAATTATTAATTTCCCAATTGTCCGTCTGGATCTCCAGTCCCAGCGGCCCAGTTCAGTTACCACTGCGTTTATTTCAAGTGACAACTAGATGTCTAGTCCTAGTTGCACTTGAGGGGGAGTGTTAGTATCCCATATTGACTAAACATGAAAATATTAAAGGGTTTATAAGTAGTAAAGGTCAACTATCCAAATGACTAGTTCTAGTCATTTTGGCAGTAGTTGACTCAAGCCCAATTCTTATTAATGGACTTTACACTCTACATTAAAAATTCTAATAGTTTGCAATAGAAAGTAATCAAGAACAAGAACCTTTCCACTAGAAGCTGGAGACAGTCTTCCAATCTGCCCAACATGAACAAACAGACAAATGCAACATTGTTCTTCCCTTGCTCTTTAGCTAGGGATGCAAGTTCTGAAAGACCTTCAGCATCTCCTAAAGAAGAATATAGCAGTAATAAACCACTCAAATCTGTTGCTCGCTTCATGCATTCCTCAGCCATTTCTAACTGCAGACATAAAATGAGCAGAGAGACCAAAAGTTGTATAAAAGTGCAATCAATAGCAAAATATAAAAAGTAGATGTTGGTCTGAGTTGAGGTCTTTCCGGTTAAAGTATGGGCTGGTTCGGGTCTGAAAACACTGAATCATCTGGTAAGTACTCATTAACATAAAACAATACCTTCCCATTGGACATAGATAATTCTCCCAGTTGCTTCCATTTGGACTCATTCTGAACTTCTGTGGCAATATCCTGTAGAAGGACAGTAATATATGTATCTCTCAACTTGAGACAATAACATCACAAAGTCTGAGAAGTTTTAAAAACAAGATAATAATTCCTTAGATGCTAAATAATTTAAAGCTATCATGACTTCCTACAAAAACAAATGTCCTTACCTTCGCAACCTCTAATCTACCAAGCTGGATTGCAAGCTCAAATCTATAATCAGGATCTGTGGCTACTTCCAGAGCTTCTTCCACCATACCTCGTGATTCCAAGAAACGAGCCACACTAGGAATCAATGACAAATTGTTATCTACAGTAAAAGAAACATCTTCATAACCAAACTTCAAGACCCAATTCTACAGGGGTTAAAAGCTAAAGAAGAGGAAAGGAAACCATGCAAGGTACACACACAAGAAAGGTTCAATTCATTGGTCCAGAGCATGGATAATATATTATCATCTAAAAGGTAGACTGAAGCACACCATCAATGAAATCGTTTGGCCTTCAACTAAAGAATGAAGTTTGCATCCAATAGATTCAATAAAGGATTTTAATCTAACAGATCTGTTGGAATTATTTAAATGCTTGTTCAGAAAATGGGAGGAACAAACAGAACTTAGGGTATGAAAGGACAGAACCATTCTGGAATATCAAATTTCAGTACTTCCATCCAAACAAAGGTGTTAAGAAAGAAAACAAATAATAATAATCCAGACCACAAAAGAGAAGAGTCTGTTCATACGAATAACTTTGAAGTCCCCAAAAATATGCTATGGATTATTATGTTGCAGCACAGAAGAAATTACAAATCCTACATTTACTAGCTTTCAGCAGTAGCCAAAAGATGCTATGTCACAGACGTCCAATTTACCTGTTGTGATGCTCCTTTGGGATTGACAGTAAAACTTCATTGGCCCTTTCTATATCTCCACGCATCACAAGAGTCTTATATTCAATCAAACTAAGAAGTAAAGTGTATCCCATGACACTGCAAAACATATGAAAGAAACTGGTAAAAGATCACTCATTATGTAAACAAAAAGCATGCAACTTCTGGAAATAAAGAAGACTACTAACTTGAGTTCTTTATCAATTAGATACACACGACTATGACTTGCAAGATATCCCAGTAAATACGTTGGGCGGTCCAGATGATACATTGTTGTCACCTAGAATGGAAGGGTTACATTTTCAGATGACATTAAAAACACAAGGGAATCATCAAACAGCAAATACAAAACTCTGCAAGCACAGATGGAAAAATGGAAGACACCTCGCCTCCAACACAATAATTAAGTCTCCAAGAGGAATTGTTGTAAATGAAGCAGTCCCCAACCCATAAGCCTGTCCTAACACGCTCATTGGTTTCATGGAGAAGCTCAAAAGCATCTTCAACACCTTGTTCATCCACAGGTCTTCCACTATCCAAATATGAGGAAACTATATCTCGCTGCAATATTCAACATTGACACATATATTTATGAAGCTAACTGAACCATCAATAGACACCATAAGTCATATATAAGAGGAAAAAGCTAAAAGGGAATCTCACATTGTATTTCAGGATGTAGAAGGACAATTCACTGGCAATTGTTACTAGATCACCACTGTCAGCCCAATAAAGGTTCTGAAATGTTCAAGATCAATTAGTTATAGCTAAAGATTTACTTTAAAAACAGTCCAATAACATCCAATATTTAGAAGGGAAAATATGACGTTACCTTCACTGTAACATCAATTCTTCTAATCAACCTGCACTCAACCCAATCATAGAAACAAATGAAATTGTTTGAGCACATCGCCAACAAAGTTCCACCATAAATGCGCTCAGCTGAGAAGGTTGGCCGAACACTCCTCTTTTCCTGAAACAAGTCACCTTATTTAGTTTATAATATTTCCAAGAAAACGTTTTGTCTCTGTTACAACTTACGACCATACATGAAGAAAAAATTTCCTTTCATGATACAGACTCAAAGTACATACCAAGAAAGGGTACACACCTGGAAAGTTTTGCTGAAAATCTTAATTTTTGATGTACTTTCCCTGACAGCATATTCTCCATCCAATGACCAAACAAATTCCAGTGCTGAACCAAATGATCTATTTCTCCAAGCCAAAGCTGTATATATGATGTACTCACCATCTCCACAGACAACAACGAATCTACCATTGGGATTGTGTTTCAAGCTCTGGATCACAAAATCGATCATGAAATAAGTAATCTTTATAGAATATGTGTGGACACCTAAATCATCCAGAAAATGGTATTTCAAGTCATAAAGGATGCTCAAGATACAGGTGCAATATAACATGAACATAAAATAATGGAGATTTTCCATGTATACCATAAGATTAGAAATATGTTTCATCTACAACACATGTAAAGAATTTTAATACATCCGAATGCAGATATATAGCTTCAACAAATATGATAATGAAGGCATTATTCATGGCACATATATTAGATGAAAAAAGAAAAATCCCCACTTACTTGTGGATAAAGATCACAAGTGCCAAGCTCCTTAACAGCCAAAGGCAATCTCTCTCCGTCAGTAACCTAAAACATAGGGCAAAAGCTTATAATTCAAAATGGAAAACAATAATTTACCCTTCAATATGCAAGGTCAGGCAACAACAAAGAAGCTGGTTTAATTGAGTCCCAACCTCATAATCTGCTCCAATGCTTTTAATGTTCACAGTTTGTATTTCATTGTGCTTGGCCCATATAATCTTTCCACTACTGTCCATACTAGCCACAGGTACTTCTCGACCTATTTTAACCATAATGGTTCCTTCATCATAGCCAATCACAATCCTGCAAAGACAATATGAAAGTCCCACATCCAGTTGTAATCAACAAAGAAGAAAAGCTTCAGATAGTTGCTAGTAGGTGAACAATCACACAGAATTGTTCAACCAGAGGAATTTTTCTACTGAAATATTTGAGGGGAAACAAAATAATCTCTTTCCAAGAATTTTACAGATAATGCAAGATTGACAACAAAGTATAACATACTTGATCACTATGTAACTCCTCCAAATCAATTCAGACACTTCAACCAACAATTTTTTTTATACTTTTGTTAAGAAACCATAATCAGAATGCTTACTTGCATGAACCCTTCATGTATCCAATAGTCCAAACTCTTTCCAGAACATAGTTCAATGTGTTCTCAAGCTTGAAAGTCAATGGAAGACATTACATTTTAAGAGAGAAAAACATTTCATTGTTAACATAAACCAAACTTCCCTCCAGTCTCCACCTTCAACCCAAAGAAGAAAAGGATGAATGATAAAAGCTACATACAGGTATAAGCAAAAGACAAGAGAAGGAAAAGATATAACTAAAAATATTTTAAAAACATTATAACCAAATCCCACTTCTGGGTGAAAAATAAGGAAGCAAATTTGTTGCAACAGTTGCCAACTATGGTTAGATCAAATATTCAGCAGTTCATTGAAGATTTACATAGTTTAATCAGTCCAGGAACATGATTCAAATATAGCTGCAACGCAAACTACCAATTTCATAAAGCAATTATAAAATGTATAAACAACTAAAACATGCCTTGATCATCTTAAAAAACAAAGAAAGGGGAACATCTCCTTAGCACATAACACACCAAAAAATATCCTACATAAAGAAAAGGATCACCTATAAGTTGTTGCATGCCATATTCTAACAGTCCCATCCTCAGAACCAGTTATGATTATAGGAAGCTCTGGATGAAAGCATACTGCAGAGACATTATGTGTGTGGCCTTCAAGCGTTTGGACACAACTTTTGGTTTGATAATCCCACACCTGTTAAACAATATACCAATATCAAGACAAGTCTCCAAAGTCATAAAAATAAAACCAAAATTGAAATTGAAAGTAGACCTTGGCAGTGTGATCATCAGAACCAGTAATCAGATAAGGTTTATCACCACCAGTAAAATAATCAACACAATTTACTCCCTTCTGATGGGCGTCCAACGTGAAATTTGGGTCCGGAGAGCCAAGGTTCCAAATCTAAAAAGGAGAAGATGAGATGCAATCCAAAATATTCCATCCAAAAAGCAAATGTTGCTCTGGAAAAGATAAATGCAAAGATAGTAGTCACACCTTTATGGTTCGATCAAGGGATGCGCTAGCAAAAGTATTGGTGTCTTTTGGATTAAAGGTCACTTGCATTACATAATGTGAATGTCCCTCAAAAATCTGAGTACACACCCAACCCTTCTCCCAATCCCAAAGCTTTATAAGCATATCATCTGATGATGATAACACATAAGGGAGGGTAGGATGGACGGCCACACACCTAATGTAATCTGTATGCGCCTCGAATACTTTAAACTTATCCATTGTATTATAATTGTAAACACGAATAAACATGTCATCAGCTCCTGCAACAACCCACTGTTTCCGTGCTATAAATTTGGCTGACCTAACTGCAAAAAAGAATGCCACAAACATCAAAGTAAATGCTGATTGTAGAAAAAGTGAAAACAACCAAAGAGGCCAAAGGCTGGCTGTGATATCGAATACATAATAATAAAATCAAATACCTGGCAATTCAGTGACCTCAAAAGACTTTGCCATGGTCTGGAGGATAAAGAAGTTTTGAGTTAGAAGGAAAACACAGATAAAATCATAATAGAATGAAGAGATACAAAGAATGATCATAAAATATCCATCAACCTCAATAATTTGTACAATTAAAAACATGGGGAAGATTTTTCATAGAATCTGAACAGAAAAAGAACGACATTTTGCGGTTTCTTTATAGTAACTAATCAGTTAAATGCTGGACATTCCATTCAATTGTGCTATAAGATCCTTGCTCTAATCGGATTTTCCAAAATAGTTACCTACTAAAACAAAAGGCATAAAGAACAAGATAGAACAGGAATCAATTTCCAATTCACTTCACTGATTACAAATGTGGGATGTAAATTGCACTTTTCTGATACCAAATTTAGAATAATTTTATTCATATTCAATCAATAATACCAAGAGAAAGTTTGAAGGCAGTTAGAAAGACAAAATACAATGTAAAAACCAAACCTGTGACTGGTAATTCCAGATAACAACAGTTCCTGAATATAAACTCGCCAATATCCTGCAATAGCAAGTATATCAAACAACAGTCTACTTTAAAGTTCTTCTCCAAGTTTCTTCAAGCTAAAAAGGTTTGTCATCTTTTAAATTACTCATCATTCAGTAATTGCCACTACTATCACACGTAGATGTTATCCACAGAATATACATAGCTGTAAGAACCCAGTTTACCATGGTTCAGTTGGATGTAGATCAACAG